>JAKIXB010000013.1:600000-909931 GCA_021642125.1 Nothophoma quercina | reverse complement strand
ACCCTAACCCTAACCCTAACCCTAACCCTAACCCTAACCCTAACCCTAACCCTAACCCTAACCCTAACCCTAACCCTAACCCTAACCCTAACCCTAACCCTAACCCTAACCCTAACGATTTCTGTGGGTGCTCGTTACTCGGTGGAAAATTACCTGTCCGGCTTCATCGTCCCGAAGCCGACGCGCGACTCATGTACTAGAGGCAGACTTGAGTAAGCAGGGGCAAGCAAGCAATGCTGCTAATCAAGATACTGATGTGAGCTCGACGGTACTCGAGACACCAACATCTGTAGTTAACCCTGCAACAAGCACGTTAAAAAGTTGGTTAACATACGCGACGACACGAAGGACCGATTCGGGTTTGATGGCGTACACATCTGTCGAAAACGGAAGTGGACATCAAGATTTCTCACACAGTGATAAGCGTAGTCTGGAGCGGCCGGATTCCCCAACAATTTCAAGCCTCTCAGATCGGCCTTCTTTATTCCTACTACTCCTTACAAGTTTGACATGCATCAAGCACAGTCGGCGTACTAAACATTGATTGATGTATGATCGTCAGACGAATGTACAGAGACTTTAGGCAGTAGATGTCGCGAAAGCGAGCAAAGCCTCGTAGTTCGGGGTGCCGAGACCTGTTGCGGGATCCCACCCAGCGACAGCGCTGAACCCTCCTCCAGAGATAACACCACTGCATCCGCCAATCTTGCCGTTCTTGATGTCCGTGAAGCCGGTGCTCGCGGTATTGTACAGCCAAGGGTTGAGGAACCCAAGACCCTTCTTTCCAGAAGCAATTCGAGCACTGTTCAGCAGCTGGAAAATACCTGCGGTTGTTGGTGCGGAGCATGACGTGCCAGACACAGACTGAGCAGATCCAGAGGCGACGATGACAAAGTTGGTGGCTTGGGCGGAAATGTCAGGATATGCACGACCGGAGGAATTGAAGTAGTTCGTCACGGCGCTGTGGGTGCTGTCGCTCGTGAGCCACTTGTTGACGACCGCATTCTGATAGTCAGGTCGTCCGAATACTTCGGAGAAACCACCACCGCCAGACGACCAAGCATTCTCAGGCGAGTTGCCTGTAGTTCCACCAACAGTTGTAACCCATGGGCAACTGGCGGGAAAAGCGGTTTCGAAAGACGTCTTGCCGTTGACTTTGCAGGTTGTACCTACACCGGAGTCGCCAGAAGAGATGAGAATGGAAACACCACGGGCTCCAAGCTGGGAGAACAAATTGCACACGTTCGCCGCATAAGACAGCGGTACGGTAGTTTCGGCATCGCCGTATGAGATGGAGAGCGTGTTCGGGAGAGACGCCGCGGGAAGAGCCAGCAGATAGTTCAGGAACTCGAGGTATGGCTCATTGGTATTTGTGCCGCTTCCTACCCATTGCCCACGACCAGCTGTGCTGTAATACGTCATTGGTACGGAGCTCGAGATGCTACCCGCATATTGAACGTCCAAGTTGGCCTCGACACCTGCAGGCGAGGTCGGGCAAGTGCCTCCATTTACTCCTGTGCACGTGAAAGACTTAGCCTTGTTGTTGAAGTAGGCATAGCTGTTGAGAAAGGTGGAGAAGTCAGTTTTGATCGCATACTCCTCGAGGAAACCTGCAACGCCCAGAAGTCCTGTGGTCTGGTTCTTCGCGTTCGCGAAGTTGTACAGATGGGCAAGGCAGGTAGGCGTGATGCGCGTGCCGGTACATCCAGTCACAGCTTGTGTTGCCTCGATGTGGAACCCATCTTTGGCGATGGCATGGTGCTCGGAGATGGTGGATCGGAACTGCTTGACCCCGAAGTACGTGGTGGGCTGGATCATATCCAGATGGCCGACCAGCACCGAGGGTACGCTGTACTCGAGCGTTCGTAGGGTAGTCGCCTTGGTTTCTTCGTTCACTATTGGGATGAGACTCAGTTCAGGGAGAGATCAGTGGCATCTTCTTACCGTAAGTGCTGTATTTTGTCTTCAAGAGCTTCTCAATCGCGTTCAAAGTCCCTTCAACCGTGAGGTAGTCGCCCATCTTGCTGACCTTGGCACTAGGTATTTCGTTCTGGAGCCATTTAGTCACGAGGCTCACAGACTCCTCCTTAGGTGCCGTCATTGCTGAGATCTGCTCGTGATTGAGATGGTTGCCGTACTGAGGGTTACCCGGTGTAGCGATCTGTGCCCTTGTTCAGCCTCGAGAATTGATTTGTTCCAGCAATGTAGCATTAACCTACATTCATGGCAAGTTTTTGGAATTCATCCATTCCTTGATTCACGAGGTGGATCTTCAGCGTCATAAATGTGCCATCTCTGTCGACCTTGGCAGATTGGTCAAGGACCCATTCAGCTGGGCTGCTCTCAATCTTTTCCAACACTACGCTACTAGTCGGGAATGCATTAGAGGCACACGATAGGGCTGCCAGCGAATAGAGAGTTATAGAGAAGCGCATAGTGAAGATTGGCAAGAAAGTTGCGGAAGAGGAGGCGTTTCTCGTCGCTCATATACTCAGCCGTTGTAGATCCCGTCATCATCAAGATCCAAGACAGTTGTGGAAGGAGCATAATGTGAGCACCGTAATCCTAGTACCTGCCTGATGCGGTTGATTCGCAACAAGGATTACACGACCGTAGAGTTTCGCCTTTGCCACAAGAGGAAGCTTCCTAAGCTTTGCCAATGGATAAACAAGCTTTTGACACCAAGCAGTATCTTCGATGCCTGAGACGCATTTTGCTTGTATCATTAATCTATACGGACCAGGGGGGCCCACCAGATGTATTGTACAAGTCGAGGCTATCAGAAGCCCAGAGCCAGGGCAGGCGTGTGTCAATATTGTAATGTGCAGTTGCAGGAGTCGACGGAGGGCAGGAGCGTTAGCGCGCTCGGCTGGGAAAAGCGCCCGAGACCCGCAGGATAATCTTGCTTGTCTGCACCACAAGAGCACAACCACAGCACACACTAATCTCGGCATTCTTATTTACGCTCGATATGCGCGTTCTTGGAGGTTGCGGCAGGGACTGACAATGTCGATCGCGGCCCAGACCCGATACCCCGATGAATTCGCGTGCGGAAGGGAGGAAGGCGCGAGACAGGCGGTACAACCTCAGGTGCGCTTTGCTTCCGAGAACTCGTGATCCTCTCAAAAGTCTTCGAGCTTGGCTCGATGAAGGAATTCAGTTCTGCGATATTACTTGAGGGATTGCGGGCGTTGCATGCGTGCGGCGCTGCCTCTGCGGGTGGTGGTTGACCGATGTGCAGCTGCGAGCTCGTGAGCGCTGGCTCGTACACCCTCCAGCGCTGGCAGCAACCACATGCGCCGCATCGACATAATGACGCCTCTCGCAGAATTGCGCAACGACAATGACCTTTCACCAGACCATTTTTCTCGACTCGATCCAGGTTCGATGCACTTTGTGGCGCTGCTCATGGTGAGTGGCATTGTGATGCATAAACGCTCGCGCTGCGGCCCCGTAATGCTTGGTGTAGTGAAGTCGCAAAGCGTTCTCATCGTCCATTATCGTCACTGCTCATTTCTGAGGTGGTTCATCACAGGGAACAGTATCGCTCGGGGACGAAGCTTTTCCGATAGTAACCGAGCGCATCGCGGGTAGTAGCCGTCGTGCATTTGCCCTTCGTGGTGCGGCTAGCCTCTACAAGTCCATCTCCTGAACCATGTCCTTGGTTGGATATGTTCCTTGACTTCACACGTCGCAACTTAGACAGCATTGGGACCAATCGCGCACCGCATATGCGAGACCGTAACGTATGTCAACAGTTCGCAGCGATTGGCTACTCGTTTTCCCCGCATTACATGCGAAACGACCGCGCAACCGGCCTAGCAAGCCTTCTTAAATGGCGGGCTGGCGCAGGTATGTATGATGTTGACCTTGTACTGCAACCGGGTATCTGCTACGCCGATGGCATGGTATTGTGTTCGGATGAGTGCAGTCTCAATGTCGAGAACGCAACAACAGAACCTACACCAACCTTGAGCACAGTAGCCCAAGGATGGCCTGACAGCGAGGTGGATATGATCATATCAAGGCACCGCTCCACTGTTTTTGCCGAAAGTGTAATTCTCACACCGTGGCTACATCGCATCGACGGACCCCAGAATGTCGGCAAACCCAGCTCTTCGCCCGTCGAAATGGTCATGGCTCCAGGCTCTTCGCGGTATCTCTTAACGCTTCCCAGTGTCTCGTTCGTCTATCAGCAGCGCCAGGGAAACTCCATCGACCAAGAATAAACAGACACAACACTCAGGTCTGGAAGTCGTGAGACATAGTCAATAAAGGCTCTCGAATGCTGCACGGGGCGAGTTTTTACATTGCCGCAGCGCTCTCCGGATTCGACTGAGGGTCTTGGCAGATCGCCAATGCGCTTTATCGGAGATAACGGTAGATTCTGCTGGGATTGCCGCAGCCTCGCTTGCTAGCTGCTTGTCGAACAGCGATTAAAGAGGTTCCTCTCATCTTTCGCAGCGAAGTTTCATCATAGAGAAGCTTGATCCGGAAGGTGGCATACATTGCGATTGGTGGGTTTGGCGGCCCCTTGCTCCGCCGCTTATTCTTCCTTGCCTAAGTACCATACCACGCCAGAGGCAGCGAGAGTCCTTATCATGAAACAAGGATCATTGTGGCGTACGATTTTGCTGATAATCTGAAGATCTGCCGAATGTTTATGACAGCACGCACTTCCGAAATTGACGCTTCATTGCATCTACATCCACGATCTGAAATTGCCAGCTCTACATAAAACCTTCACGACTGCCCCGCAACCATACACATCAGCATCACAATGGCAAATATTGGTGGCTTGGCTAGTGAGGAACCCCGACTGAGTACCACTAGCGGAAGGGCTTCTTTCTTCGATGGACACATCCGCCCCCAACATCGCAAGCTATATGACCCCTCAGTGTCCTTTGGGGAGTACCTCTACTATGCGGAGAAAACCAGAGCTGCACAGAGAGCTGCTGAGCCGATCAATGGGACTCGTAAAGTGTCTCTTCTCAACATCATGTTTCCCGCAAAGTCAAGCGAGACTGCGCTTAGCAAGAAAATGGCCAACCTAAATACAAATGTTGCAAGCCAAAGAGCTATCGTCTCTGACGAAGAGTGGATTGCCGCGTCAAAAGCACTACGCAACGCCACTGGTATGGCCGTTTTCTATCTGATGACGACTGATGTGCTTGGACCATTTGGGCTCCCTTACGCAGTAGCCACAACTGGCTGGGGGTAGGCGACTAGCTCAATATTCAATCATTATGCAGCTGACGATTCCAGACCTTCTGTCGCCCTGTACACTATCTTCGGTGTGATGGCCGCTATCTCAGGATCTTTGCTCTGGCATTGCTTTATGTGTACGTCGCACATCGTACCAGACCATGATACCATTAACGCTAGCTTACACGCGATCAGATCTTGATTCATATGAGTATCCAGTGCAGTCTTACTCCGACCTTGCGTTTCGTATCTACGGAAGTGGAGCGCGATACCTTGTACTCGGGTTCCAATCAGTACAGATGCTCCTGAACGTTTCCATTATTCTTATCAGTAACGGCGAATCCCTGTCGCAGGCAAGCAGATTCAGGCTTTGCTATGCCGTTTGTGTAGTCTTTTGGGCCATCGTCGGATTCCTGCTTGGCCAAATCCGTACACTTCAGAAGTTCGGCTTCCTTGCAAATTTTGCTATCTGGATCAACCTGCTCATCATGTTCATCACTATGGGTGTGGCCGCCAACTCTCCTCCACTGTACTCGGCCTATTCTGCCTCCGCGGGATACAGCGTTAATCCTGCCTTGGTCATGCCCAATGATGCTGGTGACTTCCCGCCTGTCACGCACTCCACTGGGCTGCCAGGTGGATCCAACTTTGGTGCCTCGATTAACGGTCTTATGAACGCTGTCTACGCGTACAGTGGAACACAAATCTTTATAGAATTTTTGGCGGAGATGTCGCGGCCCCAAAACTTCCTCAAGTCCATGTGGAGCTCACAATTCTTCATCTACTCTTGTTATATGGTGTATGGCCTGTTCATGTACAACTTCCAGGGTCAATACGTTCAGAATCCCTCCTACCTGGGTATCTCGCCGTACACTTGGTCTACAGTCGGAAATGCTCTGGCTATGGTCACGGCGCTGATCGCAGCAGCGCTTTATGGGAACATTGGGCTGAAAGGTGAACTTTGTCCAGGTTGTGTGCCAGTGAACCTACAACTGACAAGACGACAGTCATCTACAACAGCATCGGAGTCCAATTGTTCAACGCACCGCCGCTCTACACCAGGTCAGGCAAATGGATCTGGGCCATTATCGTTCCAGTTTACTGGTCCGTTGCATACGTCATTGGAGGAGCCATACCTGCCTTCTCTGGCTTGGTCGGTTTCGTCTCAGCCCTTTGCGCAATGCAGTTTACTTACTCATTCCCCCCACTTCTACACGTGGGCCTTATGATCCAGAGAAACGCTATGCGTCCCGAAGAAGGCTTCGATCCCACCACCGGACCAACCGCTCGTAGCGACACAGGGGTCATGCGGATCATGCGTGGCTTTCTTGCCAAGAGGTGGTATTTCAATGTGTTCAACATTTTATACTGCCTTGGAGCGCTTGTATGTGCCGGTCTTGGCCTGTGGGCATCAATCGAGAATCTCATCGCCGCCTTCGCCATCCCCCAATTGAACGCGTTCACCTGTACGTCACCTCTCAACGCGCCCTCGTAATCGCCGAAGAAAACGAAACTGTGACATGAAGGCGAATTATTCATTGGAAGATTATAGTATAATGCTGCACAGAAGCGAAGGTGAACCCGAAATTCTATGGCTTCAGTACTACCTGCCTACCAACTCCTGTGTGCTTAGCTGCTCTGTGAGACGCAGCCTTCCAATCATCCAACCCAAAGACTTCCGTAGCGACAAATGCCTTACCGCGAGGAAACAGACCTCTCTCAAGCATCTTCTCTAACTGAAGTATGTCATCCCTTTCGTACATCAATTTGCCCTTGAGCGTGATGTTGCGACCCACAAGATGCCACGGGACCACGGGCTGCTCGACAAATCCCATCAAACTGGCACGCCCATTGCGGCGAAGAGCACTTGTTGCGGCTCTTAAGTGCGTCGACTTCGATGCTTGGGGTGGTGTAAGATCCAGAACGGCATCAATCTTACCGAAGCTCTGGACTTTTGCGAGATCAGCAGCTTCATCTCCAGTGATCTCCACTGTTTCGATTGAAGCCCTTGGCGAGCCATTCGATATATGCCCTTTCAGCCTTGCGAGCTCTTGCTTATTCCGTCCCATAGCAATAACCCTCGCACCCATGGCAATGGCTACTTGCACACCTGCACCACCATAGCCGCCGGTTGCTGGGCTTACGACGATGGTCTCTCCTGGCTTAAGCTTGATGTCTTGTATGCCACCAAATGGAACCAGTAAGTGACCCATGTACATTAGGTCTTCGATCGTGTAATCGAGGTGCTTGCAAAGGATGTTTTCTTTCAAAGGGATACAATTCTCCAATGGAAACTTCGCGTACTCGGCGAAAGTGCCATCCCGCCAGACATCCCGCATCAACTTTTGGCTGCCTATGGCTGAACTGTCATGGATTGCAGATAGAAAGAGCGTGTCTGGATTGTCTCGCGCATGTATGACGCAGTCGACGTAGACAAGCTGTCCTTCCTCTAACAAGGTTGCATCCTGGTCCAGTGCTGCGATACGACCAATGGCGTTGATGCCGCCGACGATGGGAGTTGGAAACGAGTATTGGCGTTTGCCGTTGTATATCTCGCGATGATATGACAAAACTTCAGCGACTTCGATACGGATGACGGCGCTTCCGGGTCCGGGTTGAAGCATTGGTAGCTCGACTACTCGAAAGTCTTCACCAACACTCCCGAGCTGAAGTGCGCGGTAAGTGTTGGGTAGTACAGAAGGCATGATTGATAAAGAAAGTAGAACAAAGTTCGAATCTTACCCATGCTGATTCTTACGATATGGCGTTCGTCTCATTTTGTACTACTTCTGATCCAGAATACAAGGGCAGTCGGTGGGAGGTCACGCGGTCATAAGCGGCGTTAGGAATTAACAAGAGCGAGATAATCAGGTCTGCGGGGTCCTTCTCGCATCATGTGTGCATAGACATGTCGGACCTCGATACATAGTCGGTGGTCGATCCGGAGATGTTCGATCGGGGAACGGAGATCGACCCATGTCCGATAAACGATTAACAAGCCAACAATATACTTGTGTAGGGACGAATGGCTTACCTAAGAGTGACATAGGCACTGCTATGAGATTTTCACTTTTGAGTAGTACGTGGCTCATGGAAAATTGTGGAGCAAAATACACATCTGAAATTAGCGTTGTTCGTTGCGATCGCTAACGGGTTCGAAGTTCTTTCATCCAACGCTGGATCACAATATTTTCACCGAATCTCTTTGCTATTGTTTTGGATCTTACAAATTCGCTGTTCCCTGTGTTCTCTCCCACAAGCACTAGACAGTTGACGCTGTGCATCCAACCTAGGAGTGGTCGTACGCTACCAAGGTGATAATGTCCTCTCTGCTAAATTCTGCATTTAAAAGCGTTTACAGAATCGCCTTGGGTTCTGTAAAAGGTTCGAGAATATGGTTTATGCGCGCTCTAAAGTGCATCAACTCTGCTAATGCAAAGTAGTATCCTTGTGCTATCGCATTCTCTAATTAACAAAACTAGTGCTAGTGAAAGCCTGTCTGCAGCACTTGTTGAACACGACAGATGCATGAATGCTTCCTAAGCCCTGTCCCTTCTCAAATGCGTGTTAGCCTCATAGAAAGCGATCCGTACCCACTCAGCCCCACTGACAACAGTGGGGATGTTGGGACTCTGGTTACTTGGTACTACAACTGCCGGATAAAAGCGAGCAATACCTCTCTTCCGGTCAGCGATAATCACTGTTTATGAAATCCAGCCACTTGTATCCGAAATGCCTGGCGAGCATATCCTCGATTCAGTCATACCTGTTGAGTCAGGTGTACGCCCCGTGAGCTGTCCCTAACAGTGACAGCAAGATGCTTGTGTAGACCTCCAAACTCTTCTCGACCTGAACAGCGATGTGACCTGATGTTTTGTTTCACAGATCGTTGGAAGAGAGTAGTAATCCCTGGTTACGGTTGTTATGCTCGAGTCAATGAACTGCACGTTCTTATCAGATATAAGTCTTCCATTGCGGCTATTCTTGAAGTCACGTTTGCTTGGGCATACTTCTAACTTTTTCGAATAGGTGCCAAGCGGTCATGCTGTACCAATGGTGAATAACCTGCTTTTGAGATTGAGTCGTGCTTGCATGCAGCTCGCCCCCGACGTCGTATTCAAAAGAGGCCATGATGATATGGGAAGGTGCCAGTCAACTGAATGCATGGATGGATTACAGTTACCGTAGTCTTGTTGGAGTACGGACGTGTAGCCTTAGCTTGTTGATGCCACTTGCCGCACAAGGGAGGTGCGATCGTCAAATACGGACAGGGCTAATCTCAACATGCCCAATGCGATCGAGACGGATCCTGTGTACTGCATGATCCCTCGGTTATTTCAACATCGGTTCCACTCACCGCTGCAGACATTTAGATTCACTTTCTGTCAATGAGTCAGTATGTTACACTGGTGTTGGAAGAGATAGATGGTCCTTTCTCGTAGCGCTAATCCGTTCAGTTCAAGTGCATGGAGTTCAGTAATGCACCAGCCGCCGTTCTAGCTTCACTATAGTAAGCGTTGAAATGTACGTACCCTTCTTCATCAAGCATGCTAGCGAGGACCTTCGACTTGCTTCGGCTGCGCTCATCGATTCATCGTATGATATAAAAATAGGTATTGGCAAACCTCCTATGCAGATGGTATATACCTATTCACTTTGCTAAAAATTCGCTTTATTGAGGCTCAGATCAGACGGTAAATAACACCCAGGCGACAATGTTACTTCGGACCGCAACGAGTACTATGACCTGTATCGTTTTGCTCTGACGTTCTGTACACAAGTTCCAGCGAAGCTTACCATGCCGTCAACAACATCTTTGAAGAACTAGACTGGTCAAACATTCGATGCTAGGCCAATCTTTAGTAAGCCATCGAATATGTTTTCGAGTCATCCCTAGATTTGTCACGAGTGCTGTAGGTCTGGTAGCAATGTATGCGATGATTCTAGGGAATGCATCTTTCTTCGAATCGCGCTACCAATTCGCTGCGCGTCAACATCCGTTCGAGCGAAGAGCAGGAAGGGAGGCACATCACATGCCCTTAATCGCTCCCGATTCGACATGAGTCGTATCGCAGTCTCAGACTGTATTACCCACGTGAAGCCGAACACGAGACCACATAACACTAGTGCTCAAGGACAATGAATGTATGCAATAATATAGGCCTATGAAGTTTTCCAAGCATATCCTTGCTCTGATTGATCCTCATTACGATGTGGCTATATTGGTGTGAGACCTTGACGAAACCATCTACGTGTAAGGCAGCAGATTTCATATATAGATCGTGTGGGATCAATGCAAAGTCTTTGCTAGATAAGCATACACATATTTGGGTACAGGTTTCACGACTTCTCAGTAAGCAAAGAAAATACATGCGTGTCTTTCATGAGCTGATGATGAACTAGCAGGCTTCCACTTATAAGCAGATTGTAGCCACGCACATATGAATGAGGAATCACAAGGTCTGGACAGCTAATGAGGAAGTAGGATATGAATGCACAAAACGGGTTGGCCGTAAGCAGACCACAGTCTTTCACCCCTATCGTATCAACCAGATGTAAGGAAGAAGTCCAAGATTTCAAGACGTTTGAGATATGCCTCACTACAGCGAAACGCCTCCCTCTTGGTCTGAGTTATTCTCTGGACCATTCAAGAATGATTGTCTTGATAAATTCGAAACCCAAAAATTGCGGGAAATTGCTTCCCATGAGCTAGGTGAAGATGCGGTCGGCGACAATTCTCCCGACGATCGCAACTTTTTGCCCTCTTTGTTTCTTTGGCAGTGAGAGACAACGAGTGCTCGAAATCGAGAAAGCAGGTCGGATATGCCTGTTGACTCCGCTGAACACTGCTCTGACTCCTCAAAGCTCGAGGCTCTGTTCGGGAAGTCTAAGCGACTGGTCGAAGACGAGGACTTCTTTATTATCTGATGGCAAGCTTCCTTCCGAATGCTTCTGGTCATCGAGATGAGCGTATCCCTCTGT
Organism: Nothophoma quercina; assembly: GCA_021642125.1. NCBI lineage: Eukaryota > Fungi > Ascomycota > Dothideomycetes > Pleosporales > Didymellaceae > Nothophoma > Nothophoma quercina. The sequence continues at coordinate 898,744 of JAKIXB010000013.1, read as the reverse complement.
TCATTCCAAATTTCGCGGTTGACATCCGTGTCAAGCACAGGTGGCCGCCAACTTAGACAGGTCTCGTGATCAGAGTAAGGTTCGACGAACCGTCCCGGATGTGACTTGAAGTAGCTCAGACATGATAAACATACCGGTCTGCTGCATGCAATGAAAGGATCATCTCCAACAAACAAGAGTCGACGTGTGTGGAACCAGTCCAGAACCTGTATCTCTGCATGGACATACGGTCTTGCGTCGCCAGACCGGTAGTTGTGTAGGAAATGGTCAAAAAGGTTGTTTGTTTCATCCATTTCCCCAAGAGCCTGCTGGTAGCGACTGAGATCTGGAGAGTCTTTCGAGAACATCCTCACGGCAATGCTGTCGAATTTGGTCAACATATCGACTGGCGGCAGTCTTTGCGCTGATGGCGTGTCAATAGGATGAATCTCCAGCCTACCTGTCAGCTCGGAGAGTCTAGCGCCATAAGTAAGCAGCGCTTTTGCCGCTTGAAAACGCCGTCCGAGTTGCTTTAGGTGACGACGGACATCGTCGAATGGACCTTCATAGGCGTTCAGACGTTTGTCGTTGCGAGCTTTTAGACTTAGCCGTGCAAGGGTGTACATGTACGTGGACTTCTGGCACTCATAGGCTGAGCGACAGAAATCCATGAGTGTTCGCTGCGAGGCGCAGTGAGCCATCCACTGGACAAGCTTGAAAACTGATCGGAGAGTGTGAGTAATGGACAGAACGCCTATCAAATAGGGAACAAAAATTATGGATAGACTCACCTTCATCTTGATGGTGCTCCTCAAGATAAGCTTTACAGCTCTGGAAAGCAGCTAAGAGGCGGCTCATTTCGTCCTCGATCTGTGGGGCTGCAAATTCCACGCACGTTTCGATGAATTCTTCAGTCTTCGTTCGCTGATCAATTCCAACTGCAGTCGATATTTGCTTCACATCATTCAGACGTGCGTTGACGAAGCTGATGATTTGTCTTGCAGGGGGTGAATTGGACGCGATCCACAGGATGTTCTTCTGGGATGATGATTGCATACCAATTGCTGTCACAGTATCGTGACCTATGTCATAGTCACAGACGTACGCTAGATCCTCGAGGAATTTTCGCATGGTTGTTTTCGGCGGTAGATATAGAGTATCTTCCTCGGTTGGAAGCATCGTGTGAATGTAATCCTCGTCAGTGCTTCCCAGGGTATACAGGAGGACCAGAGGCTCATAGGAACGACACAGAGGACGTTTCTGAGAGAACCTATCTGGTCGATTCATCTGTTGTGCTCCTTTGGAGGGCTTGCGATTCGTGGAGAAATTCGCCTTCGTGCGACCTGGGAAGCACCTAACGGAAAAGAACTCGTCTTCAAGCCGTTTCATGGCGTTGTCATACTCCTCGCCGTACTGAGGCATCAAATAGATGTCCAAGAGACCGGACAAAGAATAAGCACGGTCCTCTGGGCGTTGCGTGTGGCGATGCGTCATCCACGAAATTCGTTCATCGAAGCTGAACTGGAATAGGGGCTTTCCCGTTATCGCCTCCCTGGGTATGCCGGTTGCGTCAGAGACTTGCTCTAACATATCATGCTTGTTCCCCAGCAAGTGCCGCTCTTTCGAGAAGAATTCCACAGACTTTGGAGCAATGAGTTCTTGGAGCGTCCAACCGCGGGTAAACCACTTGCTTCTTTTGAATGCAAGGTTCCATCTCTGTAACTGGGCCATGTCCCGTCCGTCCGATGACACGTCCGACAGATACACATAGCATCTCTCTGCCCTCTGATACCATTTGAACATAGACACAATAGCCTCAGAAAGCTCCGAGCTGTTTGTCTTGTCAATGCAGCAGGTATCGACCCAGAAGTAGGTCAACCCATCTCGAGCGGCCTGATTCGAACAGAATTGCAGCTTTTCGAAGCCTTTCTTTCCACGACCGGTTCCCGATCTGATATCCTGGTAGTTGACTTCTTCATCATCATCCTCCCACCTGTGTGAGAGTATTGCGTACGGCGGCTTGTTCGTTCCTGGAAAACGATCCAAAGTAAAATGGCTGTCGATGACCCGCAACAGATACATATCAATGAGATACGATGGTGGATCTGTGTGAGGTAAAAAAGCTGTTGGTTGGGAGTTGATTGACACTTCTTCATCGAAGATGAAGCGGTTTATAAGTACAACAGATGTTTCACCGGTGAAGAGAAAGGAGCTCCTGACGTCGCTAAGTGGCAGTGCATGCATAAATCCAATACTTCCCTGCGCCATGGATTAACACTAGTCATGAATAGACCCTAGCATCGGAACTGGAAACGTGACGACCGGGCGCAAGGTTATGATGATCGTGGATGTCACACAAAGCTCTCGATATGGGTACGGTTTGTTGGCTCGTAATGATGCCACGTTCTTCAAGCGAATAAGGCAGTATGACATTTGCGATGGTCTAGTACAGATATATCAGATGTCCGGTATTTGAACGAGGATTCACGTTTCAAGCAACCCTTCCATTTATAAAACTAGAAGATGAATAACAAGACAAGACCAAGAAACCTTGAAATCCACAAGTTTGATCTTGCATTGGGCTGTCCGAAAAGGTTCAGCGAAAGTGCTCGCCTCAGACCCGATTAGCATTCCTGTCTAAGCTCAAGTTCAACCTCGAACACATCTGTCTAGATGCAGCATGCTTCGCTTCTTGCTTACTGGGACCTGTTCCGTGGGTCCATAGTCCTTCATAATTGAGGGTACATCGAAAGACAGAGGGAGTTAGGCTCAAAGACTCGTACTGATACTTCAGGTTGCCTCCTTCGACATCGACATGCCATTGGAGAGCTGTAGTATACCTAGGCATATCGTCCGTGTCTTGACGAGCAGCCGGACTCTGATTGATATGTGACGCATCTGAAGCGCGAGGAAAAGATCCTGGCACCTCCAGCGGATCATTCGACCTTCCGCTCCGGGACGAAGAAGAAGAGGACGCAGAAGATGGGCCGGATGTGAGCGGTCTGGATCCTGGAGGACTGTGACTTTCAAGGTCGCGACGGGGTCTGGCAGGCATCGTGTCGTGAATCCTAGGGCTGTCGCTTCTCCGAAGTCTCTTGCAACTGATAATGATACGGGATAACAACTTTTTGAAGAATCCCTCCCATTCTTCTTTCTCTGAGTTAGCTCGGATGCGATGAATGTAGCTGTAGAAGTCGGCATGGTTCAGTCGTGCGCTACTCCGCTTCTCGAAAGTCATAGCGACATCCTCCATGTACAATGCTTCGACTAGCCGCAAGACATCCTCGCATAAAGTTAGCTCAGATGTATACGTAAAGCTGTAAACCTACAAGCAAACTAAACGACGGGTCTCCATCATGTTCCCGCTGGATGATTTCGGCAAGAGCGCTGTCGAACGTTGACTTTCCAAACCACGTTTTGAAATCTGGTCATACTTGTGTCAGCCAAACGAGACATAGTAAGTTACAGAGGGTCGACTTGCCTTGGGCGTACAGGATACCGTCAATGGCGACGTCTAGGTCCACTTCTGCTACTCAGTTACTTAAAATAGATCGTTGGCAAATGGAACTTCGTCCTACCAGAGTTATTCTCAGCGTTCATTCTTGCCCCGTAAATGAAACAACAGTCTTTTTTTGAAGATTTTCGGCAGGCTGGATTTGCATTCAATTAATTGGGAATAGTACGTTTGTGAGAAGGAGAAAAAATAAAGAGAAGATCTCCCCATTCACGCTTTGTATCTAGTAGTTATACTAAGTCAAATATCTGAAAGGGAGTCTTTGAACCTGGCATCGATACCGGTGAGTCCACGCAAGACTCACCGGTATTCACGCCAGGCTCGAATATTCACTCTTACAGCGTGCTCATGTCAATATCCAGCTTTGTATAGCACACAATATCTCTCCGGTGAGTATCGGGCCGACTTGTTGCATGCATAAACCGGTGAAGCAGTGTTGGTGTATGTGCATTTGAGTACAGCAAGGCTGAAAACGTCATCAGTCGAACTCGTCTCCGGCAGACCATGGACATCGAACAATGTTTGTGCCCAAATCACAACCCTGCCCAGTCATAAGCGTTGTCAATTAGATACGTGATTTTGTGTATGACGATGTAGTGCATGTTCACAGTTCGGTATACTGCCAGGGACTTTGCTGTACTACTATTTGATGATGTAACAACCAGGCTCACAGTTGATCACGCAATATATCTCAAGTTCAGCCTTGCGGCATACGCCCGGGTGAATAACATATACAACTTTTTCCGACCTAGACGGCCAAGGAACGGGAAGCTATCTGCCACCTTACATATGGTTTGTCGAGCTGCCAGTATCCCTGCACATGAGAATGGTGTTAGCGTGAGTTGACGTGGCGTGCCGTCTGCAGGATTGCGGCACAGCGAGAGCTAAGCCATGCGTCTCTGCGGGGGTCTTGTACAAGATACTGTCTTGCGCGAACTGGGCGTATATAGTGAGGATGTCTGTTTGAAGATTCTGATTGGTCACTGGCGTAGTGCTATCATAGCGTCATACGAAGTGGGTAGCATGCTTTGCATGAACCCCTCTTGCAACTCATCTGAAGTCATGACAAAGAGGGCTAGAATCCAATCGCTTACTCCGATCTCATAGGTCGAAGGCCGAAGAGTGAGGCGTTCGCAAAAGTGCGGGAGCGGCCCGGGGGACGATGGCAGCCTTCCACCGCAGCCGTTCCTTCAGCCTGATGCGCGACGTGGTGCGCATCTGTTGGCCGACGCTTGCTATGGATTCGAGATCGTAGGTAAGTAAAACATATTCGCTTCAACGAGCCAGCCAATCCACAGCTTCATGTAGTGAAATCGCACGTGCCTCAATGAGACTTCCAGCGTATCGTCGCCGATGTCCTGCGAACATAAGCGAATGATGTTTACCCACGTAGGGGAGAATCACACATGAACTCAGTCTTTGTGGCTTATCGAATAATGCGGGTGGACATGATGTCGCATGAGTTTGTGAAGGGTTGATCGTCATGGAGTTCCCGGTGAAACAATTGCAGCGATCACCAAAGATTTTGATTTCTGGCCCGAAGAGTGAGGCAGAGATAAGAAAGAAGTCGGAGACGTATATATAGCCGTACTACTCATCGCTGGAGAAATAGAATATCATTACAGCCCATTGCACATCATGGCTACAAATGGAAGTCAGAAACCTTCAAGGAGAGATTCCGTCATTGCCTCCCCCGAAGAAGCGGTCGAGATAGCACGACAATTCCAGAACGCGGTGACGGCTTTCAGCTCGGAGCCCGCATACCGAAATCTCGCAGAAGTGGTCGATCGCATTCCACGACTAGAAGCGGATTTGCGAGAGCGAGAGAAGGCATTGAAGCTAGCCGATGAGACTCACGAACGCGAGCGCGTGTCCCACAAAAACGAGCTGAGAAAGAGCTTGGATCTATACCAAGAAAAGTATGATCAATTTCGGAAGGTGGAGGCCGATTTTCAGAAACGAATTGCAGACCTGGACAATCTTCTTGCAGAGAAAGACAAATCGATAGTCGGTTTCGAAGAGAAGGAGACAGCCTTGAAGACTGCAGGGCGCAAGGTCGAAGATCTCTACAAGACCGCAAAGACAAAGCTCAAAGAAACAGAGCTTCAAGTTGCACAGCTGAAGAAATCGAGTCAAGACGATCAAGCCAGGATCGAAAGCCTGTCAACAACATTGCGAAAAAATCAAACCGAGACCGCTAATCTGACCAAGGCCCTTGAGCAGACAAGACAGAATAGTACGCAGATCGAAAAGACTCTGAACGCGACAAAGCTTCAACTGGACGAAATGAGAAGTTATTCCGTTTTACTGAAGAATGTCGACACGAATACGGTGTAAGTGTCCAGTGAGTTCAAAGTAGGATTCGTTGCTAACCATTGTTTAGAGCGCACGAAATCGAGAAGATCTGGGTGTCTCTAACCCTCCTAGTAAGGAGGTTTGTTGGCGACAATCTTCCAGAGAGCATACTGCTGGTATGTGCGCGTCGCACATGAAAATATGTACAGCTACTGACACATACCTTTAGGGAGATTGGGGCGACCTGGATGATGCTGCTCATTTTCTGACGAATAGGCCGTTGCCCAAGTCCAATTCAGATATTGCGAAAGAGTTGCGAGTTGTCAAGGTGCTCGCGATCATAGCCGACACTATCGACAAGCATCTGCTACAGCCAACATACCAAATTTCCAACGGCAAATGGCCTCTCAGCAGTATTCTCTACAGTCTTGCACGAACTGATGCTAGGAGAGAGAGGGTAGTGAGAGGCATGCTTCTCGCAGTGTTGGCCGGTGAACGAGAAAACGCCAAGGCCGAGTTGAGCAGAAGGATCGCTGAGGATGTGATGAGAGAGCGAGGAGTTGAACAAATAATCAGTCGGGAAGACCACCTGGACTTCGTGAATACACTGGAGGGTCTTTTGAGCAGTGTACATGAGCTTTGGAGCGACGTTCAGTACAGCACGAAGGTTTTCGAGTCCAGCTTCGAAGATTTCCAAGGCAAAGAATTCGATTGGGCTGTCGCAAATGTTGCGGAGAGCGAGTCGACACAAAGTCCGATGCAAGGAGATGAGGAAGACGTTGTCCTACTTTTTCCAAAGATCTTGCTCGTTGGTAACGAAGACAAGTGCATCGCTCCAGGTACCATCGTTCGGAAGAGCCAGATCAGTGCTTTGTTTAAAGAAGAGCGCCGCAATGTTCGCTCTGCCGAGGATGGGCCTTCGAGGGCTCGGCAGAGGCCAGGAAGAACCCTTTCCATGAGCAGCAGTATACGAAACGGTCCTACCAAAGAGCCTTTTTTATCCGAAAAGGCCGAATCCAGCAAGCAATCAAACGCATGAGAGGCTTTCTGGACATTTAGAGGCATGGCGGATGCATCCATTTGACTCCACATCGCGTTCCGGCCTTATATGTCGGGTAACGTGCTGGAGCTTTTGTCAAGGTAATTGGATCACAAGGTATATGCTGTTCCTTCTTCGGTGTTGTCAACGACTTGTTCAGTGTTTTGAGAAGGATTTTTTTCGATCGAAGATCGTCGTTCTTTACTCCGCTCTAGTCCTGTATCTTGGGATGTAATTTCAAACTCACGAGAACACTTGGGTTCATCAATGATCGAGCGTCAGATCAAGAAGATCACCACTTGGGAAATGCAGACGTGGAATTTCTCTTACAAAACACATCCAAAATCACTTCAGGCCCTTGTTATGATCCGGTTCCGTGATTTCGTACAGACTTCATGTCCAACATGAACCAAAGATTCAAATCACTCTTCGCAGATACCGTTGAAAAGTCAAGGTAGTAGTTTCAGAGCGATCCTTAATTGGTCCAAGGAGCACGTGATGTGCAGTCTGCAGTCACTATCTCACATGAGGCAGCATCGAGCTGCGACTGAACGTCTTGGCCGGCCGGCCAGGTAGGATTTACAGGTTGAATTCTCAACGAAGCCGACAGGTTACCTTCTTGTGCTGTCGGGGTAATGTGTGCAGATCTGATTGAGGATTGAGGCATTCAAGAGCGTGAAGATCCAGCGCGTGTAGAGCTCAGACAATGTCTGGCCTACACAACATTGAATGTTGTTCCTGCTACCTCGAAGGATTGGAAAATCATGTATGCATACTATAAGAGTCCGGACTCTGTCCCCATGCTGTTGATTTGCATTGGGCTGTAATCTTTGGGCATTTAACATGTTCATGGATGTCGAATTGACATGTATCGCTAGATACCGATCAGACCGCAGGTACAGAAGGGGTGAGGAGAATGCTTGAGGTCATCCAAAACATTGATCTGGAGAGTGAATCCCCATTGACAAGATGGTAGTGCATAGCATGGTACGCTTGGGCAAAGTAAGGCTATGAGGCCCTGTATGGTCTGAGACTGCCGGAAATTTGTGGCCTTATTACTTTGTAGTCTCGGCTCTGTATCGGAATTTATTGCTAGTCTGAGCGTCTCTGTTACCTGGCTCGCTTGATACTTCTACACACCGTGGCAAAGCCTTCGATAAGCATTTGAAGGCTCGACAGGTACTGACAGACTGAAGTCTTTCAGAACAAGTCGAATATTGTGCTCGGTTATCTCCGTAAGTCTTGAGTAATCAAGCTCGCCGCCGAGATTGAAGTGCGGTTCTGGTATGGTTCCTGCCGGGCGTACATACTCAGAACTGATGTTCCCTTCCCAAAACTTGAGGATCAAGTCAAGAGTCTCCCATATCCCGCCTGCAGAACTTCCCGGGAATGATATCTGCTTTTGCAGGACGTTGCTGAGCACCTCATTGTGAGTCATGGTGTAGTCAGGATGAAACCGTAAACCCTTAGGAAGAAATCCCATCATGGCATAGACCCGATCGATCGGGATAGTACAATTTGTGCCAAGAGACAAGGCCAGTACTGCATCCCATGTGATGAGGATCTTAGGTTTTCTGCCTTGGGCTTCTGAATCTAGTGTCAACTGCTGTGACAAACGAGCAGCCTGGAAAAATCGGAGTCGCTCTTTGAGCGCTTCTAGCTGACTGATTACTCCTTTCCAACTCTTCATTTCTGGACAATCAATGTTGTTTGTCAGTGTAGCCAGAACAAAGTGAAGATCCTCCAAATCCCAAACACTTCCCCCCAGCAGCACACTGGCCTTAGATGCCAACACGATCTCTTGAATGATCCAGACCCTCCACCAATAGGGACTTATGAGCGTCTCGATCAACGTTTCGCCTGAAAACCTCCTGAGCAGACACACGCTGGGATCGGTCTCTTGTCGTCCTAGCCTTTTGAGAAAGACCTGCGGCGATGGAAGAATTCGAGAACTGAATATTCGTCTCGCAAGGTGGCTTCTCTCCTCCTCAGAAGCGGAGTTGGTGATGTCATGACGAAAGTCTCCCAGCCAGATTATCGTCCTTTGGGCAGTGGAATATATCTTATCCATCAAGCTCACTTGGTGACATCGTTCAGTATGGTCGCTTTGGTTGATGCAGATTTGATCAATCCAGATCCAATCTGAGCTCCAGTCCGCGGTAAGTTGGCGAGCGGACAGTAGGAGATAGAGTAGGTTCTGTCGCACGCTGAGAGAGCCTTGAGAGGTGCTATCGTCAATGATGATCTCACTGCAATTAAGTTCTTGGCCCCAAACGTAAGACAGGGCGTTGAAGGGTCTCTTATCGTCAAGGTTTGTGTGTCGTAGTTGGAGTGTTATCGAATCAGGATTGCCGTCATCCAGCTTCCTAATGCGAAGAAGGCGGATCTCATTGGTCCTGATGTCCAGAGGGCTATGCTCATACGGCTGCATTGCAAGGCTCTCAAGTGAGTTAATAGGTGACCTTCTCAAACCTTAACCGATAGTTCTGATGCGGAAGGAACGCAGCTTGGATTTGTCACCTGCGCCGCAAGGGCGAGTGGTGCGACTGCACGATCGGCAAGCGTGCCAGCCCTGAACGCTACCGACCGCAGTACCTCAAGGCAACAACAAAGCGCGACCACAACATTTACACCTGTTGCATTCTGAGGGTTTGTTAATCAGTTGATATAGTATATAGGGTCCGTGGACAGCAGCCACTCGCAGGCGTGCAATAGCTATTAGAGCCGCTGGCGCTGATTAGGCAATAGCCAATTAGGTATGAGATCGACGACCATACCACGAGCTCAGAGACAGAATCTGTACACACCTGGGATAGCAAGATTGACTTTCTCGTGAAAGGGGCTACTGTATGCTGCAAAAGTCATTCGGAAGGGCAAGAATCACTTGGCTGCACCTGTGCCAGATGTCGTTTCTTTTGCATTACCTTACACGGAGACGACCTTTTCTTTCTACAAACGTCTCTTTCCGTTGGTTTCAATTAGGAATATGGTCTTGATCAGCTAAATTATCACATCAGGTCGCGTGCAGCTCTTATTGGACCTTAATAGTGCTTGAGTCTTCGTCTTCCCGCAACAACGCGGGCCTCTTATACTACGCCCTGTGTGTAATGGCAGATTCGTACTCACTGGGAAAAGCTCTCGCCCCATAGATTCGCGGACCCCTAAGATATCGAGGGCGGATAATCAGGGATCAGCTGAATAATGCGGTAGGATCTGCTGGGATGATGTCGGCGTCCAACGCTTGTTCAGCAAAAGATCAAGTAACACAAGGCTCCCCCAGATGCTTCATTAATCCACTAACCATACTGCAACCTGGATACAATCTACAGATGCAGTCGTGGTCTTTTTGAGGTTCCCTGGAAATCTCTAGGCCATACCCGGCCAACAGGTCGTATCATCGAGTTACGATCGTTGGGTCCATTGCTCTATCTGGGGGAAGTAACATTGAAAGAGCAATATTCGACCACGAGTTACAACTCACATCTCATTCTCTGACTTGGCCCCAACCAAGGATAATACGAGAAAATCCAAATCCTATTGTGATCTTGATTCGCATCCTTCAACCGCTTTGCTTCATCAGCTGCCCTTCGGACACTGCCACTCTCGACCGGCCTTACGTCATCCACCCAACGTGCGGGTCTATTATCATCTAGAATCTGTACGTCAAGCTCTCCAAGAACAAGACAAACATTGTGTTTGAGTATCCTCCTGCGTTCCATCGTATCGTTCTTGCCGCCAGGATCATCATGGAATGTAACTACTTGACCAACCGGTTTTACGGATTCGAGATCGAGCAAGTCCCAACAGTGCAGCATCTTGCCCAATATCACCCAGAGATCATCGACTCGAGTGCCAAGAAACGCAATTTGTTTCTGCAGGATGTCTTTGAGGATTGCTCTATGAGAAATCGCATAGTCAGGATGCACTCTCAAGCCCGCATCAAGAAGGCCCATTACGCCGTAGATTTTATCCCGCGGGACCAAGCATCGCGTGTCGCCCGCCAGGTAAAGCACGTCGGACCAGTCATTGCCGCGCCGCAGTTGCTGGCGGTGATGAAGTAGAACATCGATACGGTGTTGGACGTCATATAGATTGCACCCCGTCCTTGATACAGAGGTGCCAAGTTCATTCAGCCATAGTTTTAGAGCGGCAAGTAGGTCCTCCAGAGCCCAGAGCTTATCTTGGATGATGATGCGGACCCGGGGGGCCAGGACTACTTCCTGGATAACCCAAAGCCTGTCCCAGTAGTCGACGGAGCACAGCCCGTTTAGGACGCAGGCTGAGACGTTTTCGAAGAGGCGCATGGCGGACCCGGAGGGAAAAGAAAGTTTGTCATCTAGTTTCCGTAATTTGATGGGAGTGAGACGGATATTGACCAGCTCTCGACGGCCGAATTCTCTGTGTGAACATCTGCAGCTTCTGCTTCCTACTGTATGTGCGGCTGAAACAATTTCAGAGGCGGCCGTCATCTCCGGAAATGCCATTGCATCAGCCTCTGACACCCGCTGCCACGTCGCAAAACCTGGCCATATGACTGTAGACACAGCGCTCGAGTAGACCCTATCCATCTGATTGACTTGGTGGCATTTCTCTGCGTGATTGTCCTGATTTATACAGATTTGATCAATCCAGATCCACTCCATCTCCCAAGCCTGATTGGACCTGCACGCTGCTGAGAGGAACAGCGCCAGATTCTGTCGTACTAGCAGCCAGCCCTCATGGGAGCCATCGTGTATCACAATACGGCACCGGACAGATTCAGAAATAGATCCACGTCGATCTAAGATGGAAAAGAGGTCGTCCAAGGGCGACCGATTTCGGGGCATCCAGACGAGGTCTTGATCCCAGGTGTATGACAAGGCGTTGAAATGTAGTTTTTCTTCAAGTGTTGCGTGACGAAGTGTAAGAAAGAATCCAGACTCGTAATCGACGGACTGCTCAATGCGGACAAGGCGTACCTCGCTAGCGCAGATGGTTGTGTTCAATGGGCGATATCGGAATTGTTGCATTGTGATAGAGGCTGAGCGTGTTGCTACTGAATCGGTCACCTTTATCTGCGGGGGACTCAAAGATATGTAGAAGAGAGTGACAAGGCTGAAAGCCGTCGGCTGTGCCGCAAGGCTGTGTTGGGCTGTCGCAACATGTCCTGAGCAAGTGTGATCTTGCAGAACATCAGCGAAGATATCAAATCACAGTGCAGCTGTCGTGTGTCAAGCGAGCACCTGTAGAGTCAATGTGGAGGAATGTAGAGGTAATGTGGAGGAATGTGGAGATGATTGACGACAGTCTTGCATTGAAGCTAGTGCCGATCGAGTGCCGGTAAATGCCAGCTAGGGTGCCGGTCGGGTAAGGCGGTCGAATTACAAATAACCTTCGAGCACTATGCACTCACACGCAGGTGTACTGCAAGTTCGACGATGTTTTTGTAGCTCTGCTAGGGCGTATCTGGGTCAGAAGCACGCCTAGTCTTGCTGCACCGTAATGACACACCCATCTTATTGTCCATGCCCTCGTCCTTCCCCGCCCTCACATGATCCCCAACTCCCCAAACCCCTTCAACACATCCTTATCCACCCTCGCCAACCACTCTTCCTGAAACCTTCCTTCTCCACCAGCCGCTTGGATAGCTTGCTGCACATGCTCTCTTACAAACGCAACAAGATTGATCTGATGCACGGGATCGCTGTACAGCAAGTCGCGCTTCCGTACGTCTTCTGGAGCCTCAGGCTCGGTGGGATTGTAGGGCTCGGGAGGCCAGTAGAGACAGCTGCTTTTCGTCAGTGTTGCGGACTATAGCGAATGGAACGTTGAATGTGGATTTGGCAGGAAAAGGGGAGAAGAAGGACAGAGGGGAAAAGGGGTATACATACTCGACACTCCGATCATCCATCCCATCCAACAACTCGCCCAAAACATCCGTCCACAGCGCCATATAATTCTGCAGCCTGCTCAGCGCCCACGGCGCCCCCGTCTCAAGCAAGCGTGTCAAAACAAGGGTCATGAGCTTCTTTCCCGGCGCATCGCCAATGTTCTCAATATGACTGAACCACTCTTCGAGTACCCAGTCGAGCTGTTTCTCTAAGCCCTCGCTGCCCGTGCTGGCCAGCGCTTCGAGGAGCACGCTTGGACTGGCGAGACCAATGCGGGCGAGTACGGTGAAGTAATCTGTCTCCACCACGCCGTCAACAGCGTGGGACGGGAGCTCGCGGTACGGTCCGTGACTCTGATGATGTGTCCATGCGCCGTGTAGACCCTCGAGCACTTTTGCGAAGAACCCTGTAGCAAGAAGATCCTGCGTCAAAACGCGGACAGCCTGCTCGCCGCCGACGCCTTCGGCGCCGCGGATCACGCACTGCACGAGGTGCGTCAATATACCATTAGCTTCGGGTTTGAGCGTGCCAAGCAGGTCAGCGAGCGCATGCAGCAGTTGTGGACGGAAACTGTCGGCGAGTACGGCGGCTGGTGCGAGTAGCAGGTATGCTTCTGTGATTTCGATGGCCTTGCGGAGGGTCTCGTTGTCCATGGAGAATAGCGGTAGTAGATACGGTAACAAGTTGAGCAGCTCTGGCGGTGTGGGCTCTGGTGCTGATGGGGTTTGTGCAACGATGGAGGACCAGAGGTCTAGCGCATCTTCGAGGAGGTAAACTTGTGTTTCTGACTCGGGCTCGATGGCTGATTGGATTATGGGCAGGAAGGAAGTGTGGAAGGTGCGAGAGTCGGCTTTCATGGCGTTTGTGAGGCGCGCGAGGAGCGTAAGGATGGCTTGCTTCATGAGGTGTTCCTCACCGGATTGCTCCCAGAGAGGTGGCAGAAGGCTGACGATGCTGTTGGCGTACGGTGTGATCTGATCTGTCAGCGTCTAGAAACTCATCGGGCGTATCTCGACTTACGTGGTATTCGAGTCTCTCGACTATGATGCTGATTGTGTTGAGCAGGGCCATTTTCGTGTCCGGCAAGTCAACCTCTTGCACCAACGACATTAATCGCTCTAAGGTCGTCGGTGCATATGGCAGGAAGTTGTCAGCGTGGAACTCCCACTCATCAGCGATATCTTTGAAGCGCCGTCCTGCAGTGACCCGTACAACCTGGTCGTTCAGTGGGTCGCTCGTATCTAGCAAATGCTGAAAGATCTGGTACACTATGGGCTTCTTCTCTTGAGCAATCTTAATAGCGATCCACTGCGAGATGACAATGGCAATACGACGGCGGATGATGTTGAAACCAGGCTTCTGCTTGCCCGCTTCAGCAACGAGAGTGTTCGCAAGGAACGCATCGAAGTCTAGCTGATCGTGCAGAATGTCAGCAGCAAGACCAATTGCTGTGTAGACGGAGTCTTTGAACAGGATATCCTCATTGTCCGGGGCTACAATCGTCAGCGCAAGTGTAAGTTAAGATGGTAGTGAGACTCACTGGCAACAGAGTAGAAGACTTGGAGAAGTGGCTGGACGATCAAATCTTTGAAATTCTTTGCGAGGTCTAGGAACAGCTTCTCGGCGCAAGGGCGAATGGCGAACTCCCAATCCTCAGCGCCTTCTTCCATCTTCTCCCACTCGTCTGGCTCCTCTTCCCACATGCGAAGGTCGCTCGGTCGGAATACAAAGAAGCGCGTAACAAGTGTTGAGATCATTTCGCGTACGAGGTCATCTGTAAGGAGCTCGGTCTTTACGGCTTGTACAGCCTGGGAACGCTCGTCTTTCTCCTGCTGCTGCTTGTACTTGAACGTCTGTGTGGGGTAAAATACCATCTTCACGCATGCACGGATGAGGAGAAGGCCTTTCAGGCCAAGTCGCTCGTTTATGGGCGCTTCGTCTTCAGCGTCGCCGTCTGTGCCAATTTTTGCAGCATCTAGTGATTTGGACCCCCATGTCTCACCTAGTCGTGCGATCAGACCCCAGTAGTCGCGCACGAGACCTATTGAGTTGGGCAGTAGTACGAAGCTGGCAGGGTGAGTAAGAGCCATATTCAGATGGAGCTTGGACAGCTGCATTAGGTGTTTCTCAATCAGCTTCTGTATGCTCTTGCCGAGTGGTGAGTTCTCAGCGGATACGTATTGGAAGAATTCGGCAAAGTGTGTCCTGGTCAGTGTCCAGAACTCTTGGATGTCCTTTTCCCTACCTGGAAACTCGTAGCCCGCAATGAGCAGCCTGCGGATGATTTTGATCGCGATCAGGCTGTGTTCGATACTTTCAATCGCGCCTCCTTCGTCCTCTCCGCCATCACGGAAGAACGTTTGCCATGTCTGCACTTTACTGACGTAGATGGTGCCGAGGACATTGAAAATCTCGGGTGCTGCGGTCTGCAAGCTCTGGCGCGTGCGCAACAGGCGACCAGTCGAGAGCTCCTTGACAATGTACAGCAGGACGAGGAGGGCGCGGGGAAGCTGTAGGCGGTAGGCGTTCGGATCGGTGGAGGCACGGAGGATCTGGAGTAGTTGCTGGAAGAGCTCTGGCCTAACATTGTCAGACAAAGGCCGTGTTCACGCAGGCTGCACATACCAGTCGTTTGGAAACTCGAACCTGACAATCTTCGCAACGACGAGCGCATTCTGCAGAGCCAGTCTCTGATCAGCTTCGTTGACGGCGCTCTCCAGCAAGCGTGTGCGTATTGCCGCCTTGTCCTCTTTCGTCACCGCATTGGTCGCCGTCTTTCGCCAGTACTTGTCGATGCCGTTCTTCAGCTGGATGATAGCGAGATATCGAACTTCTAGCGGCAGCGATTTGTCCAGGAAGACTGTCTGCAGCAGTGGGTAGTAACCACGCGCCTTCTCCCATTCTTGTAGCTGTTTGGTACCGGTCTGGATCTGCTGTGGGTCTGTGGATGCCGCCGAGCGCAGGACATGGAACAGGATGCCTTCAGTGAGAGGATTGGCCTCTCCCGGCACCTCGATGCCAAACTCGACGTTCATGGTATGAGGTCTCGGTGTCGCGTGGCAGACGGCGTGTTCAATGAGAGCGAGGTGGTCGTCTGGGTGCAATATGCTCTTGTACGTGTCAGGTTGTGAAGTTGGAGGAGCCTGCTCACCCAGGCTGGATTGGCAAGCGCGTGCTGCTGTTATGTGGTGTTGTATACAAGAAAGAGGCTCCACCAACTTTTGGTAGCTTCCACATGCGAAACGCCCCGCGAATCGGCTGGCAGGACCCTTGCTCGTCTATACTTGCCCCTGCTCCAGAGGTATCTCTCTCCGCAACCTCGGTCCGCCGCGTGCATTGCATATCGATCACCCCATCACCCTACCGTTGCTGTATCTTGGGTTCATATATACCGACTGCGTTCCTTCTCCCGCCCGCCAGCAATGATACAGTAATTACGCCCACGTTCCAATGCCCGCCGCCGACTTCGCCGCCGCCCAGGAACGCATCGCCGCCCGCCGCGCCCAACGCGCTGCCAACGCCCGCACACACCATGAATCCCAACACTCTTCGCGCGCACTCACGCGCCTGCCATTCCCCTTCAATCGCTTGAGCACCGCGGGGATTAGCGTATGGGACGCAGTCAAAGGCCGGGAAGGGACGCGGCCAGAATTCCGCGTCGGCCAAGTTGACGCCGAACTGCTCGACGACGAGCTCCTGGAGCTGCTGAAAGGACAAGTAGGAGAGGGACTGAAGTACTTCGGCACACATATCACAGACACATATTCTGCGGAGATCCTGCTCGCTCTGCGCGCGGTGCTGTTTAAGCTGAGTATATGGAACAACAACGCCAGTTACGGTGCGCACCTTCAGGGCCTGCGATACACGGACGCGCGATCTAGCGCCCCGAATCGACCTCCGCCCAAGCCCTGGCAGAAAGCTGCGTACGGCCTGGTTACCATTGGCGGGCGCTATGCCTGGAGCAAGTGGGAGTCGTACCTCCTGTCTGCGAGCGAGGACTACACACGCCCCGAGAACCCCAACCTGACCTTCCTGTCGCGCATAACCGAATCCTTGACGAACGCACACGACATCGCAAGCCTAGCATCCTTCCTCGTCTTCCTGGTAAACGGGCGGTACCGCACACTGACAGACCGACTCTTGCGCCTACGCTTGACACCAGCATCGCACTCGACCTCGCGCGAAGTATCCTTTGAGTACCTCAATCGCCAACTAGTCTGGCACGCATTCACAGAATTCCTCCTCTTCCTGCTCCCACTCGTCGGCATCTCGCGCTGGCGACGCATCCTAAGTCGCTCTCTCCGGCGTCTACGAACCGCCTTCCTCTCGCTGCTGGGCCGCCATTCCTCCTCCTCCACAGGCACCGACGAGGACGACGACGACAAGAAAGCAGGCGAGCTCGGCTTTCTCCCCGAACGCACATGCGCCATCTGCTACCGCGACCAGAACCCCACCGCCGCGTCGGAAGCAGACGTCCTCAGCGCCTCAGCAGCGGGCGGCGGCGTCGTCGGGTCCGCAGCAACAGACATAACAAACCCGTACTCCGCGTCGTGCGGGTGTGTGTACTGCTTCGCATGCATAGCGCAGCGCATTGCGAACGAAGAAGGCGAGGGCTGGACATGTCTGCGGTGCGGCGAGGTCGTGAAGGAGTGTCGGCCGTGGAACGGCGACGTGCTGGAGCCTGCGCGGCGGACGCAGAGTTCCAGCCACGGATCTGACCGCGAGCGACCGGGTACAGGTACGGGTACGGGTACGCGGGACGGCGGGGCAGGTAAATCGGTGCTGTTCGCCCAGCCGGAACATCACGACGCGCTGGACGCAAGTTTGCAGCATGTCGATCCCATGCCGGAGCAGGATGAGGCTGTCGATGTCACGGCTGATCAACTATTGGAGAAGACTGGCGGTCTGGATCTTGGCGAGAGTATCGAGACGAATGAATGGGCTAGGGAAAGTGAGAGAAGTAGCGATGATGAGCAAAGTGAGGAGTACGACGAGGACGAAGAGCAAGAGGGCGAGGAACTGGATGAGGATTGGGAAGGGCAGTGATTGCTTCATTGCATGGGCATGTTGATTTTAACGTGCACATGAGGTAGATGTTGGGCTTTGATGAAATAGAGATACCATATCGTATGCTGCATAATATTACCTGTTTACTTCACCTGTGGACGAGTGGGTGAGGTGCATGAGCGTCGATGAGGGGTTTCAAGTCCAAGTGTGCATTGTGTCATCGACTTCCCACCGGTCCAAAACTGTCTCGGCCTCCTAGCATCTCAGATAGATCCACACACGATTGATGAAATGATCATGTGTCCCGAACGCACCTTCAAAGTCTTTCATCTCCCTTCAGTTGCCATCGCAGTGCCACATGTAATGCGGCTTTTGTGATCGTCTTCTCTGCATCTTCGGCATAAAGCGACAGCGAAAGCGACAGCGACAGTGTCAGGCAGTGGGTAATGCAGCCAGAGAGCCGCAGCATAACATGCTCTTTCCCGCGTATGCGCCACACACGGGAAAGTACTACGCCTTGCCAAGCGCCGCAAACCGAGGTAATCTGGCCATCTTCTCCTCGGGACTGACGGTCTCGTCGAAGAATATGAGTTTGATGTTCGCGTTCTTCTTGCTCTTCTTCTCCTCCTTCTTGTCTGCCGGCGCTGCCTCGTTGGCAACAGAGCCGATGAGGTCGTCCACAGACGCGTGTATGGCCGCCGGGTCCGAGCCGTTTTGTGCGAATGCCGGCGGCGCGCCGAAGCCAGGTCGTGGTGGCAGCGCGGCGGGCTGGCCGGGGATGCTGCCGGGTCGTGCGGGTACGGCGCCGTTTGTGGGGAAGGGTTGGGGAGGGAGAGATTGTGGTGGGTAGGCGGGTGCGCTGGGGAAGGCGGCGGGTGGTGCGCCGTAGGGGGCGGCTGCTGGTGGAGTCTAAGGTGTGTCAGTCATCTACGCTGGTCGAGTGAGAGGGTGGGCCTACGGGATTCGACTGTGCGACCTCGACTGGCGGCGCAGGCAGGATGCCGTTCTGCCTGTCGTGTCTGAACTTGTTTGCGCGCTCCTCGATCTCCTCCAGCGTCTCGTTGACCTTCTTGCGCTTGTTCGGCGGCGCCTGTCCGTTCGCATACAGCCCGCGCACCGGATTGCCCGTTAACCGCGCGCGCTCTGCCTCCTCGGCGAAGTGCTTCTGGGTAACCTGCTGGTTGTGCTGGTCGATGATCTCAGACGGAACGCCCTCCATGCCGAAGATCTCAATGTCCAGGCCCTGGCGCCCGCCGATCGCGTTCTCGACATGCGTGAGATTCTCCTTGTGGACTTGGTTCATGTGCACCGAAAGACCTGGGCAGGTTAGATAGGTCGTCTGTAGTAGTGCAATGCAGAGAGTGTACCTCCGGCTGTGTTTAACCGCCTTCCACAGCGGTCGCATTTGAAGTGCTTCGCCTTCTGATGTGATATGAGAATCTTCAGGTCGTCGAAATCGCGTTCGCAGTAGTAGCACCATGGTCGCTCGAGCTTCTGGTTGAGGTCTGGGTATCTCTTGCGCTTCTTCGTCATCGCGGCGTATATGTGTGATCGTCAGGGGGTCGTCAGAACTGGCGTCACGTAACGCGCAGTGTCGTTGGAAGGGGAATTGGCAGGCTTCAGTAGAGCTCACGTCTGGCAACCGTGTTGGTGAAGCTCGCGATTCTCGAAGCTAGCAGCGGAGGCTAGCGCGCAATGTCTTGGCAGCTACAACTGAATTTCTTCAGGCTGTTGCACTTTTGCAAACTTGACTTCCATGCCGCACTTCTGCTGGCCTCTTTATGCAGAGGCACATGTTGAGTGCGCACTTATAGGACGCAGCCCGCGCGTCAGCCACTTGGTCTTCGGACACTCCAACGAGTCCCTCGGGAGCATCCTGTACCGTCGCGTCTTGCGTTGGTGCAGTGTATGCGGCTGTACTCCGGTTCGCGCTTCTGTTGGTCCAGCTTGCTGTTCCAACGGTATCGTTGCAAAAACGAATCAAGGTCCTTCATAGTTCACACTTCCTCGCTCTTCAGGAGACCTTCCACGAAGAGTGTGACTCCTTGGCTACCTACATACTTCCACTTTCATCCTGCGGCTTTTGTTGCTTCACCACGTCTCGCCCACCAAAGCCATCAAGCTAAAGTGGAGGTTGTTCTCTCCTTCCGCCATCATATCGCGGATGACACCCAAGCATTTCTCCGACAGCATATCCTCGTCACTCTGTAGCAGCCCCAATTGGAGCGGTCTTTTGCGATCGCCATCCAGCTGATATAGATGGCCGTCGATATGCGACTTCACAAACGCTACGTAGTGAAAGTCAACCTCATCCTCGGGGTTGACAGGCGCCTCAGTATCGCCCTGCCTTGCCACCCCAGCGTACACCCTCTCTAGCACCTCATCGTGCTCAAGGGCCAGCGCTCTCTCCTTGGCTTGCAGAGGAAGGCATCTGCTCAAGAGATGTTCCATGGGTGAGTTGGGCTCTGTCACAACCCGCTTAGCACATGTTCCATTTGGGGCTGCATGATGCCCTTACCAAAGTTGTTCCTTGCGTCGCCGTTGCATACAGCATGAAAGATCGCGTACAGTCCGCAGGCGTTGTTGATCGTCTGTCTGAAGAACACTATACTATCCTCATCGCCGGCGTCGAGATAATCCTCCTTTTCGAGATCTTCGACTTCAACACGCCTCTCGTACTGCTCGATGGTTGGAAATACCAGTATCAATGCATGCACTGGTCGTGGCAGGAAGCCGAGGAGCTCTGGGTCATCCAGCGAAAGCACGTCTTGGAAGGAAAGCGACGATGAGATGCCAAGCCCGTGAATCAGTTCAGTGAAGACATCAGGATTGGATTCGAGAGGTACGAAGTGCTTGCGGTAAGTTTGGGTTGTCATCTCTTCACTCCTGCCGCATCTGTGGTTTGCGGATCAGGGTGCGTACTATGTATGCTCAAGCTGCTGGTGGGTTGATGTAAGCGCCTGCCGCGCGATTACACAGCCACGTGGCGCGGCACCCAATCTTCAGGCGACAACAAACGGCATAATTCCCTCCCAACAACAATGTTCTCAAATACGTTCAATAGTACACCATGACTCCTTCGTCTATACAACCCTACGAGCATCGCCCTTTGACTCCAGGATCTAACGAAATCCGCCTTCTGCGCATCGAAAGATCGGAGGATAAGGCTGCACCAATCGTAGTCACATTACGACACGCCAATCTCGATGATGCAGCGGAGCTCGACGATGAATTCGATACTCGATGGCTCTTCCAGGAACCATTACATTTCAATGCTCTATCCTACGCCTGGGGAGCAGAAACTCCTACATATGAGATTATAATTCAAGACGACCGCACGGTGAGGCCTTACCTCGTCCGTGAGAATCTGTACGACTTCCTTAGCGCGGCTCGCGATTTTGATGGAGAAAGTAACGACTGGATCTGGATCGACCAAATTTGCATAAATCAGTCCGACCACGAGGAGCAATGCCACCAAGTCAATCTGATGGCAGATTTGTATTCAAAAGCTGAAGCAACCATAGTCTGGCCGGGACTTTTGCTTGACAAAAAGATTGATATGAACACGGCTGGTCACCTATATCTTACAGAGCCCGCTGTATGCCCTCAAGATTTTGACAAGCTTCTCTTCGCTCGAGAGGGAAATTTCGGCGACAATATCTTTATTACAGAAAGTACAGCACGTCTACTACAGCCGTTCTCAGCTGGCGATTGCATTCAGCTGCTTCTGAAGCCTTACTGGAAAAGACTGTGGATTATCCAAGAGATCGTGCTGGCCCGGCAGGTGCATGTCTTCATCTTCGGTCGCCTCTGGGAATTTCGAAAGTTGTTCTTTGCCTTCCACGAATGGATAAACGTTAAACACAACAAAATTCGAGATTTTGTGTCCTCCGAGGAATATCAAGAGGTGAATTCATGGATGGATCACAATGACAAGCTTTCAATTCAGCGGCGGTCGATTGAGCGTGGAGTCATTCTCGACACATGGGGTCCCGCTCTTGGTTTGGCAATTGGTAGACATTGTGCCCGGCGACTGGATCGCGTGTATGGAGTCATGGGGCTTCTCGCCCCAGTTTTGCGAGTGCCGGCTGACTATACAATTACCGAAAGGAAATTACTCAAAGTCATCATGCAAAGGCAAATAGGCTGCTCTGATGGTCAACGGAGGGAAATCTGGAGTGTACTTTGGCTCATTTTAGACGTCTGGATGGAACTGGAAATGGATTTTGTCAAGCCAGTCGGGTGGACGGATCCAAAATGGGATATGACTCTCCCGACCGACCTAGCCTGGGCTGAGTTGGCCAGGACAAAGTGTGATAACGTCCGCCTTACTTTAGAAAATTTCGGGATATCAACTTCTGAGAGATCAATAACAGCGACCAGCAAAGATGACGAGGCTGGTGCTTGCAGTGGAGTATAGACCAGGACTCCGAATGACACACCCCAGTCGGTGTCTTGTTGTTGCAAGTTTTGACACGGAGCTCTGGCATACGAGCGGCCTAGCAGTGCCGACTCGTTCATCTTGAGGTGCTGTAAAGGCTTTTTATAAGACGAGTTCCTGACAATTGCTTTGTTGGCCGCAGACTCGAATATTGTGTGGGAATCAAGGCTGTTTTATGACATCAGTAAAGGAGAGAGTCTTCAGACAGCAATAATTCGGGTGAACACGCGCATCGTACTGATGGTATATATCTTCTCATGCGCTATCGTTACATCTCCTACTATATCCTCTGCGTTACCATCTCGAATGAAGAGCCCGACACGTTGCCAAGGTCCCGCACTCGAGAGCAGCACATTTCGCCGAGATAGCAACCAACAACATGCTCATAGGATTCTTATGCTACGCTGGTGCCTCAAACATGCCTGAAAACTCAAAGCAACATGAAAACAGACACAACAGTGACGAAAGTAGCGAGACCGATCTCTTTCCCTCGCGCAGCGGCACCAGTATACGCCGGGCTGCTGGGCGCGGTCTGTGTCTGGTTTTGGTTGAAGCCTTTGCCAGCATTGCAGGTACCGTTGCGCCACTTGACGTCTACCGCTGCCTTCCAAGTTTCAGTAACGTCAAGTACCATAGGTACCGTGTACCATAGCCTACACTCCGCAGCCTCATATACGAACTGAAGCGGCGTCTGATCCTTCTCATCGCCACGACGGATACCATCCGCGGCATTGACCTGAAAGCCAGAAGCACGGTTGAAGATAACAGTGCTTTGATTCATGGCCTCAATCTCGGTTCCCACGGTGGCTTCTACGGCTGATTGGTTTGCGACAGCATAAAAGGCGGGTGCGAAGGCCTGGAGGGTCGCTTTTTCCCACGTCAGCCAGCCCTTGGTGCCACCGACCTTCTGCATGGCAATGCTATCGTCTGGAAGACCACCGAATGCGAGTGTCTGAACGCCAGCCATTGTGTACATCAGCTCGGAGAAGATGGCGCAGGTAGAGCTGCAATACCCGTCTTGGAGAAGCAGGATGTCTGAACCGTTCCATGCCGGTTGAGAAGTAGCGAGCTCGCCTCCGTAGCCCGACAGGGGAAAGCTGGACGCTATGCCGAAGGGAGAGCTTAGGTTCCAGGCGCTAAGAGACGTGAAGTTATCGTTGTTAAATACATGCGGACCGTAGAATTGCTGCGTAGTCTCGAAAGCATCGTCAGTGGGGGTGGTGTAGGTTGGTTGCACGAATATCGACAAAATGCCTGCTACTGCCAACTCGGCCTCTGTTGCGTTTGACAAGTTTGCCGCAAGAGAGAGCAGTCTCCCGATGTTGTCTGCGGTGACATCTGTAAGCTGCTCAAAGGCTTGGTGCGCATGACGGCGGGTAGCTTGGTAGGGTTCCAGATTCGGGAAAATGAGCTTGAACAAGTCGAAAGCAAGCACTGTCCAACCGCCTGTGTTGAATCGTAGATCGATAACGAGTTTTGACTTGTTGTCCCCAGCGGCCTTCTTGAGAAATTCTCGAGCCACAGTCTGGAAGTCAATTTGAGCTTGTGTGTTGTTCGCCGGTGCCTCGTACGTAGGTTGGAAGTTGGGCACGCTCAGTACTGCGACTTCGGGGGTGTCATTGAGATAGTATCCACCAATAGCCTTAGCTGGGTGCAGTAATTGAGCAGAAGGATAGCCGAACGCTGTATTATTAGCGGGCTGAGGAACAGACGTCGAGGATGAGGTGGGCGTGGCCGAGGTCACGATGGTAGTGCTCGATGTCGATAATGCTGTTGACGTTGAAGGCGTCTGAGGCTGACAGAACTTCGAAAAAAACGATGCTCCGCTGTCAACGCCTGCGAAGTCTCCTAAGAGCACTGCCACGTTATCGAACGTCCAGTTGGTGCCGTTAGAGAAGGTGTAAGTGGTGTTGGGGCCGTCGTAGATACCACTTTCGAGAAGGCCAATACCTTTACCGTTACCAAGAGATAGACCAGCTTGATTTGGGAACAGGGAGTTAAATCGAGCGTGACCGTCGTGGAAGTTTGCTTGGCGGCTGACTTTAAGAAGATATGTGGCAGCGTCCTCACCGTTAATCATCTTGACCGATGATACGGATACGTTATGGTCTCCATTTTGAAGCAGTTTCACGTCGTCTTTCGTTACGGTCAGAATAATCGAAACTGATAATCTGCAGATACTTACCATAGGAGAACAGCTCTGGTGTACTTTTACCATCAGTGCTAACGGATACCAATGTGTTCAGTCTTCCAAAGCCGATCACGGTATTAATATCGGCCAACCAAGAGATGTGGCCATCTCCGGTCTGTGCCGTCAGTGCGGTTATGGCGCTTTGAACCTCCCACTCGCTTCGAAACGTATCATTCTGAATGCCAGTCTTGATGGCATCGAGCTCCGCGTAAAGGTCGAACGACGGGTTATCATACTACACAGCGGGATCGCGTCAGAAAGCTTTCGAATATGGTTCAACAGAATGACTTACCCAATCCGGGAGGTTCTTAAAGTAGGATGTGTCTGTGTTCCATTGAAGAAACAACTTGATCTCATCAATCAGTTGTGAGTCTCCGTCTTTGTCGATTGGAACCGACTGAAGACATTGGTACGCGAGTTCAGCCGAGACAGTAGCACCTGCATCGCCGCCCGCTTCTTGTTGTTTGGAAGCGATGCTCGCACATGGCTCGTTCGTGCTTGCTGCAACTGAGACACCTGAAGTTGAAGTAAAAGGGGTCACGGTGGCGGGTCCAGTGTCGACAGTTGTAGATTGAGCGAATGACCAAGCAATGATGCCGCTGGTGGCAAGGAGCGTACGAAATTGCATCATAACTTTCGACACAAAGAAGGAATTGAGCCCGTTGAAGGCGTTTGCATCGAAAAAGCGGAAACAAGTCTTCGGAAGGTTGATGAAATATGTGCTGTTAAAGTCAAACTGTCGCAACTTCTTGACATAGCGCAACTACAGGTGAAGGTCAAACATCTTTTATAGTCTCTGCGGCTACTCTTTAACCCGTGCTTACATCCACTGCACAAGTCATGGCAACCGTATACCAGGGTGACCCGCAGTTGCAACGATTCATCGACCGTATGTACAAGCCTTGCGGGACAGGCTGGGTCCAAACAAGCTTCCAGAGGCCATGCTAAGCTTTCAGAATAGCTGAGCCTCCTCTCAGTCGTAGCCATATCGTATAGGTCGAGAAGTTGATTGGTTGTAAGTTTCCCGTTTTAGGCCCCCTGCCGTGGATCTAGGTAAGCCCTAGTTTAGACATTGGTCTATGCCGTCTGATGTACAAGGTGAGAGTGCCTTGAACATGGCAAATTACAAATTTTCCTCCTGGTCTTTCAGTTAAGGCACTCTATGTATTTACAGAGACAGTGGAGCCCCGCGTGTCTATGCTAATTTTGGCGCGGAGCTGCGGGACGGCATGACATCCAGGACTGTGCGGATCTTGAATCAATCAAGCAGACACAAAATATGAGCAGCTATCCTGCTGTCTCTAATATGGTGTCTTGAGCTAGCAATGGTTCAACTGAGTCTTGTTGGTGACTGGCGGTAGAGCCTTTGAATTCGATGCTGTCAGGTAGAGAGGTCGCGGGACGTAAGATGGGCGCCTGAACCGGAGCTTCTGTCTTAAAAGAACAACGGTGCGAATAAGCATGAATAAAGATAAAAATTTATGCAGAAGGATAGTAGACGTTTATGCATGCAATGAGAGGGTTGAATGCACGGCCGTAACCAAGCCTGGCGATAAACTCGGATTGTGTCCGTTCATAATTTGAACAAACACCACAGATGATTCCAGTTCGGCTTTGGGAACGAAGTGTATCAAAACCTCATTTGCGACGCATGCGTAAAGGAACAGGGAATCTGATAGATGACCTCTTCTGCGTTGAGGGAGCGTGTTGACCAGAACCGAGGGCTGAGATCATGCAATGTGCAGCCTTTGACTTACAAGCAATCAGCGTGTGTTATAGATTTCAAGGGTTATATCAGGTTTGTTGCTGGGTTTGCGTGTTGCAGAAGACGAGGGGGCGGAAACGGTGATTGGAATGCGCCGGTAGAAAGTGCCCTGACGGAACGGACAGAGATTGAAAAAGAGGGCAGTGACATGTTGCAGCCCCATTATCATTCGCAAGGAAGAGAGAAACGTCCGTTACTGGTGATTTGGCACGCAAGCGAAAGCAGAAAACGCTTGCTGTCCTTGAGTCCGGCTGAGTGTCCGCATGTGTATACGGCATGTGGTTAACACCCCCGTTTGTGAGGCCTTAAAGCCACAAAGCTCAGCATCGCTGCACCTTCTGCCGCGCGCATCATTGTAACACGATACCAAGCCCTGTAGTAGGCCCCCAGACCCTCCAATCTCTTACATCATGGCACACGCTCTTCTTAACCTACTGCAATCTACCAACCCTACAACGTTCCCAGCAGACTACGGTAACTCGTCTTCACCCAATTCACGCTCCCTTGTCTCGTGAACGACAAATGTATTGCGCGTCTTTTCTAGCAGTAGATGTGGAAGTGCAGGGTAGGGTGTGAGTTGGTGTCGTGACCGGCGTCTTCATTGCAACGGTCAATTCAGCGCCGAGTACTTCTCGCTGACCCAATCATCTGACAATCTGGTGTATTCAGCCTCAGGGACACATGCACCTGTCTTCCATGCCGATGTGACGCGTGCGTCTCTCAGACTGTCATTTTCATCCAGTCGACCCGTGTCGCACAGAGCAAATGGCAATCCTCGCTTCATAAGTGGGAATGCTTCGCAGGAGGTCTTTAGCAGATAGAGCGTCCGTCACGGCTGGCCTTCTATCACACACTCACAGGAGACAGGTAGAGAGTTGAGCAATTGGACTGCAGACTGCGCATTCAGACTATGCGCCAATGAGGATGAACAGTATCGCAGAATGGTCGATCGGGCTTGTCGCAACCCACAACTATTCAGAGCCAAGAACGCGCGGCTTGGAATGGCGTTGCTGAGGGTGCGGAGGGGTGACAAGGTATGCATTCTATTAGGTGGAAATACTCCTTTCATGCTTCGGCCCTGTGGCTCGCCTCGTGGTCGTGGTAGCGATAAAGAGTATCACAAGGTCGTCGGTGAGGCATTTGTTGATGAACTGTGGAAGACGACATCAAGGACGGAAAGGTCGAGCCCAGGTGGTTTCATCTACGCTGATTGCAGAGCACTGTGTATTCATTCGCATCAATCGATGCTTCGGCATTTTGCTCCTCGTTGTTTCCCAAGAGTTGTACCGAACACGAGGCTGATGATGCTGGAGGTGTGTTGTCGCAGGACCCTGACAGGATTATCTCCGAGCCATCCGGAAATGGCCACTAGCGCGCCCCAGAAATGACGTAGCCGCGCAACGTTTCACTCAACCTGCAACGTTAAGCATCATCAGCCTCGTATTCGTGCACCTTTCCCAAGGGTGGCTCTCAAAATAGTAGCACATTACAAAAGATCAGCAATCCCTTTGACGTTTGGATCACTGACAGAACGCTAACAAGGTATCGCTTGTGGCTGAACCGGGAGATCTGCGGCTTCGCGTGATGCGGACGGAGAATTGCGAAGTTCCGATGCTACTGTCACGACAGGGTAGCTATGATTGACAGTGGATACCATGGTGGTAGGTGCTGGGGAGGCAATGAGTGCTATATAATCCTGCTTGACAGCCTTTAGGCAGGACACACAACATCCGCATCCCATAATAAGACATACATCGTAGCTACTACGTTCAACCGAACCGACCTAAACTTCATACATTCAAGTCATATCCATCAACATGCGTTTCACTAGCCTCGCAACTGCTCTCACCACCCTCTCCGCCGCCTCGGCGCGCATCATCGGCATCGAAGCCCCCTCCACTCTCGCACCAAACAGCACATTCAACCTCACCCTCTTGACGGAGAACTATGTCCAATCCGTGGCCGACATCTCCGTAGCATGGGGCTTCGCTCTCGCACCTGGGTACAACCTCACTCTTGGCTCTTTTGTACAGAGCTCCTACCTAGGCCCCGACAAAAGCAACACACTTGAGAACATCACTGTTCAGGCGACCGTACCCGAGGGTCTCGACAGTGATAGCTGGAACGGCAGCTTGGTGTTGAGCGCGGGCGTGTACAGCCTGTACGGCGCGAGCGGTAGCCCCGTTGTTGCAGGATTCCAAGTGCCCGTCAAGGTTGGGAGCGAGACAAGTGAGGAGACTGTGAAGAGCGATGGCACTGCTTGGAATGTCAACAGCCAGGCTTAGGTCTAGAATTCTTACTGCGCGATCCTTGTCAAGTCAAACTCGAAGCCTGAAGTTTGACATAATGTACGATTGAACCACTTTAGATTGTAAATAGTTTCCAAATTCACTGCATGACCCATGGATCCACGTATACTATATCCGCTACTTGCTTCTGTTCTTAGTTGAGTGTACACAATGTTCGTACTGTGACCCATGTAGGACCAGACCAGGATGGCTGCAGGATTGCGGCGAGGGACAACCTCGACCCATGACGGCGCTTAACATGGAAGCTTAAGAAGACGCAACGACGCTTTCATGTTTTCTTGCTATGAATCCAGTTTGAGAAATTATGTCGCTGTTCGGACCAGCAGAGTACGACAACCTTTCGGATATTTAAAGATTTAGGCTAACGCCACAAAGGGTGGCCTTCGTTACAGGCGCAGCATCTGGCATCGGACGTGCAACAGCACTTCAATTCGTTGCAGACGGTATCCGTCAAATTTTCTTCGTCGACATTTCCATGAAAGGTCTGGATGAGACTGTAGCTTTGATCGAGACAAAGTTCAGAGAAACAAAGGTCGAGTGGACTACGGCGGACGTCTCCATTGCCACCAACGTTGACTACGTAGTCTCTGAACCCGTCAAGGCGTTCGGTCGTATCGATTACTGCGTCAACTCTGCTGGGACTGGAGGTCCGTTCGGACGCATCACTGAGCAGGATGAGAGGACGCTTGACAAGACGTTCAACATCAATGTCAAAGGTATTTGGTTGTGCGAGCGCGCGCAGATTGCGCAAATGCTCAAGCAAGATCTACGGCTCTTGAAGTAAGTCCGTAGTCCGGGATCGTATCATTCATCGTTAACAGATCCAGCACCAATCTTCCTTTCGACACGAGAGGAAGTATTGTCAACATCGGCTCAACTCTGGGACAGATCGCAATGCCTAACCTAGGACCATGTACCATCTCAAAGCACGGTGAGGGCAAACCCCACATTATCTAGGTCTGCAGCTGATGCCAAGATGCAGCCGTCAACGGCATTATCAAAACCGATGCCCTCGACTGTGCAAAAGACAAGATCCGTATCAACGCGATCTGTCTAGGGTTCGTGAAGACATGTTTTGTACCTCCTGACATGTGGGCGTCGTTGGACCCAGTGATCGCAGCAACGCCTATGCAGCGCTTGGGTACACCAGAGGAGGTTGCGTTTCAAGCTGTGTTCGTTGCAAGTGATCGAGCGAGCTATATGACAGGAAGCATGGTAAACTTGGACGGCGGTTACACGGCACAATGAAGACGTCGGATATTGTATCATTTAGGTCTTGATTTCAGTCACAAATAGGGCAAGTGGCTAGCGAGTCCCAGAGCAGGCGCGAGGGACGTCAAGGCCATCTAGAGCTCCGTTTGATATCCGCCCTTCCACTCATCCAGCCAATCTACGACGAAGTTCTTCAGATACTGCTGCGCGTAAATGACCTGATACGGCGGCAGAATGGGCGTAGTCTCGTTATCAAAGATGCCGTTCTCCTCCCAGTGGTGCACACCATGGCTGATCAAGTGCCAGGGCTCCTCAACAGAGTCCTTCCTGCTCTCTGGGTACCACAGAGGCGTCGCCGGACGCCAGGGATCTGCGTTGCCGCCGATGTGAGCAAGGCGTGGGTAGCTGATGTTGAAGCCTCCATACTTGTTGACCTTCTCGATATCAGGAGGGGTGGTGATGTTGAATTGCGCGCGGCAGAAGAAAGTAAGGTACTCAAGATCAAGAGTACGCGAGATCAGAGGCTGAATGTCAACAGGGGTGTTGCCAGTCTGGATGTAACCCCATTCGGTGCAAACCTGGTAGCTCCAGCTCGTGTATGGGTATTGCTCGAGAGAGGTGTACTGTTGAAGAGCTGTCTCATTCAGAATCGTGAAGTAGCGGTCTTGCGTGTAGTTGGATTGTCGCCAGCCAGGAAGGACGGTCTCGTTGACCCAGCTGATGGCGTTGAGAGTGATGTTCTGGACCAAGGTATCGTTGCCATAGCCGGCGGCAGAGACGATACCGGCAACTGTTGGGCGGAGGCTCTCAGTAGCAGGCTCAGCTTGGTCAAATGATTGCGTGACGTTACGGCAGTAATTGTAGAACGAGGGCGAGTTGATTTCCGGGTCCCAGTTGGTGCTCTGCCATCCGTAAACGCCGGTCAACTGGTTTGCGAAATCCCGGTTGTCCGTGATGTTGCCAAGGCCGAAGACGTTCTTCAGGGTCTGGATGTTCTTGGTGTCGTTGCCCAGCAGATGTTTGTCAACGACATCGATAAGCGTCTGAGTGTTCCTGATACAGTCGGGCGGTCCAAACAGTCTAATGGGCTCAAAGTACTGCCAGAAGTCATAGATCGCTACGGTAACGCCAGAAGAGGAGATCGCACCCCAGAAAGTTTCGGGGTATGTGACGCGGAGAAAAGCAGCTTGAGCACCAGCGTAAGAACCACCGTACACAACCCAGGGAGTGGTAGGCGCTGTGAGATCCTTGTCTTCGTGGCCGGCGAACTTGACATTCCTCGCGAAGTAATCTACCTCAGCAAGAGCCTGCTCGGTCGACAGAAAACGCAGATTTTCGGTAGTCAGGTCTTCAGTGGGGAAGCTGGTACCATAGTAGCGGTGCTCCAGAATGACACCAAGACCTTTGGTAGCTTTGATGACTTGATGGACAATGCCCTTCTGGAGGAACGGCAGACGACCAGAACCGTCGGTCTCGCCGCCGAGAAGCACAAAGACCGGACCGCCAGGCTCGTAGTAAGAGTCGTCAAACCAATACCTCAGGTTGAATGACCCGTTGGAGTGCGGTTCGTAACGAGTGTCGTTGTGAAAGAAATCGACGGGCACAGAGATGTTATGTTCAGGGTACAACAGCGTCAAGTCAAGCTCGTCATCGCGCTTGTAGAGGCTGCGCCGTGACTTTGCATGCCGAGCCTAGAGGATCTCAGCTTGTGTACGCCACATTGGTGGACATGCTTCAGGAGATGAGAACGGAGATGGGCGATAAGCACCGTCAAGCTTCTTGGGCTTTGCGCCTTGTGCGCCACACGGCGAGATAATCGCTAGTACGTACCTCTGCCTCTATTTTGCCAGGTTGAAAAGTCTCGACCCGGATGGCTGCAGCCTCAAGGCCAAACAAAAGTCCTGCGATGACACTTGAAAGACGCATGGCGTAAGAATGCTGATGCGAAGATGCACGAGCGAAAGACCGGAAGGGAACCAGATATATACAGTGCAGTGCACAGTATGACGATGGCGACAGCTACATGATAGCAGGGGTACAATCATAGCACCAGGCGAGCCATTGTGCTTCAGGAAGGTGGATAGTGCAACGAACGATGACCAACCTCGAACGAGAAGGAGCCCTGGAGATCGGCAGCCTTGAAATACGGGACCGTTGACGGCACACAAGCTCGACTTGCCGACAATAGCAGACTCAATTGCCTTTCATGCAGATAGTTGATATTGTATGGGTCAAGCAAAGTTGATGCACAGCAAAGTCATGATGGATGATTCGGAGCAGTTGTTGCGAGACTCAACGTGGTTTTGGAGGTGGCTGGTGGCTCGCTATATTCCAGCCAATCGGCGCGCGGCCACTAGCTTCGCACGAACAAGTGCGTGCTTCGGACCCAGTCACTGCATTTTCGTGATGATGCAGGCTGTGATCCTGATATCTGCCTTGTTTGTAGATGTAACCGCATTGCGTGGCACTGTGCGAGCTCTACTGAGCGCAGTGATCTGCCATCTCAGCGTTCCACGGCTGGCGGTATATCTCAATCCCCTATGCACGCACACCCAAGTGACTTTGAAGCGCAGACAGATTGCTCACCTTCATTCTGGCACGGGCTTTGTTTACCGGTGTATCATCTGTCCCTGCCGGTCTAAGGTCGTGAAGGCACTTCTGGCTGGGGTGTGCACTAGTGCGGTACAGTGTAGTTGAGGCAAAGTCTTCACGTCAAAACGAGGATCACCAGGCATTCTGTAGGTCTGGTCAGTAGGATTCAGAGCTAAGTCGCGTCGTACTTACAAGGCAAGTGTAAAAGCCCGACCTGCCCTGTATAAGAACAAGCCGGGAGGCTCAATTGATTCCTCTCAACGTCTTTTTGGTAAATTCCAATCTTCATAGCGGGCCACCAACACGCGTTGAGCCAGTCTGGCCCCCCATACAGACCGAGTGGCCTTGTGCTGTACGTGTGTGATTGTGTGTCTGCCGCACTTGTCTAGTCCTCCATGTCCTCGCCATCACGCCCAGGGCTCCTGCTCCTTGCACGCCCCGCACCGCGTCCACTCTGTCGCTTGTCGTGGTCGCGAGGGCGTCCCTTGGCTGCTGGAGGAGGTCGGACGAAGGCGAAGTCAACTGTGATCTTTTGTTCGAGGAGTTCTTCGTCGTTTGCGCCCTTGATCGCAGCGTTCGCTTCTTCGAGAGTGGGGTATTCGATGAGGATGTAGCCCTGGATGGGTGAGCCTATGCCTTCACGTGCACAACATGGACTGTTTACCTTCACGTAACCTGTTCGGCGATCGAGGTTCATATGCAAGTTCTTGATAGTGCCAAACTCGCCGAACATGTCTTGCACGTCTTCCTCCGTCGCCTCCTCATGGACATTTGTGACAATGATGATCCACCCCTCAATTGAACGTACAGCCGTTGCGCCTGCCGTAGTGCGCGCGTCGCCGCCCTTGGGCTCTGTCGAGCTGGTCTCAGGCTGCTCGACCTGGTCTACTTCCATCTCTGCATCGGCCATGGCTGTGAGCGTGTATGCGATCAGGTGACTGCGGAATCGTCGGTGGTGGTGGGCTTTGAGTTGTGTACGGGTGGGTCGTTGTGGGCAGCATGACGGTCAAGCTTTCCGCGTAGCGTGCGGCTCGCACTAAAGAACCTGGGCATTCCGCATGGCCCGGACGCTCTTCCGCCCAGCGCCCCTCCAACGTTCCAAGCTCTCAACAGCGCCGGGTGAGCCGTTCACTCTGACATCAGAACGCGCGGGTCCAGCGAAATGATGATGGCGTTGTCACCATTTGCGCTGGCCTTGCTGCCTTCCAGCCCTGGGCTATCGCTCCTTCCTTTACCAATCGCTGAACACTGCAGACCTTGTCGAAAGAATCTGAAATGGAACCACACTAAACCAGAGCTACCGACCCCACTCGACGTCACTCTTTCGTTAGCATCGAGCAGTTGTATAACAGAGCTTATACACAGCTCGCTGCGGTCATGCTTCAGTTCCTCGATAAGCTAGTTCACTACCAAGACCCTACCCTTCCTGCGTTCTCAAACCTTACGTACCTATTCATTCTGGTCCTACTATCTGCGTTCCTCATCTCCTATCGTTCACGACAGCTCGAGTCTGAGGCTGTACGCTAACACTATGTCGAAATTCTCATCAGTCAGTCAAGCGGTGCAGATTGTCCAAGGCAGAGCGACTGACAGTTGCAGATTGCCATGATTGGCTGCGGGAGTATGGGCGGAGGCATGGCCCTACTTTTCGCGGAAGATGACGTACATGTCAACCTCTCAGATCCGTCTGAAGAGGCCATGGATGCGGTGATCGAAAAGGCTGAGAAAGCTGGCTATAATGGAAAGATCACGAAGCACACAGGCACGCATTCTTGTCCAAACTCGATATGGAATGTTTACTAACGTATACCCAAGACTACGATTCGCTCGTCAAATCACTCTCACAGCCACGTCTGTTCGTCTTCTCTCTGCCCCATGGAGGTGTCGGCGACAAAGTCCTCGAAGGCCTAGAGCCTAAGTTGTCTAAGGGCGACATTATCCTCGATTGCGGTAACGAACATTTTGCCAACACCGAGCGTCGACAGGAGAAGTGCAAAGGCACGGGAATCCGTTACATTGGCTGCGGTGTGAGCGGCGGTTATCAAGCAGCTCGCGCCGGGCCGTCGATGTGCCCAGGTGGTGATGAATCTGGGTTGAAGGAGGTTCTGCCACTGCTCCAGAAGGTTGCGGCGAAGGACAAAGATGGCAAGCCTTGCGTGGGCATCATTGGCAAAGGAGGTGCTGGTCACTATGTCAAGATGGTGCACAACGGCATCGAACACGGCATGATGAGCGCCATCTGCGAAGCTTGGGGCATCATGCGAAAAATGGGGCTCGACTACGAGGAAATCGGTGACATTCTCAAGCAATGGAACTCATCTGGTGAACTGGTAAGTCTTGATGCAAGTGAACTGAACACACCTGCTGACACGAAGCACAGCAAGGCACATTCCTAGTCTCGATCGGAGCCGACCTTTCACATAAGCACGAGCCTGGGGACAAATCGAACCCAGACCCACAGCAGCACCCTCTTGTCATATCAGAAGTTCTCGATAAGGTCGTGCAGGACATCACTGGCGAAGAAGGAACAGGCATCTGGTCCAACACTGAGGCTATCGAGTTACACGTCCCTGCTTTCACCCTGAACGTTGCACACGCTTTACGTCTGGCGTCTGCCTACCGTGGCGACCGCGAACGCGCAAGCAAGAACTTCGGTGGTGGCTTCCCACCCAGTGAGCTGAACGACATCAAAGACAAGAAGGCTTTCATCGAGGACCTTCGGAAAGCGACCTATACAGGTTGCTTGGCCAGTTATATCCAGGGCATGAACATCATCGCTCGAGCCGATCAGGAGCACAAGTGGTCGATTGACTACTCGCAAGTGTGGCAAATCTGGCGCGCAGGTTGCATCATCCAAGCCGACTACATCTCAGACAACATTCTTGCGCCTGTTCTCAAGAACAATCCCTCTTCAGAAGACCTAAATCTCAACTTTTCATCAGTCGTGGCCAAGGACATCAAGAACTCGTACCCTGCTCTGCGTCGCGTCATCGCCAAAGCAGTCGAGACAGACCAAGTCGTTCCTGCGTTGAGTGCCAGTCTCGAGTACTTTAAGGTCTCGACTGGCACTGATCTGCCTACCAGCTTCTACGAGGCGGAGCTGGACTACTTTGGCAGCCACATGTTCGACAAGAAGGGCGACCAGGATGCTCAGGTAAAGAAACCAATGGAGGGAAAGCACCACTTTGAGTGGAAGCCTGCGACAAGCCAAAAGGAAACTTATGGCAAGCCTCCTGGTGTATGACAATCCGGTGGGAAGGCGAAGCTGTAATGACCCATAAGCTTTTAATCAATGCAAGTAGATACTGCCACCTATATTCAAAACGTTTTACCAATACCTCTTCATTGTTGCTTTAGATGCACATGCCAAGTTGACACACAGCAGGTGCGTTCTTACGCATCCGCAGGACACCTGTCATTTCCCTATCGTCGCCGCTTATCACCATCCTCGAACCCGTCCGACTAGTCTGTAATTCTCGTGCGCCCGCCTTTGCAGTTCGTATACCCAATGATCTCAGACAAGGCTAACTTCTTACAAGATCGTTGCACGACGCTGCAGCTGCTCCGGTCCTGCTCGACCCCCCTGCTACCTTCTCAAGTCAATGTTCCGTCATCGTTCGCAATATCGAACACAATGGCAGGTGAGAGTCTAAATTATCGCTCACGGTCCTCATCTCAGTCAGATACAAGAAAGTTTGTACATCTGTTGAAGTGACCACCATTAGTACTGCGTATAACGCTCAGAGATGAATGATGTTCCTTTCCAAGATTTGATCGGCGACACGTAGGGCTTGCAGGACCCTGCGCCTGCAGTCTGCCCTGTTACATTCTGCGGGCACATCCAGGATACAAGAGATTGCCCCGCCTTGTAAGCAGCTATCAGACACTACATATAAGCCCTGAGAGCGTGTCATCTACCGGGAATATATCACAATACGCTCTGAGCTGCTGCGCTGACCTTGACGTTCCTACGTTCTGCCAATACCGTCGAAATCATGTTAATCGACAAAGGTGTCAATGTGTATGCTCCAGAGCAAAAATTGGACGAGGTTATCAGAGAAGAAGCAGTTGAAAATGAGGGGGTTAGCGCGCGGCAGCTTCATCGTGGAGGCGTTCTGGAGGTACGTTGCAAGAACAGCCCACGATAAGCTCTGTGAAACAACTGACCGAAGAGAAATGTATCAACCGAGTTACAACAATGAACTTCTCCTTCGTCTTGTTGTGCTCTTGGACTGGTGCAGGCGCTACGATGCAGCTTTCGCTCCTAAACGGCGGCCCAGCCTCTATTGTGTATGGCTGTATCTTTGCTGGTGTTGGGACCACTCTTATCGCGATTTCGTTCGCAGAGATGGCTTCCATGTATGGAACATGACATCGTGCGCGTCTTTCTCGAAACCTGACAGACGGGTAGGGATCCAACAGTCGGAGCCCAGTATCGCTGGTCCGCAACATTCGCACCAAAATGGAACAGATTCTTTGGCTTGATGCAAGGTACGTCGGGTTTGCCATCGGATCATCCTTTAGACGCATCAAGACATCTGATCAAGATAGGATGGATCACTGTCC
Source organism: Nothophoma quercina (assembly GCA_021642125.1). Classification (NCBI taxonomy): domain Eukaryota; kingdom Fungi; phylum Ascomycota; class Dothideomycetes; order Pleosporales; family Didymellaceae; genus Nothophoma; species Nothophoma quercina. The sequence continues at coordinate 861,964 of JAKIXB010000013.1, read as the reverse complement.
TTGGCTGGATCTGTTCCACCACGTCGACCACGGCGTTGGTAGCGAACATCGTCACCGGCCTTGCGATCTTCAACTACCCAGCATACGTTCCACAGAGATGGCACTTTACATTGCTTATGTGGGCTGCTACCGTTGTGCCTTTCCTCATCAATTTTTGGTTCCAAAGAGTCATCACTGCTCTCGAAGCTTTCGGAGCTCTTTGTCACGTGGGCGTCTTCTCTGCCAGTATCATAACCCTGCTCCTGCTAGCACAACGTAGCACGGCCGAGTACGTCTTTCAAACCCTGACCAACAATATCAGTGGATGGACGAATCCAGCTGTGGCTTGGGGTATAGGATTACTTACGGTGACATATCCACTAACCGGTAAGTTCGAACCTACTGGAAGAACTTCCTACCAGCAACGATCTTCGATTGACGCGATTGCAGGCTTCGACAGCGTTATACACATGTCGGACGAGGTCAAAAAAGCCCGTGTGCAGGTCCCACGGTCAATGATTAACGCTGTCGTACTCAACGCGATCATGCAATTCTTGTATATGATGACTGTACTCTTTACGATCGGAGATGTTGACATCGTTTTGGCCGACCCCCTCCCAATCCTCCAAGTGTACTACCAAGCCACAGGATCGAGGGCAGTCACCAACTTCTTTGTTTCCATGATTACCGTTCTAGCTATGATCGCCTTCTTCAATTGCTTCGCTTCGACCTCGCGGCTTGTTTGGGCTTTCTCGCGGGACAATGGGTTGCCCTTCTCTCCGACCTTCGCGAAAGTACATCCGAGATTCAAGTTGCCTGTTAACGCTCTCATCCTGGTCGCCGTATGTATCTGCCTCCTTTCACTGCTTAATATTGGGAGCAGCACTGCCTTCAACGCAACCATCTCATTGGTAGCCCTGGCGCTGTACATATCGTACTTCTTCCCAATCCTGTTCCTATGCTGGAGGCGCTTGTCGACATCGCACCCGACGCCGATCCCTTGGGGGCCGTTCAAACTTGGCTGGGCGGGGCCGGTCATCAATGTCGCGGCTTTGTGCTACATTGTCTTCATGCTCATCTGGATGCCGTTCCCTGCGTTCTTGCCGGTGGACTCGGTGAATATGAATTATGCGGGCCCGATTACAGGAGCTGTGATCTTGTGTGCGATCTTGGATTGGTGTGTTTCGGGTAGGAAACGTTTCCAGGTTCCAATCGCGAGGTTTGGACTGGATTGAGAGTACCCGAGTTAGGCGCAAGTGATCGTGGAGAATAGCGTGACTCGAGTATGGTGCCATGACGACAATAGGCGATCCATACTGATGGTCATTATGCACTGTGTAGGAGAAATTGTTCTGCGTGTAATCCGTTGGAGGCCGTTTGAAGGCCATGATATAATTTCCTCAGGCCTGAAATGCTCGTTCCGCGACAACGGCGAACAGCCAATGGCTCGCATGCAGTCACCACCTCTCTCGATTCTCAGCTCACAAATACGAACTGTTGAGAAATACCAATCTCAACCATCAGGTAGTACGACGCTGTTGAAACTTCTATAGATGGCTGGTGGGCTGCTGTTTGACGCGTGGAAACTCCTTAGACCTTCGCGGACTTCCCCATCTTTCCATCCTCAGGTACACTCGCATGAGAAAAAAAACAAACACCAGGTTCGCGCAGGAACTTACGGCCATGGTACGCGAAACAGATTGCCGTGTATCTAGAGATTTTCTACGAACAGCGTCTATTCGGTCCATGATTCTCTCCCCGGCAAATTCGTTGCTCGCTGGCTACATGGTCAGACGAAGTTCTGGTATGTGATAGCTGCATAATTGGGGGAAGCAAGAGAAAGTGGACATGTTGACAGGTGGGACCGACGTTGGACAGCAACCTAACGCAGCTTGTCAGCCATGAGGCTATGCCAATCCACATTCACAAACGAAGCGACTTCATGAAGCCGCGAAGCGCAAGGCTGGAGAAGATTTTTGTTTTCAATGTCTTCGTTGAATCATACAAACTAAAAGCCGTTTAGAAATCGGCAGGTATATGGCTAGCTAGTGTGCGGTCCCAAAGACCCAAGGGGCACGGAATCCCAACTCGAGATTATTCCATGCTCCATGCGATGCCGCTGTAAAAGAATCGCTAATGTGAAGAAGAGAAAAAAACGCCCTCAGACGCCATGCTATGCAAACCCAAAACTCGAGCTTCGACAATCGTCGAGCGCCCATCAAAACTTCGTGACCGTGTCGTCCGCTCCGCTTAAGCGAGACCGACAACACCCTTCATGCGCCTCCACAGCTCGGCACCCATAGCCTTGCGCGTATCCTCTGTGCGGAAGCTTGCCTCCTTGTTCTCTGCCGCGCGCCGGATGAGGAAGTTGAGACACTCCGTCAGGGTTCCCCATGCAAGCAGCTTGACAACCTTCGCGTTCTCATCTGCCTTCATGGTCGGATCCTGCACGAGACTCTGACTGATCTCATCCGCCATACCCTGCAACTGCGCGTATGTCAAGCGTGGCAGCTTCTCCGGCGCAGTGCCAAGCATCTGCTCCGCGCGGATCGCCTTGGCGGCCTGGATGGTGGCCAGGTTGTGGGTTGCGAGGACGATGTTGACGTCGGGGAAGGGGGTGGCGGGGTCGGAAGGCGCGATGGTAGAGGACCATTGTTGGTGTAGGACAGTCGAGGCGCAGGCGTCATAGCATGCATCGGTGCCTTCTTTGGTGTCGAAGCAGGTTCCCGGTGCTTCGGAGTTGAGGTAGGCACCGCGCACGAGCTTGACGCCGGCGATGTAGCCTTCCTTGGAAGCCTTCTCGAGGTGCTGCGCAATGCGGGCGGGGATCGCGCGGAGGTAGCACTGGTAGGTGGTGTAGACCAGGGCGCGGCCGTACTCCTTGGTGTTGTACTTCTTCTGGAGTGCGACGGTCCACTTCTCGAGGCCGACGTTGGTGATCTCCTCTTCGGCACCGGGAAGGAGGCGTACGCCCTTTGCAGCAGCGGCATCGCAGGCTTCGGTGATGGCGGCCCACATCTCGGGGGTGGCGTCTTGCTGGTTCTGGAGGAGGTGGAGAGCGTGACGGCCAAGTCCGGACCATCTGAACTAATGTTAGTACAAGGGAGAGGTGTATAGATGATGGTGATTGCTTACTTGAGACCAATGAAGTCGCCCTCGCTCGCCATCTCGACACTCTTCATCATGCCCTTGCGCCATACCTCAATCTCAGCAGCGGTCTCGGCGGCAGTGGGCTCGCTTCCACCAAGGACTTCCAATGCGTACTCGATAATGACACCATCATAACCAAGCACTGATCGTGCAGCGGCAAGGTTGGGCTTGACCTCGTGAGCCTTGTCACCAGCGCAGAACTGGGCGTAGAAAGTGCTCTTCAGAAGAGTCCTGATGATTGGGTTGCGCTCAACATCCATGAGGTAGTTCTTGGAGTCGAGCATCTTTTGCAGGATTGTGAATGTGAGGCCGAGGAGAGCGGGTGAGGACGACATAGCAGTGATCAGGTATGACCGGGCCACCGTGGATGTGGGAAGGCGAGCGAGAACAGACTTTGGTGTTGATCCCTGACGGTATGTCTTGGTGGACAAAAGCTGTGTGGGTGGTGATGTGGGTGCCGGCCCTTGAATGGCAGTGTTGTGGCGGGAGCTCTGGTGAACATTGCGAGCCAGGATCCTGGATGTGGGTGCGAGGGAAAGACGCTGGAGGCGCTGGACCTGCTGGAAGCGGGAGCCCATTTTTATTATGTGTGCGAACTACTCCCGACGATAAGGTTGATATGTTGTGTTGATATGTGTGGTGGTAGTAAAGTATTGAGGACGGTGGTGGCGTTTTGAAGTGAATTCCTGCGAAACCCGTTTGTCTTCAAATATTCACTTGAGAGCGGTCCGGTGGTCTGGTCACTACCAGAAACGTACTTGACGCCATATATACTCCAAAGCACACTCAGGGTCTTCCATGGAACGCCCACGATGTTGCGCGCGATGCTCGGCCAGCGTCGGTCAACCTAGAGCTGCCCCAGACTGACGACGCCGCACTGACCCTATCGGCCTGTAAGCGGAGCTTTTGTGATTGGGCAATGGCTGCAGCCATTCCTGGAGAAGCTGAGCACGGCATCGTCGGAAGGCGCTCAGTTCTTGATACTGTATCTCCAGAAGGTTTGCGGGTCCTGTCAGCGCGGTCGCCTGCAGCTGGCGCGGCAGAACGTCATTCTTCATCGTCATCACCAGATGCACCCGATGATCCAAGGCGTCCAAGACAGCATCAGTCCTATTTCTTTGTTATCTTGCGCACTCGTACGTTTCATCGCGACCATCGTGACCCTCTTGCCAACTTCCCCACACTCGGCATTCACACTGTACCTCAAATCGCTAGGTTTCCTGTGCACAAGCCGTCCCGTGACCCTTCCGCTCTACAATACCCCCATTCTGAGCCGCATGTACCCAGCCGCAATCGCTCTTAAACTAACGACACCCCATAACAATAATTTTGCGTGACAGCAGCAATTCTCCACATCCATCTCGGCTGAGCCTGGCGCTGTCTCGGTCGTGCCATACGTGCCGGTATCGGTTGTGGTGAGCGGAGTGTTGGTGAGAAGATTTTCTGTCTGATGGTGGCCCAGAGCGAGGCAGACCGAACGCCGTGCGGCTCACATCGGTGGTGGCCCTTGCGCCTGCAGTGTCCTCGCTGATGAAGTGCGAAATACAGCCACCCGCCACCGGTCATGGAGAGCGATGTTCGTAAATGTCTATGCTTTATTCACGCTTTCTGCATATTTTGACCACGAGTTTCTCGATATCGCTCGGATAGAGTACCGTATTGTCAGAGCGTAGCCGGGAGGTCGTCCGTTGTGTCGGCAGTGTTGTATGCACGCATGCCCTTGTCTTCAAGAACGACATTGTTGGGTCTGTATGAGCTGGTGAACAGTAAGCAATAGACTGGAGTATGTCAAAGGTTGGCGGCTTCTCAAAATACTGCATTGCAATCATCTTACACTTTTCCACGGTGTCCGAATAGCTCCTCTCTATCTCACGACTTTATCCTTCCACTGCCGAACTACCTACTAGACGCTGGCGTCTTCTGCGCATCTTCGGCCACCTCATCTACCTCGCGCTTAACAGCCATTGGGCTATTTTCCAACATTGAGAAGTTTGGGATAGGAATGGCACCTGGCTCTGACCACGCGTTCGGAACGGGAAAGAACTCCTTAGGGATTGTCACTGGTGTTGTAACAATCGCCGGCAGCTGCTCGCCATTGCTTGCCGCCCTCAAGGCCTCAAGCTTGTCAGGCCTCCACTTCAGGGAAATGTCCGGGCGGGTGGACATTCGATTGCCTGGCGAGTCCCAGGCTTCAACAGCTTCCTCCGAGACCTGAGCGACGAGGCCTTCGCCGAACATCACATCCGAGTTGTCGATTTCGGTTTCTTCTTGTTCTAGAGCAGAGACAGGCACTCGCGGAATAGCGACGACCTGCTGGCTGCTAGCCACAGGCGGGAGAGCGGTGGTCTCGTTGTCGAAACCATCGCGTGTCATCTCTGCACCTAGATGGGTGCCGGCCGGTGACGCAGGTAGTGGCTTCTACTCAGGCTCCTGCAATTTGAGCAGACCAGCGCCTGGTAGCAACGGCGGCTCCACAGGCTCATCAATGTGCGACGGCATGCGCTGGAAGAGGACGAACTCTTCCGCGATGCGCTTCTTGCGATGGCTCGGACGGAAGAACTCCTTCACTCGCTGAGACTTGCCCAGTCACTGTAGGATTGGCACTTTCTCTCCCACAGCAGGATGCGTAGCAGTATGGGACGTGGGTGGTAGCGACTTGTCGAGATCACCGCGTGCATCTGTTCTCGAGTCAGTACGGCCATCGAATGCGTATGGTAGATACTTACCCTTTATCGTCTGCTCAAGGCACGCTTCCCCAGCAGCTATCTCGGCCTCGAGTTGCGCTGCCGCAACGGCTCGGTCAATCTCCTTCCGCCTCGCTGGCTGCAAGTCAATGACGTAGGAGAAGTCGATAAAGGCACTCATCATACTAGGGAACAGTCAGCGACCGCTTCTGTGTGAGCCTGTTGGGGCCGTACCAGTACATACCGCTTAGGCTTTGATCAAAGATCTTGTTTGGGGAGGTGAGGGCGTGGACTGGTCGAAAAGGTGGGTGAGAAGGTGAGTAGAGAACATATGAACAAGTCGCAGCGGGAGAAAAGTCTGCAGGAGCTGGGATGAAGTGGAGTGAAGGGTCGCGCCTGCATATCGCAGCTGCAACTACTATAATGGGAATCGGAGCAAACGGTGCCCTCCACCTCGAAGATGGAGGTTAATCCTGCACCTGACAGAGCTGCATATCCTCACCGTGTCGACTAGAGCAGCACACATAAGTGCGGACGCGTTGAAGGCGACAAGCACCTCATCACAGCAGTGTCTGGGGTAGAAGTTTTGACCATGGGTGTTTCTAAGTACGATCGCGCGCTTGCGCTACAGAGGTCACGAACGCTTGCGCATCTAGGCTGCACGTATCATGGGGCAAGGCAAACCGCAAGTGATCACGCAAGGGTCTAGACGATCTTGATACACGTCTGGCAACCACTTGAGATGCTGCAGCAGTAGTAGGAATTCGACGGAGTTGAATTGACTAACTGACAGGGACGAGGAAACTTGCTACGTATATGTGCTAGGGTTCACATCCGCAATATTCGAAAACCAGTGCCCTACGATCAGGGTATGTTGAGAATGCGTCCTGTGATTCTGTATAACGACATGGTCATGATAGTCTTCTAGAGATAGATTCACTTGGTCCCGCTACTGTTCATGGATCCACGTTTCATCGTTCTCTAGCACGATGCTGTACTGGCCAAAAAGCGCCGTTTCTCGAGGTTCAGCTCTGAAGCGACCAGAATTCTTTTAAAAGGTAGACCGATTTATTCTTCAACGTTGTTTGCATCTTTTAAATCTGCTACTCTACACACTCCCCTGTCCGGCTCCCTCAACCTTGGCGGCCTGCTGTCCAACCTGAACACTGGTTCCATCAGCAGCATTCTCCACGCTTCTGTCACCCTCGGCCAGCGCCTTGAAAGCCGCCAAGAAGTCATTTTTCAGATCTTCCCAATTTTCGACTCCAATACTGACTCTCAATAACCTCTCATCCACTTCGGCATCGCTCATCTTCCGCCACTCAATTAAGCTCTCCACACCACCCAAACTCGTCGCATGGTGGAAAAGGTGCAAATGGCTCGGCAAGCCGCGCGCCTGATCGATATTGTGTGTGTAGATGCTAAACACGGGGCCAAAGCCGTGAGGCATCTGTTCCTTGAGCCAGGGGAAGTCGTCCTTCTGAAGACTGGCATGCGTAACACGACTGACTATTTTCTTCACCAGTGCGCTGTCTTCTCCCTTCCCGTTGAGTGCGTCGTCAAGCCATGCGACGAGTCTGTCGGCGTTCGAGCTCTGCCGCTGGACACGCAGCTCGAACGTCCTGAGTGAACGGACGCCCAGCCATCCCTCCAGACTGCCTAGTACTGCACCGAGGAAGATGCGATCTGCACGAAGTCCCTGCGCGCGTTTCAGTCCCTCGGCAGTCGAAGCTGTAGCCAAGATACCGCACAGCATATCGCTATGGCCACCGATATACTTGGTTCCAGAATGCATGACGAAGTCCGCGCCCCAGAGAAACGGGTCCTGCAGTCCAGGCGGCCCAAATGTCGCATCGACACTCAGATACGCGCCTCTCGCATGCGCTCGCTCGGCGTACTTCTTGATGCTAAAAGCCTCGCCCGTGGGATTGAGAGGCGTCTCGAGATGCACTAGGTCCCCCTTCCCGATCCCGCTGGCGTCCCACGCTGCCTCGTCGGCGTGCAAGTCTACGGTTTTGACGCCATGCATCCGCTTGTGCAGGTCCAGCACGCCATGGCAGCCATGGTAGCCGCCGCTGATTGCGACAACCTTGGGTACTACGCTGACGAGGAGGGCATGGAAGGCGCTTAGGCCGCTGCTGTAGGACACCACATGGTTTGCCAATGATTCATAGTCTTCTGGCAAGGCGCGGGGGTAGATGAGTGGCGTGAGGATGGTTTCCAGGCGGTTGATGTTGGCGGATGCAAGGCGTGAGTAGATCAATGGCGTGCTGAGGTCGATGACTTCGCCTTCCTCGGGGGAGACGGGATGCAGTTTTGAAGGGTCTCGGGGGTAGCGGAAGGTGGTTGACGTATGGATAGGAGGGGCGATATCGGTGAGGATGTTTGTGCGGTCGTCGGCATGAATGCCATGGGTTGCTGGGTGATATGTTGGTGCCATGATTGATGTTGACGTCGTCTTGGATGCGGATTGTAGTCTTGGAGTGCAGCGGAGGAGAACAACGCAGTCACTGGGTGTCAGTGAGTCAAAGGAAACCCCAAAAATCTCGAAGCTGTGACAGATTCGAAGTAGCAAGAAGGACAGACACAAAGAGGAATCAGTTGTTGTCGAGTGGGTCAATTGGTGTCCTGATCATGTGCATTTAGTGTGTATGTCAACATCACGCCCTATGTGAAACATTCTGATAGCAGGGCCGTTGAGGCTGTTCATCGGCATTTGTGGGAACGCCGCACATGGAAACCTTGCCTGTTGGAGCTTGGTGGTGCATGTCATTCGGAAGTTGTCGGTGACGTGCGACGGGCGGAAGCTAAAGGCGGGGTGAGTGCCCCTCATTCCTGTTGATAAATTTTGGGGCAGCACTTGAACATTAGCATTGCGAATCAATGCAACACTGGTGGGTTGCTACAAGTGAACAAGCTCATCAGTAGATTCAATTGAGGCTCGTAGGTGCTGGATAGATGGACTGGCTTCAGTGAGCATTGCTACTCTTATAAAAGCTGCCGTATGCTTAACAAAAATTACGCCTTGCATTCTGCCATTAAATTCTATACATCATGCGTTTACTGCTCACCAGCACCGACAATTGTAGGTGGGCCCTCCTTGTACTTGATGGCACCGCTGCCGCTACCACAAGCCTCGATCGACTTGACAGTCTTGTAGGAGTCGACATCGCCGTCGGGAACGCCGCCGAAGACGACGTGCTTGCCGTCCAACCATGAGGTGACGACGGTGGTAATGAAGAACTGGGAGCCGTTGCTGAAAGATACATTAGCTTAACGAGACCAGTGGGACGGGATTGCCTACGTGTTGGGGCCGGCGTTAGCCATGGACAGAAGGAAGGGCTTGTTGTGGGTCAGCTTGAAGTTCTCGTCGCTGAACTTCTCGCCGTAGATGGACTTTCCACCAGTGCCCTGTTGGCTGTCAGCAAGCTGTTCCAAGATGCATTGGGCTGCGCAGCCAAGCGCGTTGTGCTACATACGTTGCCACGGGTGAAATCACCACCCTGGAGCATGAACTGAGGGATCACACGGTGGAACTTGGAGTTGGCGTAGCCGAAACCCTTCTCGCCGGTGCAGAGAGCACGGAAGTTCTCGGCGGTCTTGGGGACGACATCGTCGAACAGCTCGAAGTTGATGCGGCCAGATTGCTCTGCAGGAACTCGGGTTAGCAATTGCTCATGCACTATGCAAGCTGCAAGCAACGCATCCAGCTGCAAGAGGGTCGAAGCTGGAGCTCCCAAAGCAGGGCAGAGCTCAGAAGCATGGCATGGCGGGGCAGCTCACCCTTGACGGGGCCAACGTTGGTGACGTTGCCGCTCTTGTCGACGGTAACCTCAGGGCCGGTCCAGTTGACGTCGAAGTAGGTCTTGATGGTCATGTTGGCAGCGGAAGGAGTAAAGAAACGCTTGCTAATGGGAGCTTGGAGACGGAGGGAGTTAACGGTGGAGCGGCGGAAAGCCGAGAGGACAGTAGAAGAAGTAGACATGGTGGGGCGCGGGGTGTGGTGGGGGCTGTAAGCAGTTAGCATCATCCTTAGCTGCGGTGAAGCTCCTGCGAGCTCTTGCGTGCATCTGGCGACACGCGCTGTGATGCCGCGGCTGCTGCGTGCGAAGCGGGGCCTGGACAGCCCAAACAGGATGCATACTTACTTTTCGAGGTGTTCTGGATGCTTTGACGGCTACCGTACAACGAATAAACCGGATTGAGAGATGCGGTGGCGGTAAAGGCTGCGGCGAGGGCCGAATGCTACTGGCTATGCAAAACAGGCTGCAGAATAAATGGCTATGGTACAATTGACCTAGGAGAGATGGCTAATGTACAGTGGGCGATGGTGGAGAGTGTGAGTCCAGGGGATTCAAAGTCCACACGGAAGAAGCTCGAAGCTCTTCTCCAGTTTCTTAGCGCGTTTTCGTTTGGCGTGTCATTGCTCGAACGTAGGAATGAATTCATGGACGTGAACAAACCCTCGACACTGGTCACATCAGTCTTGCAATAGCTGTTCCGATTTACCAAACAAGAAATAACTTTCGAGTTTTTGTCGGACAATTGTTGTCTTGATTATTCTCATAGTTGACATTTCGATATCGATTTCAGCTCCCCGGGGCCATGATCGGCGGCTCAAGGTAATCACATGACTTGCCGCACATCGCGCCGCTCACCCCCGGCCCTCTCTCGATCAACATGCGCCCTTGCTAAGGTGCAATACTCAATTGACGTTCTAATAAATCTTTGCTCGCTCGACGAGAGGCTCCCGAATACGTGCAGCTCCATAGCAGGCTGAAAACAACCAAGACATAGCTCTGACGCTCCGGAGCCGAGTTGCGCCCAACTGCTGCCACCCGAAACCCTCCCTCCTTCGACACAATTGACTTGAGCGACGTCGCAACGTCAACCACGCACAAACATGGATTTCAACAGCTTGAAGGATCAAGTGAGCAATCTCACACTCTACGACCTGAAGGCAGGATTTCGCAAGGCTCAGAATGGTACGAATGGCAGCAACATAGCGCCAGCTGGCCACAGCTAACGTGTCGTTATAGCGGTGATGAACTTCACAGAGATGGAGGCCAAGGTCCGCGAGGCGACTAACAATGAGCCGTGGGGTACATCAGATATCGCGAGTTGCAAACGGCAGCAGCTGATCAGAAGCAGGTGCATCCTCGACCCTGATGCAGGAGATCGCCAACGGGACCTTCAACTAGTACGCAGTCCACCGCGTTGTACCTCACATGGTCACTGACAATAGCAGTCAACTGCTGAACGAGATCATGCCCATGATCTACAAGCGCTTCACAGAAAAAGCGTCTGAGGAGTGGAGGCAGATCTACAAGGTATCTACCACTGCCACTAGCACGGTCAAGCTTCGCTGACATCAAAGGCTCTCCAATTGCTCGAGTTTTTGATCAAGAACGGCTCGGAAAGAGTCATCGACGACGCACGTTCGCACGTATCTCTTCTCAAGATGCTCCGACAGTTCCACTTCATCGACCAAAACGGAAAGGATCAGGGTATCAACGTCCGCAATAGGGCCAAGGAGCTTGCGGAGCTCTTGGGCGACGTCGATCGCATACGATCCGAGCGCAAGAAGGCACGCGCCAACCGCAACAAGTTCGGAGGTGTCGAGGGCGGCATGGGCCTGGGCGGTGGCTTCTCAGGCAGTGGAGGCAGCAGCAGATACGGCGGCTTTGGCAGCGAGTCAGCCGAGTACGGCGGCCACACTGGAGGTGTCTACGGAGACGGTGGTGGTTTTGGTGGGCAGGATCCCAGCTTCAACGAGACACAGCAACGGCGCGAGCGATTCGACGAATACGACGAGTACGACGAGGGAGAGACGGTTGCGAGCCCCCCTCGACGTAAGGAGCCCGCAGCGAGCTCGACAAGAAGAGAGCCGAAGAAGGCTGAACCACCAAAGCCGAAGGCACCTGAGCCGGTGGCCGATCTGCTTGCCTGGGACGATGAGCCCGCACCAGCTGCGAGCTCATCCGGAAAGCAACCTGCAGCCCCCGCTGCAAGCAATGACTTTGGAGACGATGACGACTTCGACGACTTCCAGTCTGCGGCACCTGCACCCGCTGCAAAGCCGGCTGGTTTTGGCATTGCTCCTCCTGCGTCCACCTCTACCATCAGCTCTACAACGCAGTTTGCTGCACCACAGCCTCAGTCTGCTGCCCAGAACAGCAACCTGAATGATCTCTTCGCCACAGTATCTCCGGCGCCGTCAGCAAATCGCATCATGTCCCCTCCCGCTCAGCCCTCGTCCATGAGCTCAAGCTTCTCGCAACCGCCCAAGCCCACGGGTTATCAAGCTGCTGGGCCCAACTACTTTACCTCTGTTCCTCAGCCTGCACCGCAGTCAAGCGCTTCCACTCCAGGATCTGTCATGTCACCGGGCGGCGCTGGTAAGATTGGAGGCGGTGCACCCAAGAAGGCTGGTGGTGACGCATTCGCGTCTCTGTTGGGTGGAGTCTCGTCGAAGAAGCCGCAGACACCTACACAGAAGGTCACAATGGGCGACCTTGCGAAACAGAAGACAAGTCAGGGTCTGTGGGGTGCGCCTGCTTCGTCCTCGAGCACGCCAGCTGCGCAGTCACCTCAGACGGGCGCGAAGCCTCCAGGCGGCGCTCTAGGTGACTTGCTTGGTTAGGAAGCTTTGCATGGTGGGAGCCTTGTAATGAGAAGCGTTCAAGTAGACGAAGGAATATGATGACGAATGATGTGAACACCTCGTGACTTATTCCTCCGTAATTTCTCTGCTATGCTGACACCTCCTTTCAAACCAGGAGTTTTACATGGGGCAAAAAACGGATATTGTTTGCACATGCGTCCAGAACACCACCCATGTCACTCGTCTGGCGCTGGGACCCCCTGATCTCCGCAGCACCTCCGAGCGCACACCCCAAATGCAACTCATCTGGTGAGCCTGCACATCTTCTTCTCGACGATGCATAAATGCAGCTCTCGCGCTTTCTGTTCGGCCTCGCTTGGCTTCTCCTACCGGTAGCTTTGTGTGGCACAACGTGGCTGTACCTGTACCCCTTCTTCCACGGGTGCGCGTTCCCTCAACCTCACAACACCTCGCTACCGCTACTTTCAGCGCAAGCACCCTTCCGTCTGCTCGCGCTCGGCGACCCGCAACTTGAAGGTGACTCCTCGCTGCCAGACCCCGATGCGCCCATTTTCCCTTCGCTCGAGAACGTCATCAGCAACATCCGCAATGCGAACTTCGACCCTCCCGATGTGCGCGACATCCTGCTCACGGCAGCAAAAGGTGCAGTGAAGGATCTGGGCGCGTGGCTGGAAGGCTACAGAAAGACGGTCGATCTCTGGGGCAACGACTGGTATCTGGCACACATCGTGCGCAGTCTAAGATGGTCGACGGAGCCCACGCATATCAGCGTCCTGGGCGACCTACTGGGCAGTCAGTGGATCACCGACGGCGAATTTGAGAAGCGCGCTGGACGGTATTGGAACACGGTCATGCGCGGCTTGGAAAAGGTGCCTGACGAGACCATGGGCGTGTACATCGAGAGCGACCACTACGATGAGCCAGAAGCCGAACGCAAGCAGACCTGGGGCGGCACAACAGAGGTCCTGGGCGCAGACAAGTCGTGGTCTCAGCGCGTCATCAACATCGCAGGAAACCACGATATCGGCTATGCAGGCGACATCGACACCTCGCGCATCTCCCGCTTCGAGCGCGCCTTCGGCAGCGTGAACTGGGACCTCTGGTTCACGTTACCATCACTCAACACCACAAACCTCTCCTCCACAACTTCTGCAGACCCTCCTCCCGCCCTCCGCCTTGTCGTCCTAAACACTATGAACCTCGACACCCCCGCATACACCGACTCCCTTCAGCAAGAAACCTACGCCTTCATGAACCACATAATCACCACCTCGCGCCCCGTCACAGATAAAACCCATGCCACGATCCTCCTCACACATATACCCCTGCACAAGGAGCCCGGCATCTGCGTTGACAGGCCGTACTTTGACTTCTTCGAAGGCGGCCATGGTGTACGGGAACAGAATATGTTGTCTGAGCATGGGAGCAAGATTGTGCTCGAGAGTATCTTCGGGCTGAGTGGGAACAAAGATGCCGAGGGCAAGGGGCTGGGAAGACGCGGGGTGGTGGTCAATGGACACGACCATGAGGGGTGTGATGTGCTGCATTACATTCGGCAACCGGGAACGGAACAGACATGCAGTGCTGATGAGATTGCGAAAGGGGATGCGTACAGGCCTGCTGTAGGAGAGGATATCGGTCCGGAAGCCAGCATGTCCAGCGACTTAGCTGACGATGCGATGGATGACAACTCGACCGTCCTGTCTGAGTCCCCAGAAACACCGGCAGAAGAGGCTTGGAAAGCGCGCCGTTTTCCCACCCTTCCGTACGACGTCTCAGCGACCGGCGACTGCACCGATATACACCGCTCTCCACGCCTCCGCGAAATCACTCTCCGCTCCATGATGGGCGATTTCTCTGGCTACGCCGGTTTCTTATCAGCCTGGTTCGACGACTCGCTTGGCGAGAAGGGGGAATGGGTCATCGAGTTCAGTACATGTGGAGTCGGGGTGCAGCACTGGTGGTGGGCTGTACATATCATTGATTTGATATTGGTTGTCGCAATCATCGGTGGATTAGGCGCCAGGCTCTTTGAGATGTTTGGGTTCGACCTGAGTGGTGTGGAGAGCGCGAAGACTCGGTCGGGCACTGGATCCTGCGCAGGTGCTACGGGGGATCAGGTTCAGGTGGTTAAGAACAAGAGGACAGTAGTTGAGGTCAACGTTGAGCCTGGGGCGAGATCGATGGAGAAAACTACTACGAAGAAGTTATAGATATGTATGATACCATGATGGCGTTGTATAGTAGACTGTATGGACGCTCCAGCAAGCATTCTCTCTATTCCGATACAGGTACAAAAACGTTTGCGACCGGTCCAACACCAATCTAGTGATTGTATCAGGCGCTGGTCGCGCGTTGATGCTGTTCCGAAGAGGAGCAAAAAGCAAAAGAAGAAACGTGATGCCACCTACCCGAATCGAACGAGCGATCTTCGCATTACAAGTGCGACGCCTTACCACTTGGCCAAGGAGGCTGTGCTTCTTTTGATGACGATACTGCCAGAAAGTAAATATATATACTTCTTTTGAAGTCCTTGCTCGGCCGTCGCAGCGCTCTGCCTGCGCTTGTTTGCCGCGGGCCGGTTGAGCGCCTTTGCCTTGTTATCCACTTGGTCACCCATGCTGCAACTCATGCTGCAAGCGCCATTAAACGGTGGCAGCTCAAGCCCATGATCCACTGAACGTTTCTACAGCTCTGCGTTGCGCCTTGCACGTTCTGACGAATCGCGTCGCACATTCCTCGATATGTTATCGCCAAGATCTCTGACTTCCCGTGCTTCAGACCTTCGCCTTCGCATATACTGACATAACCACCCCGAATTATGATGATCCACATAAAACTTCATAATCTAAACACCTCAAGATCTGGTCCAACGTGACATTCCATCATGCTATCATCGATTTCAACAGAAGCCTCCCCAACGTCTCCTTCATCATCAGATCATAGCCTGCCACATCGCAAACAGCGTGTGTCCGCCGAGCACACTTTGAATCGCGTCCGTGAGAATCAAAGACGCCACCGCGCACGCCAGAAAGACCATGTGGCATCACTAGAGCTGAGACTTGCGGAAACAGAACGCCAGCTCGCAGATGCAAGGGCAGAAATCGAGGCTCTGAAAGCAGAACGAGACACGGCCAACGCGCTTGCATGCTACGACATCACCAAGCACTTCGAGCGCCCGGACAGTGTAATCGCGACAGGATCGACAAGCCTCTTGCCCATCGACTCTGCATCACCCGCCGCACTCCTTGATCGCAGGCCTTCAAGCTCGGTTCCAGAACCCACGCTCCTAGCTACATCTCTCCAACTCCTCGTCCCTCCGTTATCTACTACTGGCCCACCACCCTGCTGCACCGATAGTACATTCACCGCCATCCCCTCTACGCCATCAGCTATCTTGTCCTCAATCACCACCGCTTCTGGCGTACCAGATCCGGAATGCTCGACTTGTAAGACGCGGCCGCCGCCTAGTTCGAGCGAAAGCACTACTTTGTGTGCGCAGGCGTTTGTCATGATTTCGCAGCACAACGTGAGGAATTTGGATCCGGAGCTGATACGGCTGTGGTTGAATCAGGGGTACAGGAGGGCGGTGAGGGAGGGAGAGGGGTGTAGGGTCGAGAATGGGACGTTGGAGGGGTTGTTGGAGTATATTAGTGGTGTGTAGAGGGGTGTGTGATACCGAAGTGGTGGATTATGTTGCTATTCCCCTTGGGAAGATTCGATATAGTACTTTGGGAGGTTTGAGAAATAACATATCTGGCGAGCGGACATTTGTTCATCAGACCAGATGTTCTTTCGCAATTAAGCATTCTCCTTACCGGATCACTTTCGTTGACGCGCGGTCTGGCTCGAGCACAATTCTCAGAATCTGACAGCAAATCCGAAGTCTGCACGGCAAGTGCGACTACAACAAATTCACCAGAACATAACGGTTACCTCCATCATCAGACGCGGCAAGACGACGTCAACAAGCCCTGTTGATGCTCGTGTTGCTCGGAACTGGATACCCCGCATTTACGGGCACCCACTTCCCCACCACCAACGCTAGCTCACCCCTGGCGTGGATCCGCGCAGGTACTGGTCCCCTAGCTGGCGCGCTGTCCAGCAAGTATCCATAGACCTCAGGTAACCGATCACGTCGATGGTACTCATAACTGCACTTCTCCCTCAAGCACCCCTGCGCATAGCGTTCCAATATGTCGGTCTCACGCGAGTCCCAGCGGCAAGCCGGATGCCGAAGAAGCGGAACCCCCAAACGAACAGAACATTAAAAGGAATCAGCAACAACATTACTGGACGACATGCACCAAGTCGCACGTACCACGCGCGTCTCACGTCCGCTTAGTGTGGGGTAGTCCCCGAGCTTGTATGATCTCCATGTACCATCCGGGCACTAGGATGGCCTTATGCGGAAGGAGTGCGGATGCTTTCCGTGTCAGATGGAGCTGATTTGCCGAATGCATAAAGAGCTGCTCGAGGACCGCGACCCTCCAGGAGGTACTGTGTTGTACCGCTCGCTGTTGATTGACT
Organism: Nothophoma quercina; assembly: GCA_021642125.1. NCBI lineage: Eukaryota > Fungi > Ascomycota > Dothideomycetes > Pleosporales > Didymellaceae > Nothophoma > Nothophoma quercina. The sequence continues at coordinate 844,996 of JAKIXB010000013.1, read as the reverse complement.
TGTTGGTTGTTGAGTCGTGTTTTCGTATTAAATTATGTCTCTGGAACGCATTGACTCGGTGGATCCGGCGGAAGTCTACGACTACATTATCTGTGGGTAAGTTGCTATGCACTGGACGAACATAACTCAGCCGCGAGAGAAGATACTGGAAGGCATACGCTGACGTTGATGCAGTGGTGGAACTTCTGGCTGTGTCATTGCGGGACGCCTCGCTGAAGATATAGATGCCAAAATCCTTATTCTCGAGGCTGGCCCTGACAATGCAGATCTCGAGAATGTGCACATGGCTGGAGGGTAGGTTTGCTTCCAACATGTCTGGAAGCACATGCTTACTGTGAGCTTCAGATGGAGCAAGATGTTTGACAATGAGACGGACTGGAACATTGTTACCGAGCCGATGAAGAGCGTCGACAACAGACAGGTCAAAGTTAGCCGCGGACGCTTCCTCGGCGGGTCGAGTGGTGTCAATGGAACCCTGTGTATTCGTGGTCCGAAGCAGGACTACGATGACTGGGGTATGGAGGAATGGACGGGTGACAAGATGTACGGATACATGGCGAAGGCAGGTCACCATAACATTAAAGGTGTACAGACACTGACTCGAATAGTCGGAAACCATGCACGAGAAAGACTGGCATAAAGCGGACATGTCGGTCCATGGGACTACGGGGCCTCTGCATATCGAGCCACACGACCTGGCACCAATCTCAGAGCGCATCAAAGAGAGCATGATTGACGTCGGACTCCCTTACCACCCCGACATGTTCTCGACTGGCGAAACGCCTCATGGCTGCGGTGATGTGCCACGCACAGTGCACCAAGGCATTCGTACTACAGCCGCAGACTTTGTTACCAAGGGCTACAAGAAGGCAAACATCACCATCAAAACTGAAGTCGTTGTTGACAAGATCGTCTTCTCTGATGAGTCTGGTGAGCCCACTGCTACAGGAGTAGCTACCATATCGAAAACCGGAAAGAAAATCGAGTACCAAGCCAGGAAGGAAGTCATAGTCTCAGCAGGTGCATACTGCAGTCCGACAATTCTGATGCGTTCGGGTCTTGGGGCGCGGGAAGAACTCAAGAAGCACGCAATCGAGTGTAGGGTTGACTTACCTGGGGTGGGAAAGAATTTGCAAGATCATTGCGTAAGTACCTCCATCCGTTATACTACTACATAACATCATTGATGGTCCACTTAGATCGTCTTCGTCTTCTACGAAGTCTCTGAACCAAACCTCACAAACGACTACCTCGCATACCACGATAATGCAATCGCCTCCACCTACCAGCTCTACCAAGAGAAGAAGAGTGGAATCCTCAGCACCTTCCCCTTCGGCATCTTCGGCTATGCACGCCTCGATGACCGCCTACAAGATTCCGAGCTCTGGCGCAACGCCGAAAGGCAAGACGGCCGTGACCCAATGGGCCTCCTGCCCAACCAGCCCAACATGGAGTTCTGGAACACAGAACTGTACGGCGGCCCAAAGCAATATGACGACTTCCCCATCGACGGCAAGCACACGTTCGCCATGTGCAATCTGCTCTTCAACCAGAAGAGCCGGGGCTCCGTGACGCTAAAGTCCGCAGACCCAAGTGACAACCCAGTAGTTGACCACAACTACCTCGCCGATCCGCTGGACATGCTCGTCATGACAGAAGCGTGTCGGTTTGCGAACGAGATGGTCATGAACGGCAAGGGAACGAAGAACGTCATCAAGGGGAGTTGGCCTGCGGATCTGACACACCACAAATTCACGACACGAGAGGACTGGGAACCCCATGTTAGGAAGCATGCTACGACTTGTAAGCTATTCCGCCTCGATACCTCGGATTGTTCAAGACCTCCTCGATAGTATGCTAACAAAGCTAGGCTACCACCCCAGCAGTACATGCGCAATGGGCCCCGACGGCGACAAGAATGCAGTGCTTGATAGCCGGTTGAGGGTCAGAGGTGTAAGGGGTTTGAGGGTTGCGGACGTGAGCAGTATCCCACGTGTTAATAACGGACATACGCAGATGGTGGCGTATGGTGTGGGTGAGGGTGCGGCGGAGATGATCAAGGAGGATGCGCTTGCGCAGCAGGCGAGTTTCTTGAAGCTGACTGCGTGAGCTGAGTGGTGGGAATGGGCGACGAGGCCTTTGAGTGAACCCAGAGTAGCATGGCTTTGGTTGGAGCGATGAATGTGTCTTGAGCCTTGGTTTTATCTATGTGCTCAATATTGACGATCGAAGGTCCTTCATTGCTGTATGCCGTACAGCTTCTGATCCGTAGGTCAGGTGGTCATCACTTACGCCAGATTACCCAGTGTTGTCGTAGGCTCGATGATGTATAGAGCTCATGTCGTCTTCGTCTTCACCTTACTCTCACACTTATATATTCCACGTCTCAGAGGAAGGTAGGAATCATAGCGTCGAGTTTGCCTTGATTCTTCGTGATTCCGCATCCTTCTTCCAACATCAAACACCTTCCTCCTGAGATGACGGCTGTTTCGATACACATCACTTATTGTTACTCACCGACGAGGCCGGTTCTCACCGATTGCTCCAAACCGGGAAGGTCCAGCAGAGGGCAGGTGCTTGCTGGTAGCTCGATCGGAAAGAAGGTTCGATCTCAGATCCGGCACAACCGCGAGAGCTCTACTCGGACCTCCAAGGCCTGGCGGGCGGACGAGTCCTTGGCTGTCACGCCTAGATGTCTGTCAGTGACGGTCACTGTCTGATACGAACGGCTACTTACCAGTTAGGGTAGTGCATGAACAGCAGCTCAGTAGAGCGGTTCAACGCCTTCTCGCTCTCCACCAAGGCCTCATGGACCGCCTGCTTGACCCGTGCAGCCTGCATCGGCGGCAGTACCAGTCCCCCATAGTACTTGAAGTGGCGGATGAGAAGAACGATAATGAAGAAGAAGTCGCTGTCAAGGTCACTTCGCACCCCTGGGTGAGCGTCGTTGCGATGTGTGAGCCCCCAGATCAGCTGATCGGTCATGGCTGGATCCCACGCATAGAAGCCCTGGCCATCATTAGTGGGAAATCAGCTTGCAAAGCAATGAGGCCTTACGAGTTTGTATGCCCGGGAAGCAGCAAGCTGGTCGCTGGGTGACCATTGAAGATTTGCGAGAAATTTAAGGAGGTTAACGAGTTCACGGTCTTGGAATACTACAGCCGCCATGGGGTCTGTGATTGTCTGATTTTGGAGCATAGAAAGGAAGGCATTGCGGAAATCCAGGTTGTCGCGTAGTAGATCCTGGTCTTGGTCAGCCTTTTAGTGTCAAGTAGGAGTATCATGTGCTTACAATGTACATGACGAACCGTGTCGCCCGCTCCATGACAGGACCATAGTCGAAGTTCGGACCGCCCATGGGAAAGTACGCGCGGATGAATGTCACCACCTGCTCTTCGACGAAGCGTTCGCACAAGGTCTTGGGATTGTCCTTGTTGCGGCGTGAGCGGAACACCATGTTTGGCGCCCATGGGGTGACAGTCTCCAGTAAGATAAGAGTCATGGTGGAGTTCAAGAGAACTCTCGAAGTTGAGAGTTCAAGGTGCGTGGTGGAGACAAAGTAAGAAGGGCGTGATCCTGCGATAACAATACACAGACAAAGGAGTGCACGTTCAAGTGAAGTGAGCTTCAGAGCCAAGCCGGTGCTGCCTGTCAGCCAAAAGGAGGGTGAAAGAGATATTCCTGGATGGCAGATCAACCTCCTCTGCTATGCGCCAACCCCTTCAGTGGCCCATTCAGACGCCATAGCAAGCTTCTTAGTGCATCATACGCCATTTTGAGAGCAAACCTGCATCTGGTTCCACACGTCAGAGTGAGTGACATGCTCTCAGAAGGCGGGTTGCTAAACATTATTGATGAGATCTGGGATTGGCAACTTTAGAAAGAAAGTAAAGGAATGTGATCCAACGCTAAGATACAACACCGCAACACCACCAGCCCAACATACGGACTCCACGCTTGACCGCCTCAGATCCCAGGAATGAAAACACTCTATACGCCAGAGTCCTCCTGCTCAATGCTCGCCTCCTCCGAAAAAGTCGTCCAGTTATCGCAACCCGTAGTCAAGCGCGTCTCGTTCGTCAGAGCTGCGATCTCATCATAGCGCTCGATAAATTGCAGCGCAAAGCCCTCACTTGTATGCCAGCCAATGTGGCAGTGCATCAACCACGCACCAGGATTGTCGGTCTCGAAAGCCAATACAAGGTATCCACTGGCAGGCAGCATGGCAGTATCGCGACGAGGCGGATTATCGAGATTGAGGGTGACGGACGACGAGTAAGTTCCTGTGCCTTGCGCGAGAACGGAGAAGTCGTGGCCGTGAAGATGGATAGGGTGAGGAACGGCGAGAGTGGTCTCAATGACGAGGTAGGTCCAAACGTTCGCATCAGGCAGCTCGAGGACGGCGTCGGAGGTGTCGTAAGTCGTGTTGCCGGCCAAGATCTGTTCCAGTGTAGGGTTCTCCCACTCAACAACCATGGTGGTGCTGTTCAGGTACCAGCGGAAGAGCGAGTCGGTGTTGATGCCCGCGGTGACGCCTTCTTCATTAGTGCTCGATTGCGATTCCACGGTCTTGCTGATGTACGGCACAAGGTTGTCGGTCTCATCATCGCAGCTGTCCTCGTAGGAGTATGCGGTTGTGGACGGTGTTGAGGGCGAGTCGCCATAGTATACGATACCGCGGATGTCGTCTGAGTTGTCGTTGTCAGAGCAAGCGGATTGAGGGATGGCGCGCAACCAGAAGTTGTCGGCAGTATCAGCCTGGTCGGCAGTAACAATGATATCGTAGCGCTGACCCATGCCGATATCAAGAACAGTTGTCTCGTAGGGGGTAATGGGGATAAGATCAGAGGCAATGACTTGCATGGTATGGTTGTCGATCATGAACTTGAAGTGAGTATCCACAGCGGCGTTGACCAGACGGATGCGGTACGAGGTACCGGAGACGAAGGAAGTGTTGTATCGGTAGCCGCCATCGTCATAAGTGTTGGTGCCGTTGATAAGGCCATTGTCGAGCGTAGGGGGTCCGTCAGTCTCGGCGGAGATGTACAGCTCATCAACCGTCTGTACAGTGTCAGTCTGGAGCCTCGTTGACCAGGACATTCTGTAAAGCTTACCTGGTGGTCCCAATCGTTCAAAAACAGCATACCCAAATCTTCATCGTAACTGGCCGTAGCAGGACCATTGATTACGATGCCACCAAAGATACCTTCCCACGCTTGCAGAGCAAAGTGGGAGTGGTACCAGGTGGATCCGTACTGTATGGCCTTCCATGTGTACGTTATGGTATCTTCGGGAGCCGTGGGACATTGAGTGATCGAAACGACACCATCTTGGTCATTGGTGTAGTTCTGGCGGATACCGTGCCAGTGAATACTGGTACCGTTCTTGGAGTCGACCAAGTTGTTCGTTACGTGAACAGTGACTGTATCACCCCAGTCTGCAAAGAGGGTAGGTCCCGGAATAGTGCTGAACCCCTATTAGTGCACATCTATCATACAGTGCATCTCGACATACCCGTTGACAGCCATTGCGGAACGAGACACACCGTCGGGTGCGACAGTGACATCGTCAAGTGTCAGCCAGTACTCCCTGGTGACTCCAGTGTCGGGAGCCTCTGCAGGCGCATGTCAGCGAATCAGTAAGGCTTAAGAGCACGATAATGCAGCCTACCCGTCATGTAATCGGTGTCAATGGAGTAATCGCACCACTCTGAACGAGTGGAGGCAGTGTTGCCAGAGCACACATCTCTGCTGGACAACAGCCGTCCAGGGTGCAAGTGGTGCTCAGGAGAAGAAGAAGAAGAAGAAGAAGAAGAAGGGTGTGCCAGCGCGGTGCTGAGCAGTGCAGCCGCGCCGAGAAGATAACGAAGGGACATGGCGAATTGCTTCGCTTAGAAAGAGACAAGAGAGTGTAGAAGAAGGAGCGTGAACACGATAGAGTAGTGATCTGCTGAACGAGGTGAATGTGTTGATCTGAATGGAAATTCTTGAGGAGCTGCATCCTCTTATGCGGTTCTCAACCGCAGCATCGCTGCACAGCTATCACATATAGGCGGGCTTCCCCACTGATCGTCTGAATTTGGACACGAACATTGCGATCCTTCCTGAGACGGCTTTGCATCGGCGGTTGGATATTGGAACGCCATGACGCGGCGAAAGATCGCCGGTTTCAAACGCCCAGCCTATACTCAACGGTGTATTGAAAATGTGGGTGGGGTAAACATCACGGACTTCCTTATGTGGAGTGAAGCGTTTAATGCCCCTGACTATGTTTGTAGCCCTGTCGGATGTAACCGTACGTGCAAGGGTGCCCCTGTCCAGCAGACCACGACTGCTGTGGCTGGTGCGGGTACACGGACTGGGATCTCCACCTCAGGCATTACGCCGCCTCGTGCGTAACCAAGCTCAGCTCGACCGGTCAACAAGTTCCGACAAGCATTCAGTGCCGAGAGGGTTGCACTGCTTGGTTCATGATGGGTAATGCGCCGACATATTGCCTGAAACACCTTCCCTGAACGCCGGCGATACGACCGCATAGGGGAGAACGTATAGCCTGGAGGTGACGAAGACTGCTTGCGTAGGTCAGAACCATGTTCAGCTGAATAGTCTGCTTAATGAAGACAAAAGCACGCTGATCGCTCCTCCAGATCATCAACAGAGTGCACGTCTTCTCTTCTAGACTCAGACTTTGCTGCACCGACTCACTCCTTATACTCACCTCTTCCCCTTCGATTTGGTTCGACTTCAATCCACTCATTATACTCAAAGATAACCATGTTCTTCTCTCGTTTCGCCGTGCTGTGCACGCTGCCCTTCCTTACGCTGGGAGCAAAGAAGCGCTCAGTTCCCTCAAGCTTCTCTCTTTACGGATATGGTGAAGGATTCGGCGGGTTTCCCTTGTTCTACGCAGATGGTGAGTAAGATCCTCTGCCGGATAGTTGATACTGACACTGTTAGGCTATGCATACATTGGCGATGCTGCTCAATCAAACAGCAGCGATGCAGCGACAGCTGTTTGTGAGTAATCCCCCAGGACGTCGATGTGACCTCAACGTTCTAATACTCTCCAGTCACTCCGAGCACCGATAAGATGTGGTTTGCAAACCCCAACACCACACTTTTGACCAATACTACTGCGGCATCTTGGTCCAACGTCACGTTCTTCGTCCCCGACAACACCACTTCCGACAAGCGCGTCGGCTTTAAGTCCAGCAACGAAACTGCCGATGGTGCCATCGAGACCGGCTTTTACTTCTACGGATCAACCGCCGTACTGATCGAGCAGACCGGAACGCTAGAGTCAAATTTTTTCGCTCTGCAGATCAGCGATCGTATTCATCGTCTGTACTGGAATGACACCAGCTTGGGCCAGGTACCCGTTGTCCTTCGAAGCGTGGCGCCGTCGAACCCACCCAACAAAGGATAGGTAAACGGCAGCCGAAGGATTGACGTGGTGTGGGGCGATGAGATGAAGTTGAGGAACACTTCGATTCGATAGATCCGCAGGGATGTTTGGTAGTTTGCCTTTGTACGCATAGATGGTTTGTTGAACAATGTACTTCGTGTGTTTATCCTGTGTTCTTCTCTTGCCTTGCGTTCTGCCAATACAACTTCTATGCCGCAAAGATGGCCACACACATGCATGCTGTCAGTATCAATCACACTTTGGGAGACTGCTGCGCGCTCGTGCCCCTGCATTCTCGTGCCGCGCGTCCTATGCAAAGATTCAAGAACGCGTTGCAGGTGAGCCTGCGGGTAACTCCATGCGGCCCGTCAGCCATCCGTGGGCATTTGGCCGAGATCGTGAAAGCAGTAGAGTGCGCTTTGTGCCTTGTCGCGTGTACATGGAATTGCTGATGGTGGAAAAGCAGCGGAGATGGAAGAGATGAGGTGGTGGACGCGACGACGCAAGGTTGTGGCTGCTTCCTTCGGCTCAGCAACCGGGCCGAACAGCATCAACACTAAACCTTATCTCGTCCTCCTTTCCACGCAACAATTCAGCATCAAGTTGTCGGCCTGACGCTCCTATCTTTGTTCAGTAGTTTATTCATCTTGAGGGACGTCAGACAGGACTGTGTAATTGTTTTAGCGGTTGTGTTGCAATCTACCCTAGTTTAGTTGGGAGGTTTCCCATATCAGCATCGCAGTCAATTGTATTGAAAATTCTACACAACCACCACTGGGCCCAATTGGTCGTGAAAAGCATGCAGAATGATTCAGATTCATGAAGAAAACGACCAAAGTGCGCAAACAGCATTTTGGAGAGTCACCCATCTACACGTTTCGAGCTGGCCAGCTGGAGCTCTAGGAACTTGAGCTTTTGAAGACGAAGGTCATGAATTATGCATCACATCGAGCTCAGCAGACATGCAGCTGAGCAAGGATAACCCAAAGTTGTGATTAAGTTGACGAAGACCACGATTTCACCTTATACCCACCAATCAACAACATTCAAACAAAACTACCAAAACGGCAGCTCGCACAATGACATGACAATACAACAATACCCATTAGGCGCACTTTAAGCATCACCATTCCTAATGGTTCCTCATGCTCTGCAGTCTCAGTAATCCGCCTAAACATACCCTCTCGCCAACTTCCTCGCCAAGCCTTGCCCCGAAACGCACCCCAAACCACCCCAAACCAACCACGCACCAGCACATTGAACATCATACCCACACAGCCACCATACAGCCAGTAACCGTACAAACACAGCGGCTGTCAAGCTCAGATCAGCATAGCGAAGCTTCGCTACGCGTCGATCATCCACAAGGACATAACTTGGCTACTTGAAGCTGTTTGATTTACGCAATCGCCTCATTGCACTCGCCAAGATGTAGTGGATGCCAGTGTATATGCTCTCACGCTCCCCTCAGTCCTTTATTGGCTTGAGTACTGCTGTGCAGCCCCTGTCCATATTGCCCATTCTCCGTTCTTGTCACCGGCCGGTCCGCTCCTATTCCACTAATTACTATTGGTTATTGTCTATCTGCACTGCAATATCGCCATGTACAAACTCGTCTATCTTTCACTGCTGGGACTGGCTGCTGCGGCACCCTCTCCGCAAAGGAACAGGGGAGGTCAGCAAAGGCAAACGGCGCAGCAGCAGGCTGCAAAAATACCGATGGGGATCACGCAGGCACAAGATGGAAGCATGATCTTGGACGATATGGTGATGGTGAAGTATGTACCCCGTAATCATCAATTACTCAACTCGTACTGACAGCACACAGCGGCCTACCCATCCGCTTCAAAATCGCCGCACCAGCAGACCAATTCCTGCCGGCCTCTGGCGTGCCCGGAGCAGCAGCAACATCCCCCAACGGCACAATGGGCGCTAATGTGCTCCTGCACGGCGACGGGGGCCAATCCTTCTTCGACATGCCAAACCAGAACGTACAAGCCAACACCATGGGCGTCGCCCTGCTCGCACCGGACCCAAACCTCTTCTGGGGCGGCGGCTCCGGTCTGCAACGCACTGACGGCGTCGCGCACGCACAGGCCGTCAACGACTGGATCCAGAACGAGATGCCGCAGCGCGTGGCTGTGAACATGTCTGCGATGGTGTTCACGGGTGTCAGTGGAGGGAGTCTGCTTATGTCTGGGTTCTTTGTACCGGCGCAGATGCAGAATTATGCTCCAAGTGCGGTGGAGTTGAACTGTGGAGGTATGCCGCCGCAGGTCGCGGTGCAAAACGCGGCTGCGGTGGCGAGCACGAGGATGCATTTCCAGTCTACACAGTCGGAGCTCAAGCTACTGCAGGGCAGTATTCCGCAGAGTGTTGCGGCATATGAGCAGATTGCTGCTGATCAGGGTCTGAGTGCAGCGCAGATCAATCAGATGCAGACTGTGGATAACACGCCGCAGGGTGGACACTGCGAGTTCGATGGACAAGATTTCGTGTCGGGTGTGCAGACTATGCTGACCAGCTACTCAAATGTTGTGCAAGGTGGGAATGGTGTTGTGACAGGAATCGGCGCGCCGAGCAATGGGCAGGTCACGACTGGCGTTGTTGGCAATGAGAACTTGCAGTTCGTGGGTGGGCGGAAGCGCGAGGCCGAATCCATGGTCGTTGCGAGATGGGCGCAGGATGTCGTTGTCGAGGAGGATGTTGCGCTGCTGGCGTGCGATCGTAATTCGTGCTAGTCGTCGAGTGGTGCCTACAAAATCAATGTGAGTATACCTGCAACTCGGCTTCCTTTCCACATCTTCTGTCTCCATCATATGTCGCGTTCGGGCTGTTCACGTTCGGTCGTTCACTTGAGGGGCGGGACGTATGGTGGTGTGTTCATCGTATTCTTCATTTGACTGGTATTGTGAAGGCCGTCCATTGCTGGCTGTTGCAATGTCTACTTCCAATCCTTCCACCCGTAAATGCATTTTCGCCGTTCCCGTAGACCCGTAAATGTTGGAGAAGCAGAAAAAAGACACTTTACATGACGACACCGGAGTTCGAGGCGATACGCTAAGATCTGTTAGCCAGAATATTCCTCCCTCGGAGACAGCGCAACGTACCGGCCACAGCTCAGCAGCCTCCTTGGCAACGGGGCCGGTGATGGCAGAGCCCTTCATCTCACCCTTGGGGTTGACGATGACACCGGCGTTGTCCTCGAAGTAGAGGAAGACACCGTCACCTCGCCTCCAGGGCTTGCTCTGGCGGACAATGACGGCGGGCATGACCTTCTTCCTGAGCTCAGGCTTTCCCTTCTTGACGGTGGCCATGACCATGTCGCCGGCACCACCAGCGGGCAGGCGGTTGAGGCGCGCACCAATACCCTTGACGGAGATGATGTACAGGTTGCGGGCTCCGGAGTTGTCGCAGCAGTTCATGACGGCGCCGCTGTGTTCCCATTAGCCTGCATTCCACAAATATACACTGTACGATCGAGGTTCGTTCTTCGCAGCGGAGGTTCGAGCGCGATCGCGGGCGGGTTGGACGTACACAGGAAGACCGAGGGTCATCCTCAGCTTGTTACCGGAAGAACCACGTCTGCGGGGGTCAGCTGGATCCTATAGACACACGCAGTTCTGCGACATACCCGCGCTTGGAGGCCATTTTGACTGTGTGTGGTGGGTTAGTTGAAGGCGAGAATGGTGCGTCTGTCGTCTGACGAACTTTGACAACCAGCGACAGAGTCCAAATTCAATGCCAAGTGTGCTTCAAGCGAAGAGCGCGTTACCGGAAACGGACGCTAGCGCCTACCTGCCTCACTCTAGCGCCTTCCTTACGAACATCAACACCATAAAATCTGAGATGCTCGGGGCCAAGATGATTGTTGTCCATCGGCTATAGTTCGCCGCGGCCGTCAACATGGATTTTGATGTTCTTCATGGGCGTGTATTGACGATGTTGGTCCAATCTGCGACACCACCACGCTCTTCATTCGCGGGCGATAACGTGCTTGAAAATGCTGTTCCGCTTGACTCACTGACCGATTCGTCATTATATCAATTGATAAGTTGCTGACCCAGCCCATTGACCACCTCTAGCCTCCAGACAGCATTCGCGCATACCCACCATGGTCGTCCCTTCCGTCTTCACCCAGGCTCATATCGATGCCTTCTACGACTACATTGGGTTTCCAGCAAGCCTGCGACAGCACCGCCCATTGGAAGATCCCGCAGCGGACATCCACTTCCTCACACAGCTTCATGTGTACATGATCGCGGCTGTGCCCTATGACAATCTCTGGTTGCACTATGACCCTACTCACAGAGTCGACATCACCCCTCTTAGCAACTTTGACAAGGTCGTGACACAAGCTCGTGGACGTGGCAGCTACTGCATGGGTAATCATGTTCTGCTTAACCACATCCTTCGCTTCTTGCAATATCCAGTCTACCTTGGTCCGGCTCGCACCAGGCCGCGAGTCAATGCTATACCACAGGGCGAGTTCCCTGGCTGGATTCACCTCGTGAACATCGTCACGCTCTGTGATGGCCAAGTCTGGACTATGGATGTCGGCTTTGGTGGTGATGGTCCAACAAAGCCCATGCCTCTCATTCACGATCGCCCACAAGTGAATCTCGGCGGCCAGGAGGTGCGTCTGATTCGTGATTGGATTCCTACACAATTGCATCGCACCGAAGCGAGCAAGCTCTGGATCTACGAGTACCGCAACGGAAAGGACAAGGCATGGAACTCGTTCTACGCCTTCTCAGAGACCGAGGCAATGGAAGCCGATTTCCGCGTAATCAACCACTTCACTGGTACCAGTCCTGACAGCCATCACACCGTCACTCAACTGCTCGTCAAGTTCTTGAGGAGAGAGAAGGAGGATGGATCCGGAGATCAAGAGATCTACGGCAAGCGCATGCTGGTCAACGCAGTTGTGAAGGAGAACCTAGGTGGTAAAACGAAGATTGTTGAGGAGTGCAAGACGGAAGAGGACAGGATCAGGGTGCTGAAGGAGTGGTTCGGGATCACGCTCACAGAGGAAGAGAAAGAGGCCATCAAAGGAACGGCGACGGAGCTAGTGTAGACAACCTCCGTCGTACGGCTGTACTAGCGTCTCACCTCTTCACCTTGCATTTGCTCATTATAGTCTTCCGAATAGACTGTAAAGATCAGTAGCTGCCACGAGGACTCCGCGATAGAGCCGTTTGGTATCTTCTATCGTCCCTGCTTCCTACATGTTTCCATGCCGTCTGTGCATGGTTGCGAGAGCAAACGCACTTACTGAACCCTACTTGTAGACCTGCTGGATGTTCTACATCGTCGCATCCACCGACTCGTGAAATCTTCAAAGAACGTGATTTATGAATCGTTCCCTGTTTATAAGGGAAGGTACCTTCCTTCGGCCCCTTTACTTTGTCCGAAGACCCCGATACCCTTAGCTATATAGAGCTTCTCTCTTACGTTCCCACAAGTATTCTTCTCTTTTTCAGCCGACGGCAGTCTCCTCAACCTTCGCTTATGCCCAACAGCCCGCCAATGCAGGGCAATGGCCCGTACCACCCTTATCGAACTCAACGCAACCTGGCACTGAGCACACAACACCTGCCGCATGTTCACCACGTTATAACCACTGTCATCTACAACATACACATCACCCCGCCGAATGCTCTTCAGCAATCGTGGGGCCAGCTGCTGCTGGTCTTCGTACGTGCAGTCTGGGCTCCAGGAGATTCTCGAACTGGACAGACCTACCCCAATCACGACTTCCAGATTTGATCCAGAGCTCGATCAAGCCATTTGGATGAGTGAGTATCTGGTAAGTATCAAGGCGGTCACTCTGTGGCCAACATTGACGTTTGGAGACCGTATTCGACCATAACCCACATCTTGTGAACAAACTGGTGTTCTTCCTGACCAGCCTAAGTCATGGTGAATCAAGTTTTGCTGAGGTCGCTGAAAACTTCCATCTAGTCAGGATGATCCTTAACCGTCACTATTGGCGTACCGAGGGCGTCACGCTTCCGCCTAGGGCTGAAGTCCAGCAAGTTGTCATGGCTCACCGCACGGCGATCGGAAACGCACGTCAACAAGGGGCGCCAGAAGGCCAACTTCCTTGTATAATATTTCCTCGTTGGTAATTGATCTCTCAATCGTTCTTACAGGCTTTTCGACGCCTTCGCAAGGTCACCTCTCAGCAACGCTGCGACCTGACCAAACATAAATAGCGCTACTGCTACTTACACTCTGCCACCTGCTGGGTTGCAAGCTCCACCAGTTGCCTATGGCCAGGTCCGTCTGGAGGCGCCGATAGAGATCCTGGGCAGACAGCAACACCTTCAGCAGGAACATCAACAACCGTCGTGATCCAGGTGCCGACGGTGCTGCCTTCGCCGGTGACAAGGAGAGCCGTTTCTTTAAAAAGTCTGACTCCCGATCCTGGTTCGTTGAACAAACTTCGAACATCCATGATATGACACGTGGACCTGTTATCACCCTACATGGTTGGATCTTCGCGCTGCGGGCGGGCATGCAAGCTGAGTGGTGGTGGCTGAGCTCTTCGCTGCAAAACTATTGGCCAAGCAGAGTGCGGCTGAGCACCGCGGTGCCGTACACATAAGCGGCGCTTTACCGTCTACCACCAAATGTAACTCTCATCTCCGCTTCCCATCAAACAAAACTCTGTTTCCATGAGTCCACATAATGGATCGGCTAAATCGTCTTGATGATGTCTCCTCTCTCTATGGACCCGGTACGGTCGGTTGCTGGCTTTTCACTCTACTCTCTGTCTTTGTGACCTGGACTGCGAATCCACGAACCAGCAAGAAAGACACCATAACAAACGATCTACTTGCTACGCTGTCGCTCCCGGCCATCGCCTCGGTTCATTTGCTCTACAAGCTGCGGACGTCGTCTGCTAGCATCCGGGAGATCCTGACAAGCCAAAGCCAAGAGAACTTGCAGCTGGCAGCTGCTATCGAGGCTCCCTTGAATGTATGCGAGACGTTCTCGGCAGCTGCCATAGTTCTGACCGGTATCTCTGTTACAATGCAGCACAAAAAGCGCGCTCTGATCGTCCTCATAGTTGGCGTTCAGAGCTTCCTGCCCGAGATTGTCCTGATGATTGGTTCTTTCGGCGCTGAACCATCAGTAATCACTCTCGCAAGGCCTTTCATCTTCAATCTCTACGGCGTCACCATTGTAATCATAGTGATTTCAGTCTGTCTGATCGCCGTGTATCTTGCGACATTGTTGATGCCAGATGCCACACCACCAGAACTGCCAGAGGAAGATTGGCGGAACTGGCGGGAACCCTTCAAACCTGGGAGAGCTCGATTGCTAGGATTTACGACTTTCTTTTTCTCCATAGTATCCGCCCTCGCCACGGCATTACAAGGGACTGGCGCCCTTGTTACAGCCGTCGCTCAAGACAACCAGCAAAGGCTGCTGTTCTTCATCCCCAGGACATCGGTGTCGATCCATGATCTTGACCAAGCAGTCGCTCTCGCGGCGGGTGTTGTAACTTTGTTGTTCAGCATCTACGAGGCCGCCCAACATGTACTCGCCGAACATGGAAGACGCCTTGCGTTGTGGAAGGACCAAATTTTGGAAAGCAGGGCTGAACAGCGAAGGCGTCAAGCGACAACTACTGTAGACTCAAGGAACGATCCGGCGCGGACGACGTTTGGGATGCGGGTGTTATCTTCAAGCGAACAATCAAGAGGTAGCTTGTCACAACACAACAACGACCTGAGGCAGGATTTGGGGGCCAGGTGACTCAACCCAACATTGTACGAGAGTAAGGTTCTGTTGCAGGCGCATAATGCAACGTGAGCGGTATTTCTCCCCGAAGTCTGGAAATGTCAGCGTGAACGCCACTGGCGGTCCCATACAAATAATACAAGCCGTGAGCCACAGGATTACCTTATACTAATGTGAAGTACGATACAATCCTGCAATCGCGTTCGTGTGAGTTTGCATACAGTTCAATGAAACGAAACTTAGCTTGCACAAGCATGTAGAGTTATCAAACATTCTTTGACAGCATGTGGAGTGCTCAAAGGGCATGTGCTGTTGGCGACCTACTTATATCATCGCGGAGATAGTCACCACTGATGAACTCAGGAAGTACGAGATGCCTCCTAGCGCGTACCAGCTATGGTTGACCCAGGAATTGATTCCATTTCTCCAAAACGTCTTCAGCTCGCGTATCAAGCCCGATGGCACAGAAGGTAGAGCGTGGGACAAGGCATGGTATAAGATGGCGCAGCGTGCGACCAAAAAGGTGGAAGATGTGGTGAGCATTGCGAACGGCGATGGCAGCGTGAAGGGGCGGCTGACTGGTTGTTAGCATAAAAACCAAGCATACTTATCCACACCTTTTCTTCTTGTCGAAAGACTTTATCGCTCCCTTGTTTCCCCACGACAGAGGTTAGCGCACCAAGATCTGGCAGCGATGAGTGTGGAAAGCTGTGCAATGATCTTTGTGCAGCATGCAAAAAGTTATGGAATCTTTCCTTTGGGCTCACGACTCAGACAGCAGCCGCCGCTGGGCTCGGGCCTCGTAGAGCATGTTGACCCAGTTTACGTGCAGAATGTCTGGCTAGAAGCACAAAGTCTGGGGCAAAGACAACGAATTTGTGTCAGCGAGAGGTGAGTGAGCTATCTGGCTGTCAAGTATTTGTTTGCTTACTGACTTTGCGCAGCGCAGAAGAAGAAGAGGAGCGGTCCGTTCTGCATCGGCTATTCTACCAAGGACGGTGGCTGGAGTTGGTGGATCCCAATCTTGAGCAATTGCCTCAACATACCGTAAGAGCGTTCAGTTTCGACATACTAGAGCGCACACAGGCATCGTACGATGCTTTTGAGAGAGGTCGATTGATGTTCGGTGGCATATACGAGCCCCAAGACTTGGCTGGGGATGTCGCCGGTACTGGCGTACCATTTTCCAGGGTGACGGATAGGGACCTCGGGCTATGCAACTCCTTCAGAGTACCAAGAGGTTCAAGGGGGAGCCGAAAGGCACGATCTTTGTAAGGATGAGACTGACAGCTCCAGCATCTGTCAGCCCTATCAGCGTGGTAGGTACATCAGTTCTGTAAGTAGTCAATGTGACGAGACTGATCGCAGCGCGCCTAGGCTGCAGTGCATCGAGGTGGCGGATCTCAATCCTAGCGAATTAGCTCATCCCCAGCGTTTCTTTGCAGAAAGGCTTAAGTTTAGTTGCTGATTCCACAAGCAAATGGTTGGCTCGATCAGTAGGCCTTACACGTGAACAGTTGTTACTGATCGTGCTTCCATGAGTACCTCGAAGGAGTGGTGGACGTACAAGAAGGATAGGCAACGTTCATTCGCTGTTCAGAGCTCTAGGTACGACAGATATGCCGTCTTGACTGAGTGAGCAAGGACAACTCAGTGTCCCGTCGCGTCTGGATGATCAGAGTAATGTACAGAGGACGTCGTGAACTCGGGCTTCCCCGCAAAAGCGCACCGTGCGGCCATGCGGCGTCAGTGCTCTCCGTAGCGCGAAGTTCTTTCCAACACGCAATTCCCAGCCACAACACCATCATCACGCTTCACTTGACGCCGTCGCGAGCGCCGTCCGCTGCGCCGTAATCTCAATCACGAAGCGCTTGATCGATTACTGGCAGCAGGTGGTCACAATGTTACCTTGTTATCCTGCCAAGGGCTTGGACGCCAGATGGCTAACCACCGCCCGCGGCTTGATTAGGAAGTTCACTGTCGCAACACCTTGGCGCGCCTGGGCACTCTCCCGCTGCTGCGAGGAAGCTTCCACCATCTTATCTTTTTCATCTTAGCATGGGCTTGGAGACTCTTTTTCGAACGTTCTAACGGCGGATCGTGGCAACATTGCTGCATGGATTGGCGTTTGACTTTCCTATCTCCTACCTTTATCGTCGTAACCCCGGGGGCCTCACTACACTCTGGGCTTGTCCCACGGTCTTGGGTGTCTCGAGAGACGCGCTTAGCAACGGTGCCGAGCTAGAGCAACGCTTCTGCGATCCTTCGATTGCACGAGGCGCAATTCCAATGTCTTGGGTGCCTCTTTAGAGTAATTTGCCGATGATAGCAAGGCAGAGTAACATATTATTTCCATCTGAGAGGTGGAGGTGTGTCCAATGTAGCGTGCACTATCCCTGTGCAACTCCGGGCTATCGCACTGGCCTGGACCAGTGCGCGGTTAGTATATGTAGAGAGGTTTGCCAGCTTCAAACTGTAGGAATCAGTCGTGTAGGTTCTTGCTACTTTCACTTCCTCGTCAAGGGCTCTAAGTCGCACGCCTAGCGCGCTTCTGTTCCCATCCTTTCCCTTCACACATCCAGGATTAGTCGACTATCATCCACAATGGCCACCAACATGAACACCAAGGCTAGCCTTGAAATCACTAAGGGTGCAACAGCCCTCGACCCGATCCCGCTCGATGTAAGCGAATCGAACTCAGTTCACGATGAAGACGAGAGACTTCTAGGTCCCTTCCCTACGGAAGAGGAGTGGGCCACATTACCTCGTGTAGCAGGTCGCATTCCATGGACCGCTTGGACTGTCGCCAGTGTTGAGTTTGTCGAGCGCTTCTCGTACTACGGAACATCCGCTGTGTTCGTCAACTTCATTCAGAAGAAGCTTCCTCCGGGTAGCAAGACTGGCGCTGGGTTCCTCAAGAAGCCCGGTTCTGGTGCGCTCAACATGGGTCAGCGAGCTTCCACCGGAATGACGACATTCAATCAGTTCTGGTCCTACTTCACACCACTCTTCGGTGCTTGGATCGCCGACGAGTACTGGGGTCGTTACAAGACTATCCAGGTAGGTTAGCTCACACACTGAAACGATAAACGTCACTAACACGCAGTTTAGTGGGCCAACATCATTTCCATCATTGGTCACATTATCTTGATCTTCTCAGCTATCCCTCAGGTTATCGTCAAGCCCAAGGTCGCCATGGGTATCTTCTCCGTTGGTCTTGTCATTATGGGTGTCGGTACCGGAGGCTTCAAGTCCAACATCTCGCCCCTCATTGCCGAACAGTATAAGAACCAGAAAGCGTACGTGCGCACCAGGAAGGACGGCAAGAAGGAGATCGTCGATCCCGCTACCACCACTGCGCGTATCTACATCTACTTCTACCTGCTTATCAATGCTGGATCCCTCACCGGTTCCCTCGCAATGGTTTACTCCGAGCATTTCGTTGGCTTCTGGCTGAGTTACACTCTGCCGACCATCTGCTACCTTCTCTGTCCTGCCATTCTTCTGTGGTTTAAGAAGACCTACAAGCTCACGCCTCCTACCGGCTCTGTCATGGGCAAGGCATGGAAGCTGATCCGCTATGCCAGCAAGCGCAGCGACCGCAAGAATATCCTCAAGGACCCCTTGTTCTGGGACCGCATCAAGCCCAGTGAGATGCGCGCTCGGGGCGAGACCCTTCCAGCTTTCATGACTTTTGACGATGCATGGGTTGATGAAGTCCGTCGTGGCGTCCTGGCCTGCAAGGTCTTTCTCTGGTATCCTCTTTACTGGCTAGCCTACAATCAGGTTCGTACCCCCACGTGAACTGACTGCTGAAACAATATTGACTCGAACTCTAGATGATGAACAACCTTGTTTCTCAAGCCGGAACAATGAACCTAGGCAGCACCCCTAACGACATCGTTGCGAAGCTGAACCCTATCTTCATTGTCATCGTCATTCCAATCATGGACTTCATCATCTACCCTGCTCTTCGCAAGGCGGGTGTCGTTCTCTCGCCCATCAAGAAAATCACCGCCGGTTTCGCCCTCAGCTCCATGGCTATGGTATCAGCCTGTGTCACCCAGTACTACATCTACAAGATGAGCCCTTGCGGCAACCAGATCAACAAGCTCACCAAGGCTGGCAAGGACTGCAGCGCCGATATCTCGGTCTGGGTTCAGGTCTTCCCTTACGGTCTTGTCGGTATGTCCGAAGTGCTTGCCTCCATCACTAAGCTGGAGTACGCCTACACCAAAGCCCCCTCGAACATGAAGTCCACCATTCAGGCTATCGCTCTGTCTACCTCTGCGGTCTCTGCTGCTCTAGGACAGGCTCTTGTTGCTCTGTCTGACGATCCTCTTCTCACATGGAACTACGGATCCGTCGCTGTCGTTGCTGCTATCGGCGGTATTGGTTTCTACTTCACTTTCCGCAAGGCTGATGCAGAGGAGGACGCCCTGAACAACCTCAAGGAGAGTGAATATCTTGGCAGGCAACAGGGTGATGATGAAAACGTCGAGGTTCACAGCATCAGAGATGAGAAGAACGAGAAGTTGTAAGCTTTCGTGACTTGCCTCTCGACGTTGATGATAATGATAGTTGATGGTTGGATGATATACCCAGTGTAGCTTTCTCGTTAGAAGAGAAAATGTATTGTTGGTACCCATGGTACCTTGCAAATGTTACGTTCTTCCCAAGCCAACAGTACGCTGACCTACCCGGTGGCCAATGCAACTGGCGCATCGGTTCTTGAGGAGGGGATCAGTCAGAATTCTTGGAGTGCCAGAGTGATGCCAGGACAACATATGATCGGCACGACGACCATGGGCACAAAAGATGGTACAAAGAATGGTAGTAGTGTGGTTGACACTAACTGCAAGGTATATGGCACAAGTATGTCGAACTGACTGCATTCTTCACAAGTTCTTCTGACAGACTAATGCAGACAACTTGTTCGTCGTCGATGCAGGGATCCATCCTGATCTTCCCACAGGCAACACTCAAGCCATTGTCATGGTCGTGACTGAACATGCAGCGGCAAAAATCATCGCGTTGGACAATGTAGTCAGCAAACAGACTTGGGATCTGCATTGTTGGCAGTCGGCACATAGGCCAGATGCAGTAGCTATACTGCGTTGACGCTCATCTAGTTAGATCAAGAGCCCCGCACTGACTCCCACCGAGGCAATATAGCTTCGTTCTTTCTCCTCCCGCCAAAGATGCCTGGCAGCCTCATACTCTCGGTCCAGCTTTTGCACGCTTCCTCTTGTGCCACCGCGTCTAGTCGGCCCGGACTCGGTTTATCCTTTCGATACATAGCCTCCAAGATGGGATAAGTTTCCTGCGCTCGCCAGTGGACTGTGCTCCATCCACTTCTTGGTAGTTCTCCAATCATCAATGCAGGCAATATATTCACACTGTTCAACATTCCTTCATCTTGCGAGTTTTCTCCTGAGGGATATGTACCTCCGAGCTCGTTCTCCTTCGATTTCAATTTTTCCACCAACTCCGCGTTTTTTTTTCCCTATATTCACGATTGTCTCTTCGTGCTTTTTCCTTAGCTCTCTTTGAAACTCAATCCTAGCGTCGAGTTCAGCCACTTTCGCTTCGAAATCGGCTACCACTTTCTCCCCAACATCCACGTATATCTCGAGCTGCATCTTCGCATAACTCCTTTCCTCTTTGATTCTTAAGACGAGATCCTCGCCCTCGCTTAGCTGCTGCGCCAAAATCTGCATCTCCTTTTTAGCCACAGCAACCTCAGCTTTCGAGGTACTAACTGCCTTCAGGGCACCCTTTTTCTCCTCCGTTGCAAGGTCCCTCTGCTCAAGTGCTTCGTTCCGCTCTTGCCTTACCGTCTCAAGTTGCACTTGCAGATCTTGGACAACTCTATCCTGCTCCATCTTGGAGGTCTTCAGCTTACGTTCCAGCTTAGCCGTCCCTTCCACTGCCAGATAGTGCTCTTTCTTCACCATCGAGACTTCGTCTTGTAGCGCGCGGATGACAGCCTCATGTCGCTCCCCGGAGGATTTCAGCTCTTCCCGCAATTTGTCTCGCTCTTGCCGCGCCACATCTCGTGTACGAAGAGCAGTCTTTTCCCGATCCCATGCTTTGTCTCGTAGTTCAAGCATATCGTAGACGTCTTGCCAGGCAGCCTTGAGATTCTCATCATGCTTAGCCTTAGATGTCGCCAATCTCTCGAAAAGGGCATTGCGCTCCCCCTCCACAATCTCAAGATCACTAGTGAGTGCAACGACAGTTTCTTCGTGTTCGTCCTTGGAAGTCTTGAACTCATCGGGAAGGCGGTCATGATCTACTCTGGAGGCCTTCAGCTCACCCTTAAGCTCATCGGGGTCCAGGTTCCCGCCCATCTCAGACAGGAGAGACTGCGGAAGAATGAGCATGTCTGTGCTTGCAACATGCCAGCAATAGTATACTGGGTGCGTTATCATCTCTCCCTCGGGTGATATAAGTGTGACATCGACATGTGGGTGTACTTCCAGCTTTCCGGAAGACTGGACGTCTTCAGTGACTTGTGGAGGTACGTTATGGGCCAAGCTATCGCCCATCATACGCTCACAGCGCTCAGCAAGCGCCTCAATACTTTTCGCATCTTCTCTGGAAAGATGAGGTATCCTGAAGGTCTTCAAGTTACTTCCAGTGCCATCAATAGATAACAGTGAAGGCGATGGTGGCGGTGTCGGCGCTGTAGCGTCCCAGACATAGACATGCGAAAGGTTTTCATGTCTGGAGGCATTCGTGTCACTCTGCTGCTCGCCGTCGATGGACGATGGCGGCGGTGAAAGAATACTGTCTACCCGGGGTCTCAGCTTGGCTGGAGGTGCTGCCTCTGTGCGTGTTGCACGAGTGACCCTGGGTTTGCAGATCCTTGTGTCTTGTGTGAATTCTGGAGTGTTCTTGTTGATGGAAGCCATTTTGAGTTGGTAAGCTGTGGGGTTACTCGAATACCCGAAGCTCTTGAGTGCCTGTAATGAGTTTGGCGACTATGTGAATTTGATCGCGAATAACGTTGGGCCTTTGTGGTGGACCCTGGAGGCAGTCCACGTACCCGAAAGTCACGAATAGTGGTACTCCACTCAGAACCACCGATGGGCGACAGCCAAATATTCCCAGAAGCAGACATTGGAAGTCCCTGATGACTACGCCTCACATGAAACGGTACCGAGCTAAGTATACCGATATTTTCGAGACTGCAGAACCACAGCGCACAATTTGCTCAACCTAAAACCAAACTGTCGCCTCCACCACCTTCAAACTCGCTGATTTTGTTCAAATAATCACCGCTATCAACCGTCTGAATTACCCCCAAGCCTTATCATCACACAGAGCTCATCTGACGGGCACTCAAAACAGCGGGTTGATATACTATCATCCAGATCTTCCAATTTTGACAGAACCTAGATTCCTTACTGCCTTCAGACTTCAACATGGCGCCACAGAGAGCCAAGCCGCTACCAAAGGCTGTCAACTTGTTGCTGCTTCGAGAAGGCATTGACGGCCTCCATGTTGCCATCGATGAGCTGGTCTCTTTGTCGCAGCCTCAGCCGTCGACGGAAGCTACTGCGGAGGCTGTTCTGGATTCGGGAGCCGAATCCACAGCATCGGTTGAGGATTCTTCGTTGACTGGAGTATCGGTGTCTGCTGAGGGCTCACCGTTGGCAGTAGCAACTGGGACCGATACGGCATCCGATGAAGATGCTGGACAGGAACAGGAAGCGGCCGAGGATGAGGCAACTCCATCACCTGCCTTATCTGAACACCTGACGCTAGATGAAGTCAGGGCTATGTGCGCAAATCTGGAGGACAATGACGAAGAAACGTTCATGTTGGCTCCAGAACACCAAGAGGAGGAGTCTGACGGGCAAGCGTCCGTTATCCAGGAGGCAGTCAAGCCATTGTACGAGATTCAGGGGACCGATTGTCTGTACCCGGTGCTCAACTGCGACCACTGCGACTCGAGTCAGATCATAGTGTCTGAAGTCTTGTTGCATGAAATGCAGACTAAGCTCGAAGCGCTTGCCATAAAGGGGTTGCAGACAGTCAAGGATAGGGCTGAAGCCAACCTTGAAATCAAAGCTTTGAAGTACAGGTCGAGAGAGCAGCGACATCGGGCGAAGAAGGCTGAGAAAGAGAGAGATGCAGCCGAAAAGAAGACAGAAGGCCTTCAGGCTGAGCTCGAGTCGGTAAAGCAAACGCTGAAGAGGTCAGAGGAAGACAGGATTGCTCTTGAGTGGGGATATCAGAGCCTCGAGTACAAGCTGAGCACCAGAGACTGGGAGATCGTAGCTCTCAAGATGCGGCACGACGGAGCAGAAGAGCATGTACTGATCCATAAGGAGAGAGTGGCTGAGTTGCAACATCAGATTGCTGGAGTTGAAGAGTTGGGTCAGAAAAGGATTGAAGACCTCCAGGTTGAGCTCTGGCGGACGCGCGCGGAGAGCAGTGCTGTGAAGCAACAACTGGACGTGATCGTCAAACAAAGGGACAAGGAGCTGGAAATCTCCAGAACGAACTGTCAGGCAAAGGAGATGCAGTTGAACACAGCGCTCGCGCAAGTGCATTTTCTCGAGGGCCGACTGAAGGAGGTGGATGTGGCTGCTTCGAAAAAGATTGAGTACCTCCAGAATGAGCTGACGGCCTCCAGAGGTTTAAGTGAGGTGCTGCAAAACCAACTACTGGTCAGCAAGAGCGAAGTACAGAATCTACATCAGTGTTTTGCGGTTGCAACGACTGCAGAAGGAGCTGAAGACCTCCGGGCTACTGCGAACAGGCCGAGGGAGGAGTGTGAGGCGGCAATGAGTGAGCCGATGGACGAGAATAGGGACCTACTTGCCAGAATCCGAACTTTGGAAGAAGAGAACGCAAGCTTAGTCAATATAGAGGCAGACTGCGCCGTACTCGCGGAAAGGGACCCCAATATAGAGGCTCTTGAGCGAATCGGGAATCTGGAGAGGAGCAACGAGTATCTGCGACATCAACTGAGTCTGCATCCTCCAGCTGTCATGTCATCTGCAAGTCTGGTGAATACATCCACGGGGCGTAATGATAGCAGATGGAGTCTAAGGAGAATCTCCAGTGTCCGAAGCCTGCGAGGATCAAAAAATAATGGCTAAGATGTGGAACGCAACGCAGGCAGGTGGACGGTCGAGAATCATTAGAGCTGAAGCTAGTAGGATCGCTAAGGCATTCCGACCTCGGGTTGGAAAATACGGAACCCTGTGTAAGCAAACCGAACGTTGTGCCCATATCTTCATTCTCATTCTTATCTCGCTCCTTGCTATACCCCATCTGACCGCAATCATCCTTCACCATTGGGGGCGCCGCTCGGTCGCCAGAAGCCAGCCATCACTCTCATGCGGGAAACTGCAGGGGACGTTCGGGCACTGACCGAGAACGTGCTTGAGACTGCAACGCCATCTCGCGCACTTCTCGTTGTTCTCAGTGCAGTGGCGGCAGCGAGCCTTGTCGTCGCAGGTAATATTCTTGGTGTAGCACTCAGCGCAGCCCAGGACAAGATGGGAGAACCTGGTATCAGCCTTGGGCACGACAAGGTGAGCTGCGCCGCGAAGAGCTTTGCCATCGTGGGAGACACGCATGATGCGTTGCTTGTAGTCTTCAACGACCTTCTCTTGCTTCCTGAGATTTGTGCGAAAACGTTCGCACTCTCTGCTCTTCTCGTTCAGTTGACCCTGGAGGTCGCCAACCTGGCTTAGCTTACCCCGGAGGTCTTCAACCCAGTCTTCGAGGTCGTTGACCTTGGTATGTTCGGTACCATACTTATCTTTGAGGGCACTCAACTGCTTCTCACACTGAGTGAGTCGCACGAGACGGTTTTCAGCCAAGATCTTGTATTCTTCAAACTGAGTGGACGCACATGCAGCGACAGTGGCTCGATTGAGTGCCTCCTGGAGGTCTTCAATCTTCTTCGACAGTGTCTCGATCTCGCGGTTCTTGGTATTGGTCAGGTCGGTAAGCAGACGCGAGCCCTCCGCCCTGTCATTGTTGAGGGTATCCTGGAGGTAGTCACGTTCTTCAACAACCTGAGCGTAGTCTGTGGTAGCATTCTTTACGGTCTCGGCGCGATGTTCAGCCCCAGCAAGCTCCAGCTGCAGCTGCTTGATCTCCATGTCTTTTTCCGACAAGGTCCGCGCCATTGTAGCCTTCTGGATCTTGTTGGCCTCGTTCTGGTACTGCAGTTTGCCAATCTGCGTCTGCAACTCGTCGTTGTAGTCTACAGCCTGCTGTGGAGCGATCTGCTTTGCCTTCTCCAGGCGTGCAACCTTGAGCTCCAACGCTCGCCTTTCCGCCTTGAGTGCCTCCAAGTCCCGATCCATGGCATCCCAGACGTGCATCGTAACGCGGACCACAGGCTCTTCTGGTGACGCGGGCGTGACCAACTCGGCTGGTGTAGGAGGAGGACTTGGCTCGGTGTGGACTCGAAGCGCTGTAGAAAGCTTATAGCCCGGGAAAAGAGGCTCAAAGGGGGTCGGCGGTGTGACGTTAGGCGATTGAACGTTTGCATTATCGTCGTCATTGATTGGGAGGTCCTCAAGCTCCTGAAGCATAGACTCTAGGCGCTGCATGTCCTTCTGTTTGTAGTCCTGGGTACGCGAGACTATGTCTGTCGTGGGTGAACGAGCCTGGTCTTGCAGATACGCTGCGACGGAGCCTTCTGGGCGGTACGGTCGTGCCAGTGGTGAGAGCATGCTGGTGCCGCTCGTAGCACGACTGGCGAAATGCATGCCTGGAGGTAGTCAGTACATCGTTATGTCCGAAGGGCTGAATCGACCTACCGTTGGTCGACATCGATAGCGTCGGTCTTGGTGAAGGAGATGCGATCTGAGGGTACGGCTTCTTCGCCTTCATCATCCCAGCGAGGCCAGAGAAGCTGTCTTGCTGAGCTGGCTTGCGCTGCTTGCCCATCATACTTCTTGTGAAGCCTGCAGTGGATGCCAGCGAGACAGCGCTGGTGACTGTGCGGCTCTCATCGGCGAGGCTGATTAGGTCATCGTCGGCGGCTGAGTGCGAGTTAGCTATCTGGTAGTGTCTGCAGGAAGCATGGAAGGCGTACAAGAAGCCATTTCAATGTCAAACTAGAGCCTGACGAGAGACTTTGGAGCAGAGACGTTGCAATGAATTGTGTGAGAAGAGAAGGAGAGGTGGGGCTGGAGGTTATCAGAAGTTTTGTGGGGGCAGTCACGGTGAAGGCAGGTACGATGCCAAGCCTCATTGTGGCGTAAGCGCAAACGAGGTGAGAGAGAACCAGAAATGCAGTATAACCTCAGGAACGCATCTATGCAGGAACAAGTTGAAGAAGTTGTGCGCAAGTTCGCACACTGGAGACTCACTGAGTCTGTATGGTTGAGTGTTCCCAAAGCCCAATGACAGCAGACAACCCTGCCATTCACAAGCAACGCGAGAATGTTACCCACCTCCACGGTCGCTCTGCGCTGAACTGACAGCCTCCACTATCCCACTTGCTCTTCACCTGCCGAACTTCTTGATTTCCAACATCCTCAATGGTGGATAGACCAGCGCAGCCCACGCAAACCCGACGTAGTTGCCCATATCAGCGCCGTAAGTCCCAACGAGCAACGCAATAGGTCCATAGTACCACACCTGCGCCATGCAAAGAACTGCACCAACCCAGCCTATGACAAAGGCCACAAAGGCAGCAATGCCCAGCGGCAGCTTGTTCTGCTGGTTCCATACATCCCACTTCCAGCCCGTCTTGCGGCGAAACATGAGATGCTCCTCAAGCACAATGGCAATCCAGATAGACACCCAGTAGCCCATGAGCGCGAGAAAATTCGTAAAAATCTCAGCGAGGTGCGCGCGGCCGGCGAGCGCGCAAACAGTGTAGATGATGACGCCGATGGTGTTCCAGATCACACGTGGCACAGCACCGGCCCAGCGGCCGAGAATTTGAGCGTCGATGCCAGATGAGTAGGTGGGTACGATGAGGTTGGCGATCAGTCCGAAGGCCACGACAACGCCGCAGAAGGAACCGAACGTGCCGAGAGGGCGGTAGGCTTCGACGATGAGCGCACCTTGGGAGACGTCGTAGGCTGATTCCCAGGCAGTGTTTGTAAGCATACCGCACGCCAGGCCAATGCCGAGGATGAAAGCAAAGGTGAAGCTACACATCAGGCCAAAGAGGGTGTAGCCAAAGATCTTGAACGGATTGGTGTGCTCGGGGTAGTAGACGAAGTAATCTGCTGCACCGCCACCATAAGTGATGGCTGCAGCGAGCGTAAGGCCGAAGAAGCTGATCCTGTTGCCAATGATGGTGTCCGGATTTTCATCGCCATGGGACGCAGCGGAGATGTTGAACTGTGGTCCTGCAACGCCGGCTAGAATGCAGAGTACGATGAGCTGCGGCAGCCACGCCCAGCGCTCGTAGTAGTGGAAGATCTGGTATCCGAAAGTCGTGATGGCCCAGGCAATGACCGCGACAATAATAATGCCCACTACGACAGACATAGTGTTGCCTGACACAGCAGACAGAATCTGGCCGGCCACCACGCAGTCGATCATGCCGTATCCCAGCAGCACAATGATGTTCAGAATGACCACGATCTTGGAAGGCCACCATCCCATGCTGTACCGCGAGAAGATCATCGTCCTATTTCCACTCTTCGGTCCAAAAGTCGCAATGTACGCAACAACCATGGACCCCACAAGTGCACCGAACACGCTCAAGAAACAGCTATCAAGGAAGCCCAGCGCGAAGATTGCCGGGCCCAGCATGCCGAGCGTGATATTGTTGGCGGCCAGATTGACGGAGAACCACATGATGGCGACCTGCGAGTAGCCCAGCGCGCGCAAGTCCTGTCGCTCGTCGGGCTCGACCCGCTGAATACCGCGCGCCTCGAGGTTGTACGTCACTAGCTGTCTTTCAAAGCTCTGCCACATTTGCTGTAGGCGTCCGGTTCTATTCGGTGGACCCTCAGACGTCGGCAGGCCATCGTTCACATTCGGCGCGAGCGCCATGCGCGTTGATTTCTCATCGTTCGCGATATCGTCTGGGGAGCGATTCGAGGTAGCGTTTGGGTCCATCATGACAGCCCTATGCTAGTCAGTAGCAGCCTCCAGTAGGAGGAACGCAAAGCATGGATTCTTTCGCAGGCGTTAACCTGATCAAGTTCGGACCGTATTTCTCAGATCGCCGGCCCTCACTGCTCATCCGTCTGGGATTGAAGGAGAGCAGAGAGGGTCCAACGAACACCGGTTCTCATGCGATTGCTGTCAAATACCTTGATCAGGCGTGTTTCTGCTGAGAGACTCCATCTTGGCTAATGTGCCGTACTTGGAATTCGACGTCCGAATACGCGACGTATGAATTGGGGTATGTAATTGACTGGAGAACAGATGCGTGTGAGGGATTGGAAGAGATGGGTGCTGAGGAAAAGTTGTCGCTGTCGCCCAACAGACGCGGGAAAAACCCCGCGCTATCGACGCGCCACCAAATAC
Organism: Nothophoma quercina; assembly: GCA_021642125.1. Classification (NCBI taxonomy): domain Eukaryota; kingdom Fungi; phylum Ascomycota; class Dothideomycetes; order Pleosporales; family Didymellaceae; genus Nothophoma; species Nothophoma quercina. Next base: position 816,364 of record JAKIXB010000013.1, on the reverse strand, counting down.
ATCATATCGAGCGCACTCGCTCGCTTATTAACTGCCACGCTATCGCAGTGTTGCCAACTTTGCCTGAGCAGACGAGTGCTTCAGAAATTGACGTATTGTGCTTGCAGTACCTTGACGTACTTGACGTTGGAACTTGCTTGAGGAAGGTGCATTGGTCAGAGCTTCTTGTGCACCTTAAGAACCGCGCCGTTGGGACACCAGCATGTGCACGTCAATACATCAGACATATGTTGTATAGACTTATTCGAAACCCTCTCTTATGCGGTAGATTACAAGGGTCGAGACATAACAGAAGAAGATTGTAAGTGTTTGACATTACATATTACTAACTAAACGCTCAAGTATGCACAGTTTTTCATACTTCAGTATGTGGCGTAACTCTTCAGCGGAGGCTCTGTAAGCAGCTTTTGCGGATATGCCAGCAGCAACACACCAGCAATAGGAATAAGTCCACTGGTAGCGAGGACATCATCGAGATCCAGCCCTGGTGCTGCGTAATTCGCGCACACTGATTGCCTGTTTATGCGGCTAACTTGCCCAGTTGTACCCGGGTTCTTCAACGCATCGACAATAAGAGCGTATGTGAGAGGGTTGAACAGCACGCCAGCATGGCCGTAGAATGATCCACCAGGCTGATTTGCGCATATGGTCTGAACTTCGTTGTTAGATGCGGGTGCACTGGCGCCGCCGGAGGGGAGGTAAGCGGATGCTGCGTTGCCCTGCTGGGGTTCGACGATCTCATCGAAGAGGCCGGAGTAGAACGTCGTGGTAGGCACAAATGCTTTGTCTCCGCCATTCTTACGCAGCTGCTGGATGTAGTTGGAAGTACGCTGTTGCTGGATAACACTCGGATCGCAGAGCACGGCACCGAGCTGGCTGTTTGCGCTCAGGCAGAGAGCGTTGGCAAAAACGGTGCCAGCAAAGTCAGGCGAGACAGGAAGGAAATCCTGCACAATCTTGCGAGTCGAGGGCCAGTACTTGAGCACCCATTGTGTATCCAGTCCACCCTGGGACCAAGAGATGACGGCGATTTTCTTGTTCTTGGAAACCGCGCTGACATACTGGATGGCGTAGGCGATGTATTCGGAATTGATCTGAGCATCACCGAGCATGGCACCGGGAACGTTCACCCAGACTGGATCGGCGAAGGACTGACCGGTGAGCAGCTTGCGAAGGTTGTTGGCGAAGTTGGTACCACCATATGCACCCGTGCCGGGTACGAACAGGACTGGAGTCTTGCTGCCATAAGTGTAGCCTGGTGGGAAATAGATTGCTGCGCGCAACTGTGCCTCGGGGACGGAGTATGGTGCGTCGGAAGTTGCACTGGTCTTCTTGGGGTAGAGACCGCCGACAGCCTTGTTGCTATTGGAAATGCTGTTCTCGCCAACGGGCAGGCCGCCTTGCAAAGCAGTGCTGAGGGTGCCGTCGAGAACCGGTCCAAGACCGTTGGCCACTTGTGTAGCAATGCCACCGTAGATGTCGGACCGCGTTGGTGAAGCCCAAATGGATTGTTGTTTAGACAGTACTTGCTGAATGTTCGTGGGCTTTGCTGTGGGCTGGATCTTGACCAATGCTGAACTCAGAGCTGTTGGGTTGCCAGCTTTGACTGCACTGTTGACATCGTTGAGAGCACTGCCCACAAGGCTGAGGACACCACCGACCAAACCAGAAAGTAGTTGGCGCTCCTCAATAGTCTCGATGGTTGCTGTAGGACCATCAACCGTGGGAGCGGGCGTGATTTCAGGGACTGAGACCGCTACTGGTGCTGGCGCCGGAGCAGCGAGGGACAGGGGGAGAAGGCCGAAAACAGCCAGAGATGTGAACGAACGCATCTTGGGATGACAGGTATGTAGCACAATACCAAAAGTCAGAATCAAGCCCTACAAAGTACCGCACCCATGGGTCTCCCGCAATATATGCATGCTATCAATTGCAGTCCCACAATCCCCATGACGCATGGGATACCTTACTGTCATGGCGGGAAAGTTCAGCTTGAGTCGGTCCTCGTCGTCAAAATAGGAGTGCAGTGTCCGCGGCTCGTCTTAGCCTGTACAGATCTACATTTGTTTTGTAGATCTCGTTCTGGATTGGGCTGAAGCGCAACTGGAGAATCTCGATGACGATCGTTTTTTCCGGTCAGCTATCGACGAAAAGGTTAGTGTTCACGACAGATCTGGACGAGCTGCGCCGCTGACATCGGACTGCGACCCCGGAAGCTCGCTAACCGCGCCAAGTCATCGATAATCGCCGAAGTTTTAAGATCCGATGTGGAGCCGCACAGGATTTCCGTCTTTTAGGTACCAGAATGTACATATTGCAAATCATCGCTTGTGCATGTTGCATATCATCACTTGTGCGTAAAGTCCAGGGAATCTTGAGCAAATGCCGTTGTGGAGCGCGCGATGGCTTCTGAGAAGGAAGTCTCGGCAGTCGTTAGTACTTTCTCATTCGCTGAACGTAGGTACTCCGCACAAAACCACTCCAATCCGCCCATGTAGCTCCTGCACACCCCTGCATCTTTAACAGACGTTGCTCGACGTGCTTTGTACGGCCTTATCTTTGTTTTGAGCGAGAAGATGGAGTCAGATTAAACGTGGTTGTTGTTGAAGGCCCTGCAGTTACGACGAGGCTAGAGTTTAGGGTCACTACGCCCGCTGCCAGGGCCTGTCGACGCGTCACTGCTGCACTTAATCGATAATTGTCGACGCAGACATTGCAGAGACACGAAACTCTCCTCAAGGTCACCTCACCTTGGAGCACATTGAGCTCTCGATGAGCTTATCAAAATCCCAACAGTCTTGAGTTGCCAGCAGAAGAACTTCAGCATGGCTATGACCGATGCAACTGATCGCAGCATAGACACTCGTGGGTTGTTAATTCATTATAGGTCTGAAGAAAATAGATTGGTATAAGACATCCTCTAGACAGGGGAAGAATAATGATAAGCATACCACGGCCAGGTAAAAGAGATTGCCGCAGCAGCACCTAGGTCTTTATTCAAGGAAACCGTCTCGCCACTCCAACCATTACACCTTACTACGCCCTCAACTTCGCCTGCGTCCTGCCCCTTAGTGTTTCTTCAGCATACAATGAGTCTACCGTGCTTGCCTCAGACTCGCAACAAGCCGAGCAGCCGCTGTACCCACGCCTCACCCTTTGCTTGTGAAGCTGCGTATGAGCTTTCTACGCTCCCGGCGGCGCAGGACTCCTCTCCTTCCCTCTGCTAAGGAGACCCCTCCTCTCCTTATGCACGCGGGGACTCACGCTCCCGGCTTGACTCCCCGCATCCGCAGGGGTAAAACTGCTCCTGATAACAACCATCCCCTTGCCAACACCGACATTCTTCTCACCGCCTGCACCGCTGTCATCAATCGTGAACTGCGCCTCGCCAAGCTCGTCATCGCGGCCAAAGGTCGCGTGGTCTTTGACGGTGAGTTTGAAAAAGCTATCGGCTGTGCAGGGAACTTTGAAGGATTCGTTGGGGAATTCGACAGAGCCAGTGGCGGTCTTGATGTGGTCTGTTTTGTGTACGTCCTTCTTGCCGAGATGCACGAAGACGCGGAGATTGGTGCCAGGCGGGAATCCATCGGCGCTCAGAATCTGGATGTTAGCAGTACCTTGCTCGCCGGCGCCGGGGGTTGCAGAGTCGCCGAATCTGCTGGACAAGGACTGTGCGCCCCAGCTACGGTGGCGGTTGTGTTCTGCGGTTTGTCGGCTGGGGGTTGTGGGTTCGGCGGAGATGGATGTTGAGTTTCCCCCTTCGACGGAGACGAGAGGGACATCCATGGAAGGTCTGTCTTCGGAGCCAGGACGCTCGAAATCCTCGTCGCCGTTGGCACCGCGGGACTTCCTGCGCTTGAAACCGCGACCCAGGAAAGTTCCTGCGCGAACTACACCGCCGCCGACTAAGGCTGCACCCTTTCCGACGCCCTTCACAGGCGCGCCGATGACCTTGCCGGGGACGGCAAAAGTGCCGGAGAAGGTTGACGATCCTTGGCGAGACCGGACGACATAGTCGGGCTTAAAAAGCATTCTAAGCCTGATCGCGCCGCTCTTTCCATCCAAAGCAAGGGTAACTTCTTGCTGCTGGAACGGCTCCAGGATCTCGAGATTAATGGCAGACTTGCCAAGGAAGTCGGCCTTGTCGCCAAAGTCCCAGTCATAAACATTGACAACAAAGTCCGCGCCTGTTCGACTTCGCACAGGTACCTCAAAGTACTCGTTCCACGCGGGATGCAGGGTCTTCTTTTGGGTCTTCGTCTTGTAAACCTCCTTCTCGTTCAGAACAAACTTGCAGTAAGGGTCCGAGAACCCGTTGCGATCGGCGGCTGGCAGATCAGCAGCATCGAGGACATCCACGCGCAGTGTACCCTGGTTGTTAAAAGATTCGCTGGGATCCAGGCGCATCTTCACCGGGAGGTACTTCAAACTGACGGTGATCTTGCTTTCCTTGCCATGCTTGTCCTTAAGTGTTAGTTGAGTGGGTGTGTACAAGCATCTTCGCAATGTATCGATAGTGTTGCCTGTAAGTTTGGCAATGACGTGGTCCTCGTCGCCGTCTCCGTCCTTGTCGATGTGCTCTATGATGCGGAGCGTGATCTTGGAGAAATCGAGCTCTCGAACCATAGTGTCACCCACTAGAGAGAGTCAGTAACGCGTAAAAACAATTACAAGACGACTCACCTTCGCCAAAAGTCATGTGGCGGCTCTTGATCTTGGCACTGGAATAGCTCGGGTACGCCATGTCATCCATAAGGACATCGACATAACCACCGGTCTCAGCAAATTCTCCATCGATTAACTTGAAAACAAGAAGACCAGATTCTACACGTTGTTAGCAAATATGCCTTCAGGAGAAGTGAGTAAGGATATAGGTGCAAGGCAGCAGGCTGGGAACACCAACTCAACCATCTATACTTGCCCATATCCTTCTCTTCGCGGCGCAGCTTACCATACTGCTGCAGGTCCTCGGGGTTGAGGCGCAGCTTCTCGATCTTGGGCTTCTCCGGGATCGATTCGTCCTGTTCATGTTCGTTCTTCTCGAGTTGTTTCGCGAGGTCGGCCGCGCTGTCCCGGTGGGAGCTGCTGGGCGTCAGGGATGAGATAGTGCCTGCGGTCTCGGATCTAACGAGTTGACTTGTGCCGGATATGGTGCGAGCGTGAGTGGAAGCCGGTGCCTTGGATCCTGTCGTTCGGATACTACCCGAGCGAGAAAGGCCGTTTGGCGGCGTTGTTTCTTCGGACTCTTCCTCATCCTCTTCAGGGTCCCAGGTGGGAATGGTAGGGTAGAAGGAGCAGGTGTAGTTCAGTGTGCCCTTGGGAGCCGAGGTGCCTGACATGCGCAGGGCGCCAGGTGTGATCTGCTTCTGCTCGTGGACAAGATACTCGCCGTTGTCATCTTGATGGACGTAGTCGCTAACAACCAGCTCGACATGTCCCAAAGACCGGTCCTTACCCAGCTTCTCTTCATCCAGGACCTCGAGTGTCAGTTTCTCACGAATGGTGTGAACAGGTACATACACAACCTCGTCCCAATCGGGGTTCAGGTTGTTCTTGAAGGTCACAGTTCGGCCCTTCTCAACACCAGACAGCAGAACACGGACATAAGGATCAGACTTGCCCATAGTCTCAAGGTTTCTCAAGTCGCGGGCACTCTGGAAGTGAAGTCTCATAACACCAATAGGCGTGAGGTATCCGCCAGAGGACAAAGAGCCCTTGAGCGCAACAGGCTTCCACTCGAGCCTCATTTTTGCACGACCAGTCTGGGCGCCAGCCAAGTTGTACCATTCGTGGCCCTTTGCCATTAGCTCGAGCATGTCATCGATGGCAATCTGATAGGTTCCAATGATAGGGTCTGCAGCCAGGTCGCGATCGTCTTTGATTACCAGGCCAAGCTTCGCCTTTTTGCGGTCTGTGATGAGCATCTCTTTAGTCGCATCTGGCCAAATGGGGATGTTCGTGCGCTTCATGGTTTTTGACTTGTGGACTTCACGGCCGTTGAGCAGCAGTATGGCGTACGGACTGAGCTGACCGATCATACTCTTGGTGCCATCAAGATCTTTGGCCTGCTCAACAGTGAACTTAATAATACCTGTACGCGATTCTGGTGGAGGTTCCTTTGTGCCATCCTGTAGCGTGGCGCCCTCGAGGACAGGGAAGAACCGAACGTCAGCCTGCAAGATACCGCGCGGTCGGCCACCAGACATGATTTCGAGATGCAGGTTCTCGTGATCAGAGTCCGTCTCGAGCTGCTCAAGCGCGAATGTAGCAGTTCCAAGCTCCTTATCTTTACGAATATCGTTGTAGTCGAACAGGTTGATGGTCAACGCATCCTTCAGCGAAGTGATAATGATGTTAACAGTCTCATTCCATCGAGGGTTGGCATTCTCGTGCACAGTCTTCGTTTTTCCGAGGACAGCTCTGTTGTTGATCGAGACGGTCGCGTACGGGTCTGGTGTACCAGAGAACTTGTCTGGGTTCTTGAGACCTTGCGCTCCGTGGAAGGTAATCTGCAGCACGCCAATGGCTTGATCGACAGGGTTGCCTGCCAGCATCTTGGCGATTTCGATAGGGAAGACATTGGGATCGTACATCATGGGGGCAAGGTTCGCGTGAATTTGCTCCATAATGAAGCTCTCGAGACCAGGAATGAAGTTTATGTCAAATCCGAAGGTCTCGCCACCGAGAGGCTTGCAGACGTAGTCGATAGTCGGTCGTTCCAGGAAAGACATCTCAACCTTTTCGATGTGAGGAAACGGGAGTTGCAGCTTGAACTTAAGACGCATCAATCCTGAAAAGGCCATGTCCTCAACAATGACGTCCAGACCCTTGCTGACGAGGCCTTTTCCAATACGGATTTCGAGCACGATCTTGGGATTGATCTTGTTACTGATTTGACGCGAGGTGAGATCCATCGTGTCGTTGGGCGTGAAGCTAAACTTCCAGTCCATGAGCACGATGTCATCCTGGGTTTTCGGGTAAGTCTTGACGTGCTCTAGCCGCGGTGGCTTGGTACCCAAGACGAAGGTCTTCATCTTCAAACTGTCCAGAAAGGCCGGTGTAGACGTTGAGAGAACCTGGTCGACGGAGCCAACGATAGTGTCGCACAGAACTGGTGCGTAGATGGGCCAGAACTTGACAAGGAAGCTGTTGATCCATTCCAGACTCTCTGTATCGGTCTCCAGCTTGTTCTTGGCCATCTCACGGTTGAGATCGTCCCGAGCATTTCTGCGCACGCGACGGATCGATGTGCGGTAGTACGTGCCACAGACGGCCATGATGATCATGACCCAGCCCAGGCCTCCACCGAGTGTTGCAACTACCCAGGAGCTTAGACATGCGAAGATGATGACGCCCGTGTTGTGGTACCAGTCGCCGAAGAACTTGTCGTCCAGCTGGCCCTCGAGGTAGGTCTGATGGTCGAGCAATGTGCCTTCCTCTTCGTCCTTGTTCTCAGAGCCTGGCATGCCAAAGCGCGGAGCCCAGCCAACGCGTTGCCAGCGTGCATCTTCGTCGGCTTCGGGCGCATGGCCATTGGCCGTGGGTGAAGAGGGCGGGTCGATAGCGCCGGCTTTAGTTGGCGGTGGAAGGTCGTACTTTGGGGCGCCGTTTGCTCCATCGTCAGCGTCCGAGACAAGGGCAGTCGCTTGATGCTCGCGGTGGAAGCCCGGCGGGACTCGTGCCCGTGCTTGGGCGCGCTTCTGCTCGGGGCTGGCATCTGGGTCGAACTGGAAGGCCGCGCTGCCACCCTGACGGGCCTGGTCGACGACGCTCTGCTCTGCTGCCTCGGCTGTGACGTTCGAGTTGGGGTCGCGAGCTGCGTCAAGGGCACCCTGTTGCTTCAGCTCTGAGGCCGCCTGAGCGGTGCCATTGAGGTGGCTCATGGTTTTGGCTCAATGCGCTGCTGTTCACTTGCGCGAGTGCAGCGGGCGCATTCAGGGCCGGGGACAAGGAAGAGCTCGCAGTCGAGAAGAGACGAGGGATTTGCGCAGTGTGCTGCACCGTGTGGGTGGTGTTGAGTGTTCGCGGCACCAAACCTGCTTGCTCAAGTATTAGCCCGAAGTAGCTATCATATCTAGCCGAAGTCCCGCAGCTACTCACCACTCAGCAGCCTGTGTCAACGGCCTGTGTATCGATGGATCCAATTGGGGCCTTGGTAGGATTGTACAGTAAACACGGCAGGAATAGTGAAAGAATGACGGGCAAACAATATGCGGAGGAGGGGGTGGATGCTGAGTAGAGCGGGACAGCTCTTTCAAGGTTCAGGAGCTTCAATGAGTTGTTTACTAGGCGATGTCATCGGCCGGCCCCCTAGTGCAAATCGTGCACTGCCACAGCTCAGGCCAGGCTCGTTGTTCGACAGCCAGCCGCACGCTTTCACTTTCTTCACTGGTATTCGGGCCTGTGCATGCTGTGTTCTTCACTGCAGCTCCAGAAGCACACGCAGCGCTTCGGCGACTCCGCTGGCGCTCTGCATCTGCGACCTGCAGCTTGGTTGGCTGCATCGCTTGGTAGCTCAGACCCTTGTCCGCTTTCCAATACGCAGGGAAGCTCCTAGCTCCCTCAACTCCACCACAACCGTTACGCGGCCTCGCGGTGAAAATGCCTGATACATGTATCACCGTGAGTGGTCGCAGAATACAATCGTCTGAAGCTCAGCCGGTGTTTGTGGAGAAGCCTACATACTCATATCACATCATTGCATAGATAACGACAGAATCGGCTTGACGATGGCCAGATCTTTGCATTGCGCCATTGCGCCGAACCGTGCTAGAGACCAATTGCACCAGATGCAAATCTTCATCTTCAGCATCCGCAAGCTCCGCACACTTTGATCATGACACAGTTCCAAGAGCTCTAGCGACTCGTATCATCACGCGCTGTGCGACTGTGTCGTATCATCATTAATCATTATTCGTTGTTTGTGCCACGCGTGTCCCCAGCCTCATTGTCCCCGCATGTTCAACACATGTCGCGCTGAACCACTCGGCTGGACTCGGGGTGTGGCGCACACAGCCACAATCCCACCACATTCATACTGCTCTGCCGTCCTCCACCTATTAAGTGTTTATTCGCCCTTTCTGTTGCTTAGAATTCCTTCAGTAGCCTGACGATCCTGCCTCCAACCCTATACACGCTTTAGTAAGGATTGGCAGACACGACAGGGTACCTTCTCCCGCTGACACCGCTATCTACTCCCGTGACATACCTGTGACTTCCCCTGTGCCTGTCTCTGTCCCGGTCTTTGTCCCGACTGTGCTCTCTGCTCCTGTCATATCTCTTGTCTCGACTGCGGTCCCTCTCTCGGTCGTCCCATTCGTCCTTGACACGATCGTGAGAGCGGGTCCGAGCCATATCGCGGTCGCGCTCATGCCTTTCGCGTGGATAGATAGCGTCGCCTGTGGAAGAGTGACGGCGATGCGATGAACTGCTACCTCCCTCATACGCTGCGTCTCGGTCGCGATGGCCATGGCGGTCGTGGTCCCGCGTGTATGGTGGGTCAGCGTGTTGGGGGCTTACTGACGTTGATTGACTAGCATATCTCACATTCGGCGCCGGCACAGGTCTGTAGCTCGCCCGCGCAGGCATAGCAGGCCGCTCATAGTAATTGCGCGCCTGCATCTGCGCGACGTGTGTGGCGAAGAGGGGAGACTTTGTAGGACCATATACAGGCGCAGGAGAGGGCGCACTTGATGTCCTTACATCTTGCCTGTCACTCGCGAGATGTTGAGGCGAGGGACGGTATTGCTCATGATAGGTTGCAGGAAAGTACTCCCTTGGCGAAACAGGGGGGTCATGCGATATACGATGGCGAAGGACTGGCGAACGTCGTCTCGAAGGCGGTTGGTCGTGATCTGAGTCGGAGTCTGTGGTAGATAAAGAGCTTTCTCGCCGCGGTGGGTGAGGGCGCTTGTGCACAGGATACCGTTGGGTCGAAGGTGGGATGGGAGCGATAGGAGTTGCGTCCTCGTCTGAAAGACTGTCGTCATCGTACCGCTTTGGTGGAACACTACGCCGTCGACTGAACGGATCGAGTAGATGCCTAACCCTTGATATCGGCCCTTCGTTACCCGCTCGAGCTTGCTCCTTCGATACGTGACGCATGAACGTCGGTCTTGATCGAGATTTGCGGTACATGGGATCCTCGAAGTACTTGAACGCGCCTGTCTTCTCGTCTGCGGACGACCCATCTCCGGAGTAGTCGGCTGACATTCGTGGCTCATCCTCAACACGCGTCCCATTAGCCTCTGATTCTGCCTCCCTCTTAAGTCTGGCAGCGACACCTTCGTACCATTCCTCCATCGCTTCGTCTGGCTTGTCTGGGAAGCACTTGCTCGGCAGCAGTTTGATGAAAGGTTCCTTGGTCTCTGGATCGATGACATCGAATTGCTCTACAGACTTCTGCAGAAAAGGTACATGCTCCTGCGGGCCAAGCAGTAACTGTATGGTTTGCCATGTAACAAAGCCTTGCTTCTTGAGTGCGGGTATGGCAGGCGAAGAGTATCCATCATCGTTCGCCGAAGGCTGCAGGCTGTGGAATGCACCGAGGGAGCGGTAGATGAAGGCGATCGAGGATGGTGGTGTCTCAGTGAAGAGCATGTCGTAGTCGCCGCCCACTGCACGGTACCATGCTGCGATCTGGGACGGCGTGAGATCTGGGGAGTCGCTGGGTTCGAATCTCTTACTCTGCGCATTGTGTCAGGTCCATAGGTACCATGTGTGTGCCTTTCTACTGCAACTCACAATGACATCTGCAATGCCTTTCAGCAGGTTATCCAGCTTGTCTGTCCCGCATTTGTCTGGCTTCAGCAGGTAACCCCAGTAGTTGTACGCTTCCTTCTGGGTTGCCTCATCGTTTGCTGCATTCTCAGCTGGCTGCTGTTCTTTACTCTCATGCGTGTTCGCGGCCATGTCGCCCATTCGTACGCGTGGAAAGGTACAACGGCAGCATATACATGCGCTTTGCTGATTTGTTGGGTATCAATACCTGCACAAGGCAGTCAATGTCACCGAGCTGCCCCGCCGGGTTACCCAAGTAGAGGAATGCGCAGACAAGACGTTACGTGTAGGAAACGTCAAATCTCCTGTCGCCAGAAGCAAGGCGATGCGCCTGTTTTAGCTGAAGTCGCAGCCATGCGCAGGCAGCTGACTGGTTGACTGCGCCTCTGCTGCGAGGCTCCAGGATGCGCTGTTCAGTGCGACCGATGCCACAGCTCGAGCTCGGACGCTGACATCATCGGGCTGAGCAGTTAGGGCGTCAGGGCGTGAGGCAGCAATCACACAAACAGCACACACAACTGAGTCAGGCGTAAATTGAGAGATGCAACTTTTAATTTATTACAATCCGTAAAGCGTCCGAGGCGTGCATCGTTACGTCCTCGTCGCCTGGAAGAGCTTTGCGAAGCTACAAACATGCGTCGTGATCAGTCGCTACCAGAAAGACCTATGTCATCGTGAATCTACTATAAAGTGCAACAACGCCCCAATATCCCATCTAGTGCTCAAGCAACCTCAGCGAACCCTGAACGACAACGTTCTCGAGGATGGAACCCGGGGGAATGTCAATTGTGGAGCCTTCTGTGGCAACAATGATGACGGTTCCCTTGAGTGTGACGCCGCGGCCAAGGTTGACGGGACCGGTGATGGTCAGGTGGTCAAGCTCGACAATCTTGGGGATGGAAGGAATGCGGTTCTGGAAGCTCGAGACCTTCTTGAAGTCGCTACCGAGCTTGATGAGAGGAGCGGGACCGAAGCGGTTAGGGTCAATGACAAGCTGGCCGTGCTGAAGAGTGTACAGATCCGATTTGACAAGCATCAGGTCGGAGCAGGTCTTGACGGGCAAGAAACGCTTCCTGGGGACGTTGACACCGTGGGCGCCCTTGAAGTGCTTAATGGCGGCACCGACAGCAGTCTCGAGCTGGAGGACAGAGATGTCGGCCTCGCCCTTCTTGTCGGCAGGAATGGACTTGCCGTTGGGAATGATCTCCATGGCAAGCTCGTTCTGCTCAACAACACGCTTGATGGCCTTGACGTTCATCCAGATGTTGTTGGTGTTGAAGTACTTGAACTTCTTGATCGACTTGAACTCGTTTACGTGCTCCTTGGGAACCTGGGCGATTTCAAGAAGACGGACAGAGCCCTCGTAGTCGATGATGGTACCACCCTTGACGTCAGCCTTGGTCTTGTCGGTCAACTCCATGATGTACTCAGCCTTGGAGTCAACCATGTGCTGCAAGATGCGGAGATCGACGACGGCACCCAAGTTGTCGGCGTTGGAAAGGAAGATAGTCTCGATGCCACGCTCAATGAGCTTGTCGAGCATACCGGTGTTGTACAGAGACTCGAAAACGTCTCCGTGACCGGGAGGGTACCAGTTGGCGATGTCAGAGTCGCGAGACTTAGGGGCAGGCAGGAGCGAGTCCTTCAGAATACGGGGGTACTTGGACTGGTTGAAGGTAAGGATGTCGATGTTGTGGCCCTCGTACTTCTTGATGATGCTGGCGGTGTCGTTGTCTGTGTTGAACGAGTTCATAAGAACGAAGGGAACGTTGACGTCGTATGTGCGGTTGAGGTACTCAATCTGGCGCACCGACAAGTCAAGGAAAGACATGCCATCGCGGACCTCGATGACTGACTTGGGGCCAACGCAACCCATGGAGGTACCGAGACCACCGTTCAGCTTGACAACAGCAAGCTTGCTCAAGTACTCGACCGCCTCGGAGTTGGCGAGGTCATTGTAGTCGACAACCTGCTCCTTCTTCGGGGGAGCAATGCGGTTCCAGTCAATGGCGTTGCCCTTGGCCTTATCGTTCAGGTATCGTCGGAACAGCGCGAAGAAGTTGTCCATCTCGGTCTCGAAGTACTACATGGGTCAGCATGCGTTCCAGCGACGTAAAGCCCCTTTTGCCAGCCATGCCGAATGCTCGTGGAGGATCCGTTCTGCAGAACGCAAAACTTCGGTGATTGGAGCGGATGGCTGGCTGGGTGGGGTAGTGCGGAGAGGTGCTCACCTTCTTCTCATCGGGGTCGGTGACGCCATCGGCGAGCTTGTTGAGGGCGTTGCGCATCTGCGAGGCGGCAACGTTGGTAGATGTGTTCTCGAAAGCCTGTGAGAGGTCTCATGTTAGCTTTGTTGACAGAATAAGGTCGCAGTGCGTGCCCAACAGTCGCAGCCACGCTCGTGCGGGCAGCTGGCCGGTAATGCAACCATCGTCGGCAATGAACACAGGTTGAGCTGGAAACGAGTTGCCGAGGGACCGATGGAGACAAGTGAACTTCTCTGGGTGGAGAGAGGACACTTGCTCGGCGAGCGATTGTTGAAGTACATCTCTGAGCCTCGACTTCTCCTGCCAGCGCTGGACAAAAGCTCCTTCTCTGCCGCATGAAGCCCAATTGCTCAGAAAGAGCAACTGAAGCTGCAAAGCGCTTGCAGATCGTAGATCCTCGAACAACCACAATGGACACGCGTCAAGAGAACGATAGTTGCAGGAGAAAGAGTAACTTACAACGTGAGACTGGGTCTTGCCGTGGTGACGGGGAGCGAAACCACCCTCACCGCCCTCAGCGGCGGAGGGCTTCAGGTGCGAAGGAAGAGCGCGACCAGCCATTGTGTATGTATGGGATATGTGTGAAGGAGAAAGACACTCTGAGAGGGAAAGAGTGAATTGTTGACAGGAGTAAACGGGGCGAGGCGGTCAGGTTGCTTAAAGGCAGTGGCTACGAGCTTGGGCCAGCAATATGGTAGTGGGGCAAGAAGCAGGCACGTTCTCGACCTAACGGCGATGGAGCTGAAGTAGAAGCCGCGCGCGGGTTCTGTAAAACTGCAGAGGATTGGCGTGCCAGGTCTCGAGCAGCAGCACGATTTATACCTTATCTAGTCCAGCGCCTCCAGCTATCATTGCTGTCTAAGGAAACACCCATCCAAGAAGTTGAGGTCGAGGGCTGCACTTGCGTCAATCATACCCCTCATCCCCTGTCTTCCACGTCGCAGCGTAGCATTCGCTGGGTTCTACAATAACGTCGTACACAATCTTCACGAGGGCTCTAGAGACACTCAAGACAGCATTTCCTGTAGCAATCAATGCCGTTGCTATGTCCAGACAGCCGCAATTGCACTAATGTTGAGGGTCGTCAATATGAAAAAGCTATGGCCTCAGCCCAAAATTTCTAAACCCCTCGCCTGCTTGCCAGGGCTAAGCCAGCGGCGACAGCTGCACCTCCGGCGGTAACGCATCTAGCGCGCCCAACGATAACTTGACAGTTCCCCAACAACAGCCCCAGGCTGGTCCTTTAGCATGCATAGTGGCAACAGCCAGTGCAACATGTCCTCCATGGGGAAAAGAGGATTCTGCAAGGTGCATCCCGAGTCAGATCCTGGTGATATTGCTTGTCTGCTCGGAAAAAAGCGGTGACATTGTGGCGCGCTCGTTCACGTCCGCGGGTCGTGCTCGAGCCACGTGTGGGGGATCGCTGACACAGCTGGGTATCCTCGACAACCTTCGTGTCCGAGTCAAGTTGCTCTGAGGCTGCAAGCCACCTTGACGGTTCTTCGGTTCTATGTAGGTACCCGCTGTGTACACGATTTTTGCTTTTTGCTCATGATAGCTTGTCTGCTAGCTGCTATGACCTGATAAGACATTGCTAAGATTAGGTATACAGGCAGCCACAAGCCACAATATAGTATTTCGATATCTCTTAGCTCGAGTTCTTACACTGTAAATTGCTCGCCTACGCACGACTAGCGGCACGATCCACAGCTTGTCTCAAGGGCACACTTCCGGTTCCCGAGTAAGTTTGTACAAGTGCCAGAGCTGAACTGGTGTTTGCCAGTGAAATTGCGGTGTCGACCACGTTATTACGCTGACCTCACGGGACGTGTTATCTCAACGGCGGGAGCGTCTGCAAAAGGCACCGCCATTGGCTTTTCCATTCTCAAACGAATGTATGCGCCCTGGTCTTCCTCTCTATCGAAGAACTTTGATCTAAGTTCTTGCACAACAAACGCCAAAAGGCTCTCGAGTGTCTCGTATTCGGTTGCTGAGACGATCTGCTGGAGTTTAGTATAGTATGGAAGGCAGTTCGAATCGAACATACCTGAATGAGTGTGTTCTCTAGTGCCGCATAATCATCTACACGGCCGGCAGGAACACAGTCAACCCACAAGTTGACAATGACTGGTTGTTTCTGTAGTCGTTCGTTTGAATTGACGCCAATCAAGCATGGTATGCGGACATTTCGCAGGTACAAGACATTCGAGTACACTCCCGAGTGCGTGATGATAGATGCCTGGTGGCCAGCTCCATCGCCAAACATGCTGCCTTTGAGATAGCACACGTCTGTCTCGATTGCGAAGATTGGTGCCGAGCCAGCGGCCGTGCGTACGATGCCGGCTATCGCTATTGAGAGGTCCGCTGTGCCCATCCATTTCAGACTGTCGTCTTGAATGCGCGCTTGGATGGCTTTGCTCAGAGTACCGTAATGGACAGTGCTCTCATCGACGGTGTCGGTGGATGATGCCGAGCTGAAGTTGTTACCAAGTGTGACCGTAACGCTAACGAGTGCTCGTTGCTTCTTCTTGCGGCCCCAGACATCTGTGCCAGCATTGACGGTGACCGCAAGGTTTTGCACTATGATCTTGTCGGTGCAAACACACTGGGCGACTTGCGATTGCCACGCAGCCTGGCGGGCGAGAGCCATGTCGACTGACATTTTTATGTTTTCAAGAACTGGAGTCCGAGGAGAAGGTCTCGGTAATATAGATGCAGGTACAAAATAATTCAGTTCTAGTAGTGTTGAGTCTGCTGAATTTTGTAAGTGAAATGACCTTGGATCTCTTTATTGAGAGATGAATAACAGGAGCAACGTGAGACAGGAACGTCAACAGGTATCAACAAAACAGAATACACACAAACAACATGGGTCGATGAACGAGATATACTAGAGCATTCATATAACAGAGAAAATAAGTATACTCACCAATTGTCTCGCTGGATGTCTGATAGACGAATATGGTAATGTGGGATGACGCCCTTCAGCCCTGCGCGCACAGACTTCTGTCCCGCCAGCGCCAGAGCTCCGCAGCATCGAACATTCTAGCTGCAAGGCCAGACGTATTTCTGCACAACAGCTCTGCCTGCGCTACGCCTACAATTTGCCGCAAGCTGTCTCAACACCGACACCACACACTACATTCACACTTCACGCCATGGCCGACGCGCTCAAGGCAGAGGGCAACAAGCTCTTTGCGGAGAAGAAGTTCGAAGAGTCCATGTGAGCGCCCCACCAGACAACCCACCACAGCAACTCCTACTGACACAACATAGTGACAAGTTCTCCCAGGCTATCGAGCTCGATCCCACAAACCACGTGCTGTACTCGAACCGATCCGGCGCATACGCTTCGCTCAAGAACTGGGAGAAGGCTCTTGAAGATGCAAACAAGACCACAGAAATCAAGCCTGACTGGGCAAAGGGCTGGGGGCGCAAGGGAACTGCGCTGCACGGTACCGGTGATCTTGTAGGAGCTTCAGATGCCTTCGACGAGGCTCTCAAGCTCGACGCCAACAACGCTCAAGCTAAGTCTGGTCTTGCGGCAGTTCGCCGCGCAATCGAGCAGGAGGCACAGGCAGACGGCCTCGGTGGAGACCCATCAGCTGGGCTCGGTGGCATGTTCAACGACCCCAACATGATTCAGAAACTGGCCAGCAACCCCAAGACAGCCTCCCTCCTCGCAGATCCGGCCTTCATGGAGAAGCTGCAGCAGCTGAAGAGCAACCCCAACAGGGTGGGCGAATTCATGCAGGACCCCCGCTTTCTGCAGGTTATGAGCGTACTGTTAGGTATTGACATGCAGTTCGGTGGACCTGGAGAGCAGGGAGGTGCCGGTGCTGGCGCTACCGAGTCGTCGGAGGATGTCGAGATGCCCGACGCGCGACCTGCACCCACACAATCCAAGAAGGAACCCGAGCCGGAGCCGGAGCCGGAGGTTGAGGAGACAGAGGAGGAGAAGGCAGCTAAGGAGGCCAAGGTAAAGGCCGACGAGCTGAAGAAGAAGGGTACCGAGTTCTACAAGAAGCGTCAGTTCGACGAGGCCATCGAGAACTACACAAAGGCTTGGGAGACACATAAGGACATTGCCTACATGACAAACTTAGGTGCTGCCAAGTTCGAGAAGGGCGACTACCAGGGCTGCATTGAGGCTTGTCAGCAGGCCATTGAGTACGGCCGTGAGATCTACGCAGACTTTAAGATCATTTCCAAGTAGGTCATCAGCCAACATACGACAAAAAGCTAGACTAACGACTCACAGGGCGTACGCTCGCATTGGTACCGCATACGAGAAGCAGGGCGACCTCTCCAACGCCGTTAACTTCTACCAGAAGGCTCAGACAGAACATCGTACACCCGAGGTCCTCGCTAAGCTCCGAGCTGCAGAGAAGGCAAAGATCAAGCAGGAGAAGGAATCATACGTCAACCCCGAGGAGGCAGAGAAGGCTCGCGAGCTCGGCAATGCCAAGTTCAAGGAGGCAGACTGGCCCGCCGCCGTGGAGGCATACACAGAAATGATCAAGCGCGCACCCGAGGACCCTCGTGGTTACTCCAACCGAGCTGCCTGCTACATCAAGCTCCTCGCTTTCCCCTCAGCCGTTGAGGACTGCGACCAGGCCATCAAGCTTGACCCCAAGTTCATCCGCGCCTACCTGCGCAAGGCCCAGGCATACTTCGTCATGAAGGAGTACAACAAGTGTGTCAACGTATGCGCCGAGGCTATGGAGCACGACGACGGTAAGAACGCTCGTGAGATCCAGCAGCAGGAGACCAAGGCCCTACAAGCTCAGTACTCTGCACGTGAGGGCGAGACCGAGCAGCAGACAATGGAACGCATCCAGCGAGACCCAGAGGTATGTTCATCTCAAGTTCTATAGGCGAAACAACTACTGACATTACTATCAGATCGTCAGCATCCTACAAGACCCCATCATGCAGAGCATTCTGCAGCAGGCCAAGGACGACCCTGCGGCGCTACAGGAGCATCTCAAGAACCCTGGCATTCGCTCGAAGATCCAGAAGCTTGTCCATGCCGGTGTCATCCGTATGGGACGATGAACAGGGAAAACAAGCATGGAGTAATTGATGACCCGACTACGACTTCGAATAATTAGGGGAAATTTCCAGATATCAGTGTCTATGGTGCATTAGCATAGCGTGTATGAAAATGATGAATGCACATAATTTCTGTCACTACTTGTCCGTATGAATCCTTGCATTTGACAACGCCGCGCAGTCCTACTGATGCTCATCCACGACCACTTCGCCCTTCTTCTGGATGACAGTCGTTGAAACAAGTATACCGTCATGTGTCGCTCTCAACTGCTCCTGACTGCTATGTGCATCCGCCCAATGCAAGTCTGTAGTCTCCAAACCCAAGTGGTGATTTCGCTCTCGTGTACCTATACTGCCAATTGTCCTGAGTTGCACCTTGCTGCCTCTACCCTGTCCTGTTCCACTCCCAGTATGCTTTCGATACCCTTTAGAATCGTACGTGGTTCTCGGTCGGAATGCGCTTACGAGGACTGCGAATGCAGGGCAACAGCCAATGATCACGGCGACTAGGAGTTAGAAGAGGTGTTCAAGCTGTTGATCTGTAGACTTGACTTACCGATAGAACATTCAACCATGCCCCATATTGCAAGCCAGGTTGGATCCAAAGGTTGGCCATCAGCTTCCGGCTTCGCCGCATTGATGGCGACTTGCGCGACTCGTAGGCAAGCAAACGATATGCAGACGAAACCACTTGCGAACAAGGAGAGGATGGCGTTCTTCCTACTACGAGGCATTTGAAGATTCCAGGTAAGGCTCATGGGTAAGGCCATGACTGCAAAGGTCTGAAGTCAGACAAAACTGAGTGCATTGAGGGCGATGTGGTAACTTACTCATAAGATTGGTGGTCGTATCGACCGTGAAGGAGTAGTACAGGCTTGTCAGCTGCGCGTGCTTCGCGGCATTGCCGTTCTGCATTCTGTTCAGCTCAGTTTTGAAGACAGTTCAATGCAAGAACTCACGCATCCCCCGCTCCAGAAACCCGTTATGGTTCCGCAAGATCTGAAGTAGAATACATAGTTGCCGGCGTGCGTGACCAAACAGACGCCAACGATGCTCCACCATATGACCGTGTAGAAGCTGGGTAGACCCACCAACAACCTCCGGTACAAGAACAATAAGGAGAACTTGATCGACCAGAGCGTCATCCAGAACATGCAAGGCGCCGCGAAAATCATCTTTGTCATCTTGATGTTCTCGTACTCCATCTCAGGATACGGTGGTATCCGGCCGTTCACGACATCATATAGCCGCTGCATGTACGGCGACAACGATATGTATACTGCGCACATGGAGGCGTAGCAGGCGAACGCAAAGAAGACAAGATAGTCTGAGGCTGTCAGCTTCTTCGGTCTGATAAAGCTCAGTCCTGCTCTGGCGAGTACAACGCAGCTGGTCAGCCCAAGCATGGAGTATGCGACCTTGAGAACGGTTCCTTGGGCAAAGCCATTGGTCTTGGACGACATCAGGGTTGAGCTGATGGGATGACGAGTAAGCAGGAGAATTGCGATGAAGTTGTGAAACGCTGTGGCAGTTCAAAACAGGCAACCGTGATAAGCTCTGCTCTGCTCTATGCTTGTGCCGCTTCGGTCTTGCATCATACCCCAAACAGCTATTCATCTTCATCCATGCGATCCAACATTTTGTCGAAACAACATAGTGTCATAGCTTGAATCCTACGCGGCTCGATCTCCGTTGCCTCTCGGTGAGTTCCAATTTCGTTGCCTGATGCATGCTAGGCCCGGAAGCAGCGCTTTGTTAAGGTGAATTTGTACCAGCACGCTGTGCTCTACAGTGACGATGTTGCATCTACGCAGCTCTTCTGATTCGGATTATCATCCTGATCTCACACATACGGCGACCATCGTGGATCTATCAATGGTCCTGGCACGGTGACGGAACAAGGCGGCAGGAGTATACCGCTCTTCGGCCTTATGGTAGTCTCTGTCCGGGTGTTGCTGAGATGTGATAGGGTACGAGAGGAGGATTGCAAGGCTGGCAGAGGCGTTATTGTGGAGCAAAACCAGCAACCGCTGCCTGGATTGGTTCTTTCTCTTCGGGCCGTCCCCATGCCGTTGATGTGGCGTGGTTAGCCTGAACGTTCCGTCCCAGCACCAACAACTCTGCACGACTCCAAGGCCGCGTCTGCATCTACTCGGACCAGACACCGTGCGGGTATATCGTTCATATCACCCTGAGGAGAATAGTTTGAGGAGTGCAGTTCAGAGCTTCCGCCATGGGCGTAGTTCAAGCAGTATTTGGTATTTGCCGTTCGTCCCGCTTCCAGCACCCCGGTCTCGTAATGAGGGTCTATCTGCTTTCGTGGTCCCAAGCGCGAAGGATCTCGCTCTAGGCTCCGTGGGACGATCTCCGAGAAAACGTGTGCCTGCATCTAGGACTCGACGAGTAAATCATCCGAGATAGAAGAAGGATGGCCTGACGGTACTCGCTGCGGAAACCGCCACTTGCCTTCGACCTTTCGCACTTTTATCACCACTCTACTTGCCATAGGGCAGGACCTGGGTGCAACCATGTTCTTGTTCCCATATTACATTGTGTGTAGGCACAGACGGTTTTTCGGATCAAGTTGATGGCGGCGAGGTATGCGTGCCTTCGCTTGGTGCACATTGAACCCGGCAAGTTGCTGCCGCGATCCTTCTCGGCTGGCCTGCACAACACTAAGATCCTTCCATTGGTCACAATCTGGCTGGCGGTAGACAACAACTATTCTAACCGATACAGCGAAGACGCTCGACATCCATAAAAAGCTGCAATTTCCCCTTCAACAGGTCTCTCATCGGCCATCTTACGCGCCAAGCACACCCAAAACAAGATGAAGGCCTCGTCAATCCTCTCTCTGGGGGCTGCTGCTGGCGGCATCCTCGCACATGACGTCTTTGAGCCCTCAGACTTCAACGTTACCGATGCTCTGATCGCCAATGGAGTCGATGTCTCGGCCCTACCAGGGCTTACCAATCTGACTGAGAAACGTTCCGTCTCCAGTCCTTGCGCCATAGCCGTAGGTCACTACAAGCATGATGCCTTCAATTGCGCTAACACGTCCAAAGTGCAAGTCACTCCAACTGGTCTTTGGCGACCAGACTCTGACGAGTGGATCCGCTGAGTACGATGCCTTCACCAACGCCTACTGGTCCACTCAAACGGCGGCAGTCAACCCTTATTGTGTGCTCAAGCCTGAAAAGTCACTCGACGTATCCACAGTAGTGCTGCTCTCTCGTCTCACGCAATGCCCTTTTGCCGTTAAGGGCGGTGGACATACTGGCTTTCCTGGTGCGTCCAGCATAGAAGGCGGTATCACAGTGTCTCTGGAGAACATGAATGAGATCACGCTCTCTGGTGACAAGAAGACTGCCATCATTGGCCCTGGCAACCGTTGGGGTGCCGTATACACGAAGCTTGCAGAGCAGAACTTAACTGTAATCGGAGGTCGAGCTTCGGACGTAGGTCTTGGCCTGGTCCTAGGAGGCGGCGTTTCCCACCACTCCAACATCTATGGCTTTGCTTGTGACAACGTCGCGTCTTTCGAAGTGGTGACTGCTTCCGGAATCATCCTCACCGCAACGCCAACTCAGTTTCCTGACCTCTACTGGGCGTTGAGGGGTGGTGGCAACAACTTTGGTGTTGTGACAAAGTTCGTTCTTGAGACAGTGCCTCAGGGCCTGATGTGGGGTGGTACCCGGATCCATCTCCAGCCAGACTATCCAAAGCTGATCGATGCTTTCGCAACAATGGTGGAGGGTGCGCCTTCGGACCCTAAAGCCGTACAGATCCTCTCTTTCGCCGTGACAGCAGGCTCGCCAGCCGCGCAGATCCAGCTTGAATACCTACAGCCTGTCGATGAAGCGAATCCACCCGCCATACTCAAGGCATATCTCTCAATACCAGCCGTCATAACGGCCACACTGAACCGTACGCTAGCATCCGACACGGACATGCTCAACGCGCAAATGCCCGCAGGTCACCGCTACTCCTTCTGGGCTGGTACCTTCATGCTTGATCGCGACTTTATGTCGTGGATGCAAGCTCTGCACCAGAAGAATGTCGGTTCACTACCCGATCAGGGCTCACTGACCTTCCAAGCATTCACCGTTCCCGCGCTCTCACAGATGAGCAAGAAAGGTGGCAATGCGCTTGGCCTCAACCCTGCCGATGGGCCCCTGTTCCACGTTTTGCTGTACATGGTCTGGGACGATGCGAGCAAGGACGACACATTAAACAAGGCCGCAAGTGAGTTCATGAGCGCCGCAAAGGAGGAGGCCAAGAGCAGAGGGTTATACAACAGGTACATTTACATGAACTACGGAGGGCCGTATCAGAATGTCGTGCCAAGTTATGGAGATGAGAATTTGGCGAAGCTCAAAACGATCGCGAAGAAATACGACCCTAAGGCGGTTTTCCAGACGTTACAACCAGGCGGGTACAAGCTGGAAGGTGCGCCTTACGGAGAAACTGTTTAGAGCAATGATCAGCGCAATACATAGACAGCATTTGATAATTCACGATAATACGTGATTCTCACCTTCATGAGTTCAAAGTGGTCCAAGGCTGTCTTTGACTTGTGGTACAATGAGCTACGACTTGGTGGGAGTTGAGTATGGTGGAGATGAATGCATAATGTTCACATCCGAGTGCCATTTTGGCTTTGCATTGACTCCCTCTTAGCTATCGCACCAGCGTTACGATCGTGACTTTGCCAGAGCTGCTGGTGATGATTTTAAGATGAATCACAACTACCTATGACATCTAAATCCAACACCTGTAGACTGCAATATCTATGTATTTGGAGGTATCGTGTCTGCTACGATCGCTGCCAATAGATTGTTATTCATCTTGCGTTGATGTCCTTGCACCTAGAAGAACTGAACCGTCTATTTGGCAGCCATCATCTCCAGAAACTTGTCACCAATCGCGTTCGCAGACATCGGGTTATCTCCAGTGATAACCTCGCGGTCAACCGTAATTTGCCCCGCCGACTTCGCAATACCCTCTTGCATATCCGCCCCATTCTCCCTCAATGTACTCTCAACCTTGGAAATTTCTCCCCGCATTATCGTCTCCATGAACTTCTCCTCCGCATCAGACCACGCAGTAAGCTTGTACCCCTTGTACGCAAACTCCTTCTGCGGCCCAACCTTAGTGGACAGGAAGGCCCAAGGTCCATGACACAGCGCCGCTGTGGGCTTCTGCTGCTGATGGAAGTGCGACAAGATACGACCAAGCTCAGGGTTGTCACCCAGATCTGACAGCGGTGCATGTCCACCCGGGATGAAAACACCAGCATAGCTCTTCAGCTCATCGTCGCTGATATCCGCAAATCCGCGTGGGTTGGAGAAGCCATTTTCGCGCTTCATGCGCTCGACGAGCTCCTGGTCCTGATTGCGCTTGTAGAAGTTGCCTGCGTATGCGGCGAGGGATGTGCTGAGTGGGTCTGGCTGTGGCTCCTTGCCTTCGGGTGAGGCGAATGTGACTTCGTAACCGGCGTCGAGGATCTTTTGTAGCGGCTTTGCGAGCTCCATCAGGAAGTAGCCGGAGTCTTGGCTTACTGTCCTGCCCTCGTTTCCGGTGTTGTAGAGAGGGAAGGAATGGGCGTCAGACATGACGATGAGGACTTTCTTTACTGCCATAGTGTGATGTGTATGTGTGATATTGAGATTGTAGACTTTTGGTGACTGAGAACAGTTGCGACTGGGGTATCAAACAATGGAAAATTTATCTGGAATGAGTATGGAGAATCCAACAGTGAAGCGAACACACTGATATATGGTGTTGCTGGAGGATTCGTTCTGATTGTGCTGTGACGTCACCGCCTGCCCTATCCACTTCGACATCACAGAAAATGCAGTTGTTCATCATCGCACTCTATACGCCGG
This sequence comes from Nothophoma quercina, assembly GCA_021642125.1. Lineage (NCBI taxonomy): Eukaryota > Fungi > Ascomycota > Dothideomycetes > Pleosporales > Didymellaceae > Nothophoma > Nothophoma quercina. The sequence goes on along the minus strand of JAKIXB010000013.1, from coordinate 792,375 downwards.
CAAATCTCGGCAGGCGGAAGCTTGTATCTTATTTGCAAGCGTTTCCACGAGGTTTCCAACGTCCAATATCTACGAGATACAGCCACGAACCCTGGAACTACCCCTAAGCTGAACAACCGTTCTATGTCAACTCGTTCCTGTCTTGAAAAGTACTCATCATGAGCGTTCGTAACATCAACTCAACTAATAGACTACTATGGGCTTTGTTTGGGACGCATGTCTGATATCGGACTTGAGGACCATGATGTCTACGGGAAGATGGCATATCTTTCTTCTTGAATTGCATCCCAACGCCTCCAAGCACACAGGAGTGAAACAAATCAAAGACGCCTCATAGACTTGTCGCGCGAACTTTGTGTTATCTTGCAATCGTACTTTACCCGTCCTCTCCTTCACAAGATGACGTCATTGTCAAATCGAACCCCGTTCTGCGTGGCATCTCGACGCAGATTGAACCCGCGGACATCATCTTCAACCAGGCATGGATTGCGACATCAGTCCACCACCAGCGAAGCGCAGGAAGACTGTTGCGCCTACAGAGCCATCATTGCCACATCCATCGCCGTCTGAGCACCCTGGTCCACCATCGTCCGACAACATGCGCATCTTCTCTTGGAACGTCAATGGAATTACACCATTTCTACAGAAATCAATAACATCCTTCTTTCGGACTTCGCCGAGTTCCTCTGGCTCAAGCAATGCCATACCTCCACCTTCCCTCCGTGACTTCCTTTACCGACACCACTGGCCAGCAATGTTACTTCTTCAGGAAGTCAAGATAGCTACCAAAGACACAAAGACCCAGGATGCTGTTCGAGCAGCAGTGAATGCTGCATCTCCGTCGTCCACAGCGAAGAACAAGGAACCACAGTATGAAGCTCACTTCACCCTCCCGAACGATACATATAACGCAAGGGGTCTAAGAGGCAGCGGAAAGGTGTACGGTGTATGTTCGATCATACGCCGAGATCTCCGCGATAATTATGATGTCCATGTACGGGCTGTAGACTGGGATAACGAAGGCCGCAGCTCTGTTGTTGAGCTCACGCGTGGCGACAGGAAGCTAGCGGTATTTAACATATACGCCGTCAACGGCACAGAGAACCCCTATCGAGACCCTAAGACCGGAGTACAGCGTGGGACGAGGCACGACCGGAAGCTCGCATTTCACAAGCTGCTGTCACAGGAAGCCCAAAGTCTGGAAAATGATGTATGGGATGTGTTGCTTGGAGGCGATATGAACGTCGCGCCTGATACCCGGGACGGATATCCAAAGCTACGCACTTTCCCACAGCAACACGTGATCAATCGTGCAGACTTCCATGATAAACTGCTCGAAGGCAAGAACAGCAATCAAGGATTCGGTGGCGTCGACGTCTGGCGACAGATGTATGGAGACCAAAGGAGGTATACGTACTACTCTCGAGGGCGAGATTGGGGCTCCAGTTGCGATCGTGTTGACTACTTTATTGCTGGGAGAAGAGCTTGGGATGCTGGGATGATCAAGGGCTCTGGGATTATGGACAGTGAAGCGGAAAGAGGACCCAGCGATCACGTACCCGTCTGGGTGGATGTGACAATGGAACAGACACAAGTCCCACCAAATGGGAAAGACGAATGTTGACTGGCGTCAAACACAAATTGTACATTCCAATATCTCTGCACCCTACTTCGCCATACTCCACGCTGTATGCACCGGCCGCACCCTGTAACTTTACGCGCCAGCAACCCGCTCCTAAGCACCACAGGATACTACATGTTATTCACCGAGTTTCTTCCCACCCCTAACAATCTCAAACTGCGTCAAATCCCCATGCTTGCCTTGCCAGGGATGTCTATGCAGCGCAAAGCTCTCGCACTCAGGCTGCGGAATCCTCGGAAACATGCCCATCTTAACAATAACCATCGTCGGGAAGATCTCAGCGATAGACATGATCGGACTACGACAGCGCTTGTTAGTCTCCGAACTCTCCACGCAGGTGGAAGGAAAATTGGGTGGCACTTACTTTCCGCAGTTCCCGCAGAAACATCTCTCGACCTTCTTCCCGCTTCCCGTCTCCCAGTCCTCGTACTTCTTCATCACGCCTTTTGGATCGTCGACTACAACCTTCTCCTTTTCGATGGCGAGGTTCGACGATACGTATGAGCCAGCAACTTTGCGGCAGTTGGCGCAGTGGCACAGATGTCCGCGGGGCCGCGTGAAAAGCTCGTTGTCGTTGATGGTAACGCGAATCGATTTGCACAGGCAAGTGGAGCTTAAAGAGTCGGAGAACTTTGAAAGGTCGTGCGAATTAGGATCGCCGGTGAGTTTGGAGGGATCCGCCATTGTGAATTCGTCTCAATTGTGGACGGAGGATTGGTGCAGCGATGTTCAAAGTTGAAAAGAAAGAGAATGAAAGAACGAGAGAGCGAAGCTGAGGTCATCTGGGACGGATATAATTAGCAAGCGTAAGCGTACAGCCGGCCGAGAACTGAATCTGGGGTACAGATGTCATCGTGCTGATCAATGCGGTTCTAGATCATCCTTCGCATGTAGTATGGGCGCTCTCGTGAGGCTGACATGAAGCTTACTCTTTCGCTACTCACTCACCCATATACTTCGCCCATGGTTCTGACTGTGAGAATTAGGACATGTCTGCGAAAGACTGTGTGTCGGCTATGAGCTAGATGACATAGCCGATGTGTTCTGCCCCTCCACCCCACCATGGACCCTGAATTGATGGATGACCGGAATCACCTCCGCCATGTTGGTCAACTTCCATCTCCGCATGGCTAACCTCAGCTCTTGTGAGCTTGAAGTGTCTTACCCATGCACACCCCGCAAACACTGTGCGGGAGCTGTGCGGATCCCAGCAGCGGATCCAACCCATCCCCGCTCATAATGAGCTTCGATTGGTGTTGCTGCATACTGCAGGGCAGTGGCTGGGGATGAGATGCGCAGATATATACTCACTGGCGAACGATTATGATGTTTGACTGTCGCTTTGGAAGACCACACAGCATTGAACTACAAGTTTCTCGATATGGCAGACACATACGACCTGATCGTAGTAGGCTCCGGCTTCGCCGGCTGCATGGCGACGCTCAACTTCCTCGAAACCTGCTCAAAGCTTCACAAGCACGGCCGCGTTGCCCTCATCGAAGCCGGCAAACCAGACGAGCGCTGCGGCGCCTCGCGCTGGACAATGGCCTACCTGCGTCTTGACAAAGATCTCGCCTTCGACGAGGACTGGAAGCATGAGATGAAAGCGGTATCAAAGGGTGAAGCCGACCAGGAGTACTGCGAGAAGCTGGGCCAGGAGGCGCAGAAGACGGCGTTGTTTGTACAGGACCATGGGGTCAAATTCAATCACCATGATGAGGAGAATGTGTTGTTGGAGTTTAAGACGGGGCAGCATTTCGTCTTTCCGGAGGGTGGTGGCCGCGCCATCATTGACTGTCTGATGGGACACATTGGGAAGTACAAGAACTGTGATGTGCATTGGGAGACCGAGGGGAGGCACCTGTTGACGGACAAGAGAGGGGCGATTACGGGCTTGCAGGTCAGGAAGAAGGATGGACTGCTGTACGAGCTCCATGCGTCAAACGTGTAAGCTGGAGATCTGAGGTGCCGCATGGCGAGTAAGCTTGCTGACCTGACTGAATGTAGTGTGCTTGCCTGCGGCGGCTTTGAAGGAAACCGCGAAATGCTCGCAAAATACATCGGCCCCCGCACCCATGAGCTCCCCCTCATCGCTCCTGGACTGAAGTACAACCAGGGCGCGGGACTGAACATGGCCCTGGAGGTAGGTGCTAGTACATCCGGCTCCTTCGACGGCATGCACTGCGAACTAGTCGACACGCGCGCCACGAAGCCTGACGCCGTAATCTGGGGCCACAACTACGGCATCGTAGTAAACTCTCAATGCAAGCGCTTCTACGACGAAGGGAAACGGCACTTGTTTGCTACGTTCGAGATGATTGCACTCGAGCTGTGGCGCGATCACAACCAGAAGGGGTATTTCGTCACAGACGATACGATTATGAAGCGCTTCCGACCAGGCTGGGTGTACGACACAACCGACCAAGAGCCCGAGAAGGCAGATACCATCCACGACCTGGCTGTCAAGCTTGGCATTGACCCCGATGAGCTGGAGAGGACGGTCAGTGAATTCAATGCTGCGTGTAACGACACGCCGTTCGATCTCATGAAGCTCGATGGAAAGGCCACCACGGGCCTGAATCCGAATAAGTCAAATTGGGCAAATCCCATCGTGACGGCGCCGTTCTATGGGTACCCTGTCACGTCTCATCTGACGTTCACGTATGGCGGAGTGAAGACAGACACTGATGCACGCGTGTTGAGTACCAATAACGTGCCGATCCCAGGATTGTATGCTGCGGGCGAGATGACTGGGCTGTTCTACAATGGTGGGTCAGCTGCTATTTCTAGACGTTCTTTGATATACTAACCTTAAGGCAGAATATCCTCCGGCAACTTCTGTTTTGCGAAGCTTGACGTTCGGACGTCTGGCTGGCACTGCAATTGCCGAGCGGCTAAGCGAGAAGAGTCTGCTGCAGAAGGTGAGGGCTGTGTTGTAAGGCTTTGGCGGCTGCTATGATCCGAGGCGGGGCTATTTGGAGGAGCAGTTTACCTGTTCAGCAGAGCCCTTTGGTGCAGATTCATGGTCCGTGTAGTCATGACCTTGGAAGACTACTTTGTGACTTGACGACCTTGAAGTTTTCAAAGCTCTTTGGATCCCAAAAGCTTTTGGTTCAGCTCTGAGTCCGTCCCAAATTTAGTCTGTTCGTACTTGGCTTTGAGCTTTAAAGGGAGAGCCTGCCGAGTGTAGCTCATACAATCCATTTTATAACACTCTACTCATGGTCACGTCATGAGCACATGCAAACAGAAATCTTTTACTGTTGCAAGCTTTGCCGGCGCCAAAGGGCAGCATCGAGCACCCATGCACCTGCTACTGTCAAAGTTCCCTCCTCTCCCACACCATTGACTTGTCACAAAACGACCTTAAGCCGTACTTCACATCCACTCCAGTACGAACGAGCCCATTTCTTCACAACTCCATCCCCACACACACTCCAGCCACAACGCTAGCATAATCAACAGCGTCTTCAGCGCGATTTGTAAGATCGCTGCAAAGCGCACCAGCATATGAAATCTACAATCTTGTGACATTCTACACGTCTGTCTGCGCTGCAATTGCTGCACCCCTATTCAGAGCGTGCTGTCAGTAGCTGATGGCCTGGTGCTTACAAGAGAGGAGCTGCTTCGTTCAGATACTCTGTTCTTACCTCACTGACTCTACGCTGCCGGCTCTGTCGTACTTGGTGTAATGTGGCCTTCTCTTCTACTTGTTGCTCCATGCTGGTTACTTCTTCTTCTTCTTCTTTTTCTTCTTCTTTCACACGACGAACGTACCCCGCCACCCACCATCCCCGGGTGGCGGGCTGATATCACGGTTCGTGTCTGGTGATCATGTGGTTTTTTTGGACGACGGGAGCTGTTGGTGAGGGTTTCAATGGTGTTTTGAGCATCCGTGACGTCATTGGTGAGCAAGTGAATAGATGTCAAGGTGAGATGACAAGAGTGCGAAAGAAGGCTGGTCAAAGGGAGAGGCGTGAAATGTTGATTTCACCTTTGAATTATTTCTGGTGGTCTTTTAGGGATTGAAGTCTAGGAGAGGGCCGGGATGTGGACAATAGAAGACATCCTGGTCCTCAGACTTTCCGAATGTGTCATTCGAGGACTGCATCTGTGAGAGTGTCGTGGTCACCTTACAAGACCAAAGACATGTTGTCCAAGTCGATATCCAGCCCAGAGCTCAACTGCGGGACCTGCGTATACTTACTCTGATCCAGCAGCTGCCTCGTCATCTGGAGCGTCTGCTCGGAATTAGTATCCATTCACCACAACACACCACACTCCCCTCAACTTACCGCAGCATACGTCGGATTCTGATCCCTCTTCATCGACTCCAAAAACGCCCACGTCATCGCCCCCGTCGCCTGACCCCTAATCCTCGCATCCGCACTCGTCTGATCGTCCTTACACCCACTAAACATGGTAACCATCTTGCGCTCACTCCCATACTGGCCCGCAAACTCTCCCCCACTCAACCCTTCCTCTTCCTGCTCACCCATATGCCTCAGCCCCTTGAAAAACGAACTAGCACCCGCAAGCAGCTCCTGCGCCTCGCCGACCTTGCTGTACGAAAACCCGCCATTAATGAGATTATTAGCCTCGCCGAGCAGGCGCGCGCCCGCGCGCACATTGTCAATGAGACTGATATTCCCGTCGCCGTCGGAGCTGTACACAAAGGGCAGTTCGACTGCAGACCCGGAGTGGCAGCAGTCCATGATGATGAACAGGGTGCACTCCGGGGCCATGCGGGTGACAAGGTGCTCGTGCAGAATGGTGCTGCTGATCTGGCCGCGTGTTTCGAAATCAGAGGGCACGATCGTGTTGTCCATGCCGCCGACTCCTCGGTTGCCGTCTACGTCGGTGATTTGTCCCCCGTGTCCCGAGTAGTGCATGAATAGCGTGCAGCCTGGTTCGCTGACGAGCCAGTCCATGGCGGCTAGGATGTTGTGGCCCAGGGGGTAGTAGGGTGAATCCGGGGCTACTTCTGGGCGGTCAGTGAGGATGGCGCGGTTGCGGTGGCCGTTGTCGTAGCCCCTGTAGGAAAGAAATTCGGCCATGTTGTCGACGTCTGAGTGGCAGCCTTTGAGTTCGTGCTCTGAGTTGACATAGTTGATGCCGATGAGGAGGGACTTCTTGCGTTTGTATGACATTTTGCGGGCGTTCTTGGTGGTTCTACTCTTGCTGACGGGTTTGTGTTCTTCTGGATGTTGAAGCCTGTACGTAGGGTCAGGAGGTTGAAGGAAGTCTAGAGGTGTGGCTGTTGTTGTGGCTCGGGTGGGGTAGTGAATGTGCTATCTGATCTTTACCGCCTCTGGCCTAGTGGAGCATGTGGATCTTCTAAACGTCGGCGTGCATTAGCCAATGTTAGTGACAAACAATCGCTGCGTGCACCGGTGCTGATGGAGACGCTTACGCAGCTTTGTGACGTCGTTGAGGTGATACACACCGGTTCGCTCACTCGTTCCTGAGAAAGGGTGATCATAGGGGTTGACCTCACAAACTACCATAAAAACACAATCTAGCATCGTTGAATATGCGTTTCATAGATCGAACAACAAGGTATCCTAGACACAACCCAAATCTCATAAACCGTAACTCAGTCCATCACCCGTGGGTCTCGTGGACGGACACCGAAACGCGAAACGCCAGAAGAATGCTCCCCGCGACGAGGATAGGAAGATGCTTCACTTTTCTCAACTGTCCTTAGCAACCTCTGTCCGTACCTCACCCTTGACATTCTCAGAGTCTCTTTCAGCCTCGCCATTTTGCTTCTCTTCTGCGATGTCTGCCTTGGTCTCCTCGTCAGCACCGGCCATCTCAACGTCCGGTGCTGGCACGGCTGCGGCAGGTTCGGCAGCTGCAGTGGGCGATTCGGGTGGTGTTGCCACACCGCCTACAGGAGATTGAGTTCGGGTTGTGTCGACTGCTGCGGCCGCTGTTGTGGCACCCTCTGCGTCGTCCATGTCAACATCGCCGTCGTCTTCTGCGCCTTGTTCAGCGATGGCGGGGGTACCAGCCAGTGATGTCTCCCTTGTAGAAAGAGCGCTATCGCCGTTGGCCTCATCGAGCGCCTTGAGATCGTCTAACCGATCCGGTTTCGCAGCGTTGGGGTTTGGGTGATCTGTGATGTGTCGTCGCTTCTTTTTTCCAGGCTGATCGCGTACTCCAAGACCGTTCTTGTAGTCTTCGTCATCGCTCTCGTCGTAAAACTCTCCATTGTGCTCAATGCGCTGATCTCGTTGACGCTCGGTGGAGCGCACATCGGGGTTCATGTCGGTGTCCAGATCGTCTTCAGCGTCTGAGTCTTCTGCACGGCTTAGCAGCGGGTTGTCCGGGATGTTGGTGAAGGCTTCAACAGACGGTCGGCCCGTTCGCCGAATATTGTCAATGACGGTTGTCTTGATCTTGTGCAGGTAGTCTTGCGAGTTGGCGTTCTCCATGTTCGATGGTCTGACGTCGAGCTCGTAGTCGGGAGCGAAGTATTCATAGTAGTCGTTGAAGGGCAGCTGCTTGGACATGTTCTCAGCAACAAGCTCGCCAGTCTCGTAGGCCCAAGTTCGGGCAACGTTCCTCATAGTGTAGCCGCCACCACCGAGCACAATGACTGGGACGCCAAAGCTCTTGACGTACTTGACGCAGTTGGCGTGGCCGGCCATACTCAGGTTGAAACAACCCAGTCTGTCTCCGGACAAACTGTCACCGCCGCACTGGAGTACGATGGCTTCGGGGCCGTAGTAGGTCATGATTGCCTCGATGACAGGCTCGAAGATGTTTTTGTAGGTCTCGTCTGTGATACCGTCGCGGAGAGGGAAGTTGACGGCGTAGTTCTTGCCAGCGCCTACTCCGATATCGCGGAGCTCGCCAGTACCGGGGAAGTACTCGCCGTACTTGTGGAAGGACGCGGTCATGACGCGGTCGGTCGTGTAGAAGGCTTCCTCGACACCATCACCGTGGTGTACGTCGATGTCGATGTAGAGCACGCGCTGCTTGTAGCGGAGAAGCTCGATGATGCCCAGAACGATGTCTAGTAGATGTTAGCCTTGGTGATGCGCAAGGTAGGTCTTGGCGCAGACTCACCATTGACATAGCAGAAACCGCTGGCTTCGCTCTTCTTTGCGTGATGCAGACCGCCAGCCCAGTTGACTGCGACATCGCACTTTCCCCGGTTCAGACGCGCCGCGCCCTCCATTGTGCCGCCCGCGCTGATACCGCAGAATTCGAACAGGCCGTCAAACACAGGGCAGTCGTCTCCAACGTTGTACTTGCTCTGCTCCTTGGCATAGCTGTCCATGTTGTCTGGTGTGACTTTGTGGAGGAAGTCGATGTACTCGTCGGTGTGGAACTGCGTCATTTCGTACTTGGAGGCCGGTTTCGCGCGCTGGGAAGAGTCAGTATGCGACTGCTGCAGTGTGGATGCGCGCAACGTACGTAGATCTCCATCTTGGTGTACAGGCCATAATTCATGATCAAGCTGTGGGCCATCCGTATTCGGTGAGGCTTCATAGGATGCCCCGCGACATAGGCATAATTGCCGACATCTGAGTCGTAGAAGTATGCGACCTTCTTGGGCTGCGACGCGACATGGCTGGTGAGACTGTGGGACCCAGTGGTCTCGGCCATGTGGGCGCCTTCAGACATGGTGCGCGGTGGAGATGCGAGATGCGAGATGCGCTTGAAAGCAAGTGGTTCTGCCTCAAGGGCCGATTGTCGCGTGGAGGGAGCGTGGAGGCCCTCGAGCAAACGGTGGGGAGGCGGCGTGTTACTGGCGAAGCATGAACAATGGGAGAGCTACGAAAGAAGGCGGGCGCGCGACAAAGGCCGATGGAGCTGCTTACCCTAGCTCCGCGGGAAAGTGGGTCCTTCGGCCGGATCAACTCAGTCGGAGACCTTGCAGCAAGAGCTGCCGCCGCATCACAGCTATCATCATCGCCGCCGCCTCGAACAACGCCATATATCGCCCGACTACCTCCGCGCTGCCCTCTCACCCTCCCCCACAACACCCTCCTGCATAACACCACACACGCCGAAACACCCAACACAGCCAAGATGGACCGGTTAAGTAGGATGCTCGCCGCCGCGCAGGGCATGGGCGGCATGGGCGGTCCCGCACAAGACACGCACTTGATCGACAACTCGGAAACCGTCTACATCTCGTCGCTCGCCCTGCTGAAGATGCTGCGACACGGCCGGGCGGGTGTGCCTATGGAAGTCATGGGCCTCATGCTGGGCGAGTTCGTCGACGACTACACAGTGCGCGTGGTAGACGTGTTTGCCATGCCGCAGTCCGGTACTGGTGTGTCGGTCGAGGCCGTCGACCCCGTCTTCCAGACCAAGATGATGGACATGCTGCGACAGACAGGAAGGTTCGCAACCGTCTTTAACACAACATCTGCCTTCATATGCTGACAAACGACGCAGGCAAGAGACAGTCGTCGGCTGGTACCACTCACATCCTGGCTTCGGCTGCTGGCTGTCGTCGGTCGATATCAACACACAGCAGTCGTTCGAGCAGCTCACGCCCCGCGCCGTCGCCGTTGTCGTCGACCCCATCCAGTCCGTAAAGGGCAAGGTCGTCATCGATGCCTTCCGCCTCATCAACCCACAGACCCTCATGATGGGCCACGAACCCCGCCAGACCACATCCAACGTCGGCCACCTCAACAAGCCCTCCATCCAGGCCCTCATCCACGGGCTCAACCGTCACTACTACTCGATCGGCATCGACTACCGAAAGTCGGCCCTGGAGGAGAACATGCTCATGAACCTGCACAAGCAAGTCTGGACAGAAGCGCTGCAGATGGACGACTTCAACGTCGAGGGCGAGAGGAATCAGGACAGACTGCAGAAGCTGGTCACATTGGCAGAAGGCTATGAGCAGAGGGTCAAGGAGGAGACAGAGCTGTCCAAGGACCAGCTGAAGACGCGCTACGTCGGAAAGGTCGACCCCAAGAAGCGTACGTCTGCTGAGCTCATTTGTGGGAGATCCTGTGCTGACTTGAATTGTAGACATTTCGGACGTTGGCCAGCAACTCATCGAAGACAACATCGTATCCGTATCGAGACAGATGATCGACAAGGAGGCCTCGGTGCCAAAGTCCAACGCACGGCAAAACGGTCGCGCGTGCCAGGAGGAGGCAGACGAGATGGAGGAGTAGGGCTCTTCCAACAACAGCCTGCACATCACTCCAGAGAGCAAGTTGCACATCAACCTGGCGTACCGGGAAGCATGCAAGGAGGACGGCGCTATGCAGGAATAGCGGTAGTCGCAAAAGCAGCATTCGGCGCATGGCTAGAAAGCTATCCGGGACTCGAGAGCATCGATAGCACCGATACGAGCATCAACGTGAATATGATAATCAACATGACCACACACATGTCCACAGATCGATTGTCCGTGCTGTGTTAACCAATTGTCACCTTCAAAGCGACACGACCATGCCAACCACTTTTCAGTCATGTCATCGTAAGATTTACAAGTTCTAGGGTATCTTCAAGAATCCTCCGTATCCATCGTCTCTGACCCATCGCCCGCAATATCCGCACCGTCCTTCCCTTCGACATCAGCGCCACCTGTAGCCTGCTTTTCTACTCTCTCACCAACCTCCGCCTTGCGCTCGACAATCTCACCCTCAAACGGCTTCCGCGCCCACACAACCCTAACCTCCTGCCAATACCTCCCCTTACGATCCTTCACCACGCCCTGAAAATCCCTCACAAACGCCTTCACCTCGTCGTACGTCCACCCCAACAGTCGCGTGTACAACGCCATAACCCACCCCTCGATACCGTCGCACCAGTTCCGCTCGCCCCACCGCCCCAAATCCTTGAGATACGCATCCTTCGGCCACGGTCCAATAGGCCATATGAACGTCTGAGAATGCACATCCGTAAAGCCCAAAGCCGGGTCAGCGAGCGTGTCAGCCATGGTATCCACGACATCAAACGGCATGCCCGTCTTCTGGCTGCCGAGATGGAGTACCGACTGCGAAAAAGCCGTGAGGATCTGGTCGTTGTAGTGCGCGCTCGTTTTGGGCGCCGACGTCTCGACGCTGAATTCCAAGTGCTCGATCCAGCCGCCTGGGCGCAGGGCGTCGTGGCACTGCGCGTACAGCGCGGGCCAGGATTTGATGCACCCGGTCAGTCCGCGGATGTGGATCATGTCGAAGTGGTTGGGCGGGTATGTGAAGGTGGAGTTTGCGTCGTCGATTTCAAAGGTCAGATTTGGGGGCAGCGTGGGCGGGTGGATGGGCGATAGATCTGTGGCTACGATTTCGGCTTGCGGGAAGTAGTCGGCCATGTCGATGGCCCAGAGGCCGGTGCCTGTGCCTATGTCTAGGATCTTTTGGGGGTTTTGGATGGGCGCGAGGAAGAGCTGGTCGTGTAGGGTCAGCAGCCAGAGGTGGTGCACGATGGTTTCGTAGTTGGAGTAGGCCTCGTCGTTGGGCGCGTAATAGGTGCCATCGCGGTAGGAGTGGTACCGTCGTCCGTTCTCATAGCGGTACGATGTCACTTTTGAGGCAATGGAGAAGCCGCCTGTAGAGGCGTAGAAGGATTGCCGGTCTAGGTCGTAGTCGTCATCTTCGATGTAGTTGTCGTATTCTGAGTCCTGGAATGGTCAGCCGAGTTGCAATCCGTAATCTCTTAATGAGGTCAACTCTGTTGTGAATTGTTGCTGGACTCAAACCGTCTCACACTTCTGAAGGATCGGCAGGATTTTTTCGAGAGCAATCGGTCACAGAAGTGCTTGAATGCATGGCAGCTCACATCATGCCCTTCGTTGCTTTGGTTATTGGTGGGGAGAATATGCAATGGAGAGTCTATCAGACGAAGACGACTTGAAATGGTAGACTCACAACATCAATACCCGCAGGCGGCGCCTCTGTACTCATTTCTGTATCTGATCTCCCCTCCTCTTCCTCTTTCGGCGTAGTTGTACCCTTTTTAAACTTCAGGACTTTCCTAAGATCCCAATCAGCCACGACATTCTTCGCAGACATACTGTGTTTTGAAGCAATCTCGAAATGCAACAGTTCCAGAACACTGGACGAAGCGGAAGTACTCACTCCAACCTTGAGAAATACCCGCTCCCCTTCCCTTCCACTCTTCGCTCCCCCACCTGGCCGCCCTGCAGGCCGAGTCGTGAAAGCGCCTCGAGGTCCAGCTTCGCGACTCACGCCCTCGTGACGCCTCGTCCTTCAAAGTATAGCTGTAAGTAAGGGGTCGCTCGCCCAAATATAGCCACGAGTAGGAGTGTGTGTACGTAGCCGAGTTGAACAGATTCCGAATGCGGTTCTTCGCCCTCTAGTCGCGCTAGCCTACGCTGCTATTACGGTACTTTCCAAGGGTAAGGAAATGATGGGCCGGGGCTGCTCCGAAAAAAGCAGATCGAGTCGAGACGGCAACCACACTTGTGCCTGGAAAAGCAAAAGAAACGGCTTACCCCACAATTTGATGTTTGGCAGTCTCGTCCGCGTAGTGGAGAAGAGTGCCTGAAGCGATCGCGGGATGGGCGGTGTGTATATCAGCAGGGCAACCGTCAGGGTGCTCTGCTCCCAAGTTGTTCTGAGGCCAAGACCAACTCGAAAAGCGTCGCCGAAGATTACTCCAGTCCGCCGTGCAGCACCGCTTCGCGCAGCGCGGCAGCGGCTGTACACCCTGTTCGGCACATTTGCGGCACGTGCCGAGTCGCAGAACAGGGTCGCAGAACAAAGGAAGAGGGTTTGGAACTTCCCGTCCTGACCTCAGTATTACAGCATATCGCTGCAAACGACGTGATCAACACGACCCCAGGCAGCTAGTTGAAGATGCCGTTAGATGTTGTTGTGTCTACCATACCCCTGGGTTACGGAAGTTTAATTTTGATCGCTCGCTTTGCCCAGTGTGTCGGGAAGCTGACGCCTAGCTGTGCCCGGTGCAGCCGAGGACGTGCTGTTGGTTGCTGACGCTGCATGCTTGAGGCACAGCAACTGCGAGGCGTGAGATGACATGCCAGCGCTCCCTGTGTAGTCAAGTGACCAGCCGTGATAAAGACAAGGCAGTGAGTGAGACAAGGCAGTGAGTGAGACATACTGTTTCGTAGAAGGTACGAGGTACTTCAAAACATTTGACGTTGATTAGGGTGCGCCTCACGGGGATTAGCAAGGCGCCACCTGCGTCAGATGGGTTGTGTACATCCGTTGAGTGAAGTCGAGGAACACGCCCACTGGATGGTAATAACGCAGATGAGTTCATGGACATGATCAAGGCGGAAGTGTCACTGGTTGCATAGTACGGTTTGCTTCATGTTTGTTCACAGGTACTGTCGATTGATAACATCTATCCCTTAATAATAGGACATGCAAGTGTTCGCAAGGACGCTCTATGCAAATAACCACCCACCCGTCTTCCATATGCAATATACCGCGACACGGCTATGCCCTGAGCAAATCGCCATCACGTGCTATAAGTCTTTGTATCTGCGCCGCATTCTCTCAACGTATTTGAGGTTTCGCTTTTGATAAAAAGCGACAAATTACCGCCCGCATGTTTGTACATTGTTCGATCGTCCAGTACTCCATGGAAATTCAAAAATCGAGAGCATCGCCTAGCTCATAACGTCAAGCTTCAAAACCGTACAACAAGATGTATCGATATACAAGTAAGGTCGTTTCCAAGAGCGGCATGGTGGGTATGCAAAGGATTGTTACAACTATGTCGGTCGCGGTGGGTCTTTTCAGTCTTTCGTCTTGCACGATGGTGCATCTATCTTTTAGACGCAACTCTCAAGGATCGTGATTGAGGTATCAACCCTGGAATTTGATCTTTAATTTTGATCTGGTTTGTGTACCCGCAGTATTTGTTGTGCCTAAGGGTGTCCGTGTGGTTTCGAAGGAGCCTGGTCACGATAAGATCCGGATAGCTGCTGGTTGTTGTGTTGTTTTTTGGTCCTCTCGTCTTCAGAGCTGGAGTGGCTACTGCTGCCGTCGTTATCAATTGAGGCATCTTTCGACTGTCGGCGAAGTCGCTCAGCCTTGTCCTTAAGCACCTTGGCCTGCTCAGCCGCTCGCTGTGCCCGAATCTGCTTCTTCCACATGGCGGCGTAGTGTCCGTTGCGCTCAAGGAGCTCCTCGTGCGTTCCCCGTTCTTGTACCTTGCCCTTGTTCAAGACAAGGATCTGATCGGCGTGGGTGATGGTGCTGAGTCGATGGGCAATGATGAGCATTGTGCGTCCGTGCGCCAAGGTCGCGAAAGCTTCCTGGATATGTTGCTCGGTTTCTGTGTCAAGGGCGGCAGTGGCTTCGTCGAGCATGATGATCCTAGGATTCTTCAGGATTGTGCGAGCAATGGCAACACGCTGCTTCTCTCCACCAGACAGACGGAGTCCACGCTCTCCGACCTTTGTTTCATACTTGTCGGGGAAGGTGAGGATTTTCTCGTGGATGCTGGCCGCCCTGCAAGCTTCATACACCTGCTCATCAGTCGCCTCGGGATTTGCGTACTTAAGATTGTACATCAATGTCTCGTTGAAAAGAACAGTGTCTTGGGGAACAACGCCGATGTGACGGCGTACTGAATCGATGGTAAGGTCCTGAACATCGTTGCCGTCAACCTGAATATTTCCAGACTCAGTGTTGTAGAAACGGTAGAGCAGTCGGAAAACCGTGGATTTCCCGCCACCTGATTCTCCCACGAACGCTGTTGTGGTGCCTGGCGCGCAATGGAAGTCCAGACCGGTCAAAGCAGCTTTGCGGTTGTCGTACGAGAAGTGCACATCGTTGAACTTGAGGTCGCCCTGACAGGATTCCAACTTGCTGACACCCTCTTTGTCGACCACGGTTGCTGTTTCCTTGAACAACTCAAGCATACGTTCGGAATTGATCATCGCAGACTGAATCATCCTGTAGAAAGTGCCGAAGAAGTTGAGCGGACTCTGAAGCTGGCCCATGAAAGTGATCAGTGTGACAAACTTTCCGCCTGTAATGGCACCCGTAGTGACCTGGTAGGCTGCAATGAAGGAAGTCACTAGCAGACCGATCATGAAGACCATGTTTTGTGTGATGTTCATGATGTTCAGCGACAGGAGAACTTTCCACTCAGCGTCCTGATACTTCTTGACAGCTTCGCGGTAGCGATTGAACTCGTAGGCTTCGGCGTTGAAGTACTTGACTGTCTCGTAAGAGACCATGGAATCGTTCCTGTTTTTGTCAACACGCGTACAAACCGAAAGTTGAGAATAACATACTTGACAGCATCCTCCTCACGATCCGCGTTGACCATCTCACGACGGATCTCAGCGCGCCATTGCGCCATACGAATCGTCAGGTAGATGTACCAAAACGTCACGATGGCAATGACTAGCGCATAGTACGCATCGTACTTGATCAGAAAGTAGCCAATAGCAGCGCCCAAATCCAGAAGCATGGGCACCACTGAAAATGTCACCTGCTCAAGGAAAGTGTTGATAGAACTTCCCTTTCCAAGCGCCGAAAGCACCTCACCTGTCTTCTTGCCGAGGTGGAAATCCAGACTAAGACTGTGCACGTGCTCAAATGCCGCAACTGACAATTCGCGGTACGAGTACTGTGACACGGGAATCCACAGCGCCGATCGTGCGGCACCGAGCACTCCATTGGTTCCCTGTAGAAAGCGGAACGCAATGAACAGACAGATGGCGGTCCAGGGGCTGCCTGGCACCCTGTGTTCGAGACGGTCCACGATGTGACCCAGCTGATCAGGGACGAGCAGATTAATCACACGTTGTGCCATGACGAGCACGAAACATATGACAACCATGACCTGCAAGCGACGGTCCTTGGAGGGCCACAGGTACGGGAAGAAAACACCATATCCCTTGATGTACTCCCACCAGCTGCGAGTCGGTGCGCCCGTCGGTCTGCTCCAAGCAGGTGGTGCTCCTTCTGTGTGCTGATGTTTGCCGCCAACCGGGTGTACTGAACCATAGGATCCGTTCCCATTTGCACCGTTCGCGTGACCATTTTCTGCGCCATTTGCCAAAAGCGAGGTGGTCTCACTCGAGCTTCCCGCCTCCTGTGTCTTCCTTGTTTGGCGCAGAATGACAAATACTACGTAGAAGCCAACGAGCGCAAGCAGCAAGACAATGCGCAACAGGTCAATGGCAACCTCAGCGGCTTCCCATTCAGTCATGTAAAATCGCAGCTTAGGGTTCTCAGGGTTGCCGGCGGTTGGTTGGTAGTGAGCGTGCGTGTACAGGGCGAGCGAGCAGGCGACGAGCACAGCTTCGAGGACCAAGCCTACGACCCATGTCGACAGATGAGCAGCGGTCGGTGAAGGCTTCGAGTCGAGGAGTGAGATCAGAAATAGACCGTAGACGAAGAAGGAGCCGACGAGGTAGATCTGCGCATATTGTGTCAGCTCATTTACACTCACGGCGTCCTTTTCAGCAGCAAGACATACCACTACAGACTTTCCACACCACCAGTTCTCACTCTGCTTGGCAAGTGCCTGCGAGATGACCAAGATTGAGTTCCCAAAAAACGTCAGCGCAGTAGCCAGCGACACCCATTCGAAGACTCTTTTCTGCGTCTGCGTGACATCGTCTTGGGCAGTCTTCTTGACGAAGTTGCGGGTGGGGTCGGTTGCGGGCAGTGGCTTGCCTCCAGGGCCAGTCGTGGTAGGTTTGGCGATATTAGTATTAGATTTGGATGCTGCTATGCTGCGGAGAGTGAAGGCCGCCAGGAAGAAGAACAGCATGAACAGCGGGTAGGCATATTGGAGGACTGTGAGGACATGATGGATGGTGGAAGCATGCTCCCAGCGCGGCTGACGGTCGTCCAGGTCGCCGTACAGCAGCTCGGCGGGCATGATGTAACTGCTCTCCACGGCGCGAGATCCTGTGCAAGGCTCTCGGTGTTGCAGCGATATTAAAGGAGAGAAGGGCAAGAGGGAGGATGAGGTGGAAGTGAGGTGCTACAACTCACGACTCGACAAGTACGCCATGCTTCGCTGAAGGTACGATGCACGGGTTCGCTACTGGGCGAGTCCGATAATGGTGGCGCATCGACAAGAAGTGTGGATTCGCGCTTGGCACGCCATGGTGGATTTGGGCCTAGAACTGGTGCTGGTGGGCTCTGGTGCATCAGGGACGTGTTTGAGCTCTGCAGGTCGCTGCAGCACCGACGACCCCATGTTGACGCACCTGTATCACACCCGCTGCGTCGCTTGACCGCTGCCGCGGCTCCATCTGTTCGTTGCGCTTCCGCTGCATCTGCAAGTGCCGTGTCGTGTCGTGTATTGCGCTGGGCTGCGCTTGCTGCTTCGACACCTGCACACGTGTGCTGCCGTCACTTCGCCTCACCGCACCGCGGTTATTGCCTCCACCACGACTGCGTGCCAGGATGGTCCACACCAACACGTACACATGACTGACCACCGACGGATCTCAGCGACTGCTTCGCCTTCCATCCCTCCGGCGCCCCCACCGCCGCCACCAAAAATAAAGAGTCGTTCGTACTTTGAGCGTTTCGTTGCCCAGCCCTTGCAATCGGCGGCTTATGCTTCGCGGCCACCGAGCGTGCAGACAAATCGTCCGGATGGCGGGCCTTTGAATCCACTAGTCCCAAAGCTGCTCGGGTAAGTCCATTTCTACTTCATCTACCTTCATCTGCAGCCCGTCCGGGACCGCTGTGGATGTTTTCGTCTTGTCACTTTTGGTGTTTGGTTGGGCCCTGTCCGTCGTTCCTTCCTGATTGGGTCAGCAGCCCTGCCAGGCCATCTCACCCGCCGCCACCTGTCACTTCCCGTTCTGTTTTCGTCTACTAAAATTGCAATGCAGCATGCGGACTGGCTACTCCCTTGATGCCACCCACAAGACGGGCCTTGACATCTCTGCACTTGACATCAATCGTGAGAGGACACATGCCGTGCTTGCTGGCAAAGAGATTCTTAAGACGGTAAAAGTAGACGGTGTCAAGATCGTCGATGACACCAACCTGCGAGCTGCTGTCCTCAATTATGCAGACTCCAATGCACGGCAACGTGAGGGCTTGGGCATCCAGGATGTGAAATGGTCGCATGGCCAGTTCAGCTCGCATATAGCGACTGCTGTTGCCAACGGCAAAGTCATCCTGTACGACCTCAATCGTGCCAACGTGGAGCTTGTCAGACTGCATGAGCATACACGTCAGGTCCACAAGCTCGCCTTCAATCCGCACCAAGGCCACCTCTTGCTTTCTGCAAGTCATGATGCTACCGTTCGACTATGGGACTTGCGAGACATGCGTCAAAAAGCAGCTGCATGTACAAGTCGAGACCAGTTCTCCGGCATCAGCGGTGGCATCCGAGACGTCCAATGGTCTCCTACTGACGGTGTAGGGTTTGCCTTTGGCACAGACAATGGTGTCATACAGCGCTGGGACTTCCGTCACAACAAGGGACCAAAGCAGAAAATTCCGGCACATGATCAGAAAACGTGCACCTCCATCGACTGGCATCCTGACGGTAAACACCTTCTTAGTGCTGGTGTTGATCGAACCGTAAAGGTTTGGGACTTCTCTGTTGATGGCCGAAGGCAGAAAGCCGCTTACGTGTTGACCACACCTTACCCCGTATACAGGGCAAGATGGCGGCCGCCCTATTGGTCAGATGAGCTCCACGAGAAGGGTGTTTTCCAATGCACACAGGTTGCAACCTCATATGATCGTGACCACCCAGTCATCCACGTATGGGATTTTCGGCGGCCACATCTGCCTTACAGAGAGATCAACAAGTTCCGGAGCCCACCGTCAGACATGCTTTGGCAGACACGTGACACGCTATGGACGGTGGGTAGGGAAGGCATTTTCCAGCAAAACGATGTTCATCATGCACCCAAGACAACCGAGCGACGGCCGTTACAAGCGATTGCGATCTCGCCAAGTGGAGAGCTCAGCGGTGTTGCACAGAAGCGGTCTCGACAGCGACGCTCCACAGGGCTCTCTTACGACGACATGTATCTTGGTGCGCCAACTGATAAGCACGGTGGCCTCGAAAAGAGCAGTCTTCGAAGCTCAGCAGATGGCAGCTTCGACGAGAGTTTCCTCACTTCGTCGATGAAGCGTCACCATGGCCGCACTGCGAGCAATCGATCAGCAAAGTCGTACAGTAGTACCCCTCCATCAGACGTCATGTCCAAAGTCATGTTCTTGCCAGAATCCATGAACATCCAAGGCGAACAATTTCAGCCAGACCAGCTTGCATTTCGAGGCATTGTACCAGGTGCCGCCAATGTCCAAGTCTTTGCCTACCTTGCTCAAAAGTACAAGGCCCAGTCACTGCCGAACCCGCCAACTCTACAGTCGTTTCTTGAGCTTGAACTGCAGTTCGATCAAAACTCCGAATACGCACAGAGAGCCGCATATCACAGACTGGCGCAGACATGGACCTTGATGGGGTCAGTAATGTCCAGTGCTACCAGACGACGCGCAGAGCTGCACAGGAGCCTACGACTGAAGGATAAAAAGGCCAAATTCGAGGATCCGAATAACACCTCTGGGCAGTTACACGCACACAGGCCTGTAAACATCCCGCAAAATCCAGCACTTCGGGCGATCCTCGGTGCACATGACAAGCCACGCCCTACATCACCTCTCGCGCGACCGGTCGCTCAAGTCGAAAGCACATCAAACCTGGCCACGCCGCTTGCACGACCTGTCAACACTTCTCGGTCGTCATCTGCTGATCCTAGAAGGTCCGAACTTCCTGATCCTGATCATGACGACAAAATTCATCTTCCGCCTTCGGTCATGGGTGTGCCTACAGCAGATGACGGACAGAAGCTTACCGTCCCAATACAATCAAAGCCCAATAGTCCGCACTGGTACGATTCGCCTGAAGGTCTCGAAGAACGCCGAGCTGCAGCAGGCAGCTGGCGAGCATCACCGCGGATACCTCTGAACCTGAATCCGGCACCTGCTCGAAACAACCATCCTATGAGTCCTCCTCCATTAGAACGTCACGATTCTGGTGAGAGTTTCACCATGTTCTCTGCCTCCACAGACTCTCAACAAGGAAGTTCTGTGTCAGGTTCATTCGAAAGCGTCAATTCTGATATGCGAGGTACGGAAGCTCTGTCAACAGGCTGGCAACATGCTCCAGATCAGTCTAGTTTTGGCAGATCTAGGGATGTTCCAAGTGCCCAGCAGGAGCTTAGCTTGAGTCCAACTACCACACAAGAATTAGATACCATACCCGTGCCCACCGGCCATGCCGGACAAACAACGTCTAACTCTCGCCGATACCAGGATGTTACAGGCCATCTCATGCCACCCAACAGCAGCGAGAGGGTTGTTCAAGAAATGGATGCCCTGCGACGAATGAACCAGCTCATGCGCCATGACAGTTCAGAATCATCTGCATATGCCAGTAGTCAAGAAAGCACATCTTTCTCGTCGAATTACAACCCCGAGATGGAAGCTAGCGGCACCATTGTGCCTGATGTTTTCGATGAACCAAATTCACCACATGATTTCAAGTCATCTGTGACATCACCTGTTCTGACGAAGAGCGTATCACAGTCGACCGTTCCAACGAAAGAGAGTCAGTTACTGTTGTCAGACTTTCAGGCGCTGCGGGTTGACGCTGAAAGTACGTCTGCTTTCACGGTCGTCGACTTGCTGAACAGCATCATACAATTCCACACGGACACGCTATCAGACGCGCAATTTCCGTCCCTACTTCTGCTTCTCTTGGCGCCGCTCTTGCCTCGGACACATTCACCTTCCGAGTCATCTGGAATCAACGTCGCCAAGGTTCTCAGTGTGTTTGAAGAGACATTCACGGCTTTAGGCCTGACGCAGAAACAAGCCGAACATATTCTGTCCGGACAACTGGGCGACTTGATAGACACAGGGATCAATCCGTACCAAGCTGAGTCGATCTTGCACACATATCATGCGCAGATGCACAGCCTGTCACTATTCAATTCTGCGGCTTCTTTACGGCGTCTGGCTTACCCTGTATTTCCTGCAGTCTACGAGCAGTCACTCAAGGATACTCAGCTTGGACTCTTGTGTCTAAGCTGCAAGTCTCCGATCAACAATCCCAAAGACAAAATGCGATGCGAGTCATGTAAGCGCGCACAAGCACCTTGTCCGATATGCTGGGGGAAGTATCCGGCATTCGAGCCCATCACCACTAAGAGAAAATCAAAGAAGAACCGAGACGACAAGGGACATAAGAGGAAACGATCGTCTCTGATTGTTACAGACGCCTCACCAGACCACGCCGATGACGGCCCCTCACCATCTGTACCTGAGAGGTGGTCACCAACGCCAGCAACCCTTTGGACATGGTGCCCTCTTTGCGGCCACGGCGGACACACCAACTGCCTATCAACCTGGTTCGCCGAAGCCACTCTCTCCGATGGTGCATGTCCCACCGAAGCCTGCTTGTGCGACTGCGTCTCGGGCATTCGCCGCGAAGAGAAGATGCAGGATCTAGCACGCAAGAAAGCAGAGAAAGAGCGGTCAAAGCCCGTCCGAAAGGGTGACGACTGGAAGGTTAGGGAGAGCAGAGCCGTATCTGCGGTTCGTGGCACGTTCGGGGAAGCTGGTAGTCAGCCGAATAGCCCGGATAGTAGGAGCCAGACTCCTAGTGGTAAGGGGAAAGGGGAAAGGAAGGTGAGGGTTCTGGCGCCGGCTTCTGGGATCGGCCCGCAGATGGGTGCTTCCTCGTCCTGATCATCCACTCATCTGTATGGTTGGAGGCAACGTGCGCCGTCGACTTCTATCGCCTTAACAGAGTGTAACAGAGATGTCACGTTACCTGCTCAGCATCTACGGAGTCGGCACTCATATGCGAGTTGATGTCAGAACCCGGAGCATGCACAAAACCCGCATATTCACACCGCTCCACACCGCCAAGACCGCCTTCCCGGGAACCGCACAAGGACGCCCCGACACCCACTTCCCCGGACGCAAGGCGAAGCGTCGCATGCGTCACGTGCATGCCACGTTGGAGCGACAGACCGTTCGGACAATTGTATACGATTGGACTAGTAATGCGGTAGTGGCTGCTGTGCTACGATGTCATCGTGGTGTTGTTTACATCACGATATATTCATACGTTGTTGCAGTAGAACGTCATCCTTATATAAGTAGTGATTAGACAAGCGCTGAGAGGTGATCAATCCCGGTTGCTGTGGGCTTCGCATGCTCGGTTTCAGCACCGTTGCACCGGGCCAGAGCAGCCTGGGCACCCCCATCCACCAATATACCGGGACTTCGAGAAATCCAGAATTGATAACTTCCAAAGCACATTTCGCATCGCCGATTCCGGTAAAAGCAACAAAAGCGCGGCTAGACGTAGTCCTCGTGTCCGAACTTTGTCCCTGAAATTTGTGCAACCAATACTTCCTTATCGTTTCCTTGCTTATCAAACACGTGTCCAAGCGACGGTATCTGTACGACTACAAACGTTATCGCCATACCTACAGCATACTTGCCTAAGTGATGCCGTGGTACGTGAGAATGCGCGTGACATCTGTACGTCTGCACGCTTTCGGTCCTTCTCCTTCACCTTGGTTCAGGAAGGATGGTTCCGACCACAAAGCAAAAGGACGTCTGAGTTTCGAGCAGCAATTTGAACGTTACTGGAGCGCGAAAGCTTCGCACTGGAGGGGAGCACAAAGGCCTGAAGTTTCTCGTGGCGCAGTGCAAGCGATAGGGACCTCAATGTCGCTTTACGCTTTGACCTAATGGGAGCGAAGGATAGTTTGGGCTTCTCCGGTCAGCAATCTCAAGGAATGTCGCGGGCTGTGACACGGCATGCCCCTTTGCATGGCTTCATTGATCCTGTCAATGTTGTGATGGATTAGCAAGTTGAAGCTCGTTGCGGTCACCGGAAGTGTGCTTCTCATGTAGTGCAACGTGCGCAATGACGTGTAAGTCTTTGTGCCACTGCGTTGTTGTGTGCAAAAGCTTTGTGCAAATACATTGTGCAGAAGTGAGAAACGGCGAGTCGACCGGTGTGCGATGTGCACCTCTGCACAGCGGACCGCGACCACGTGTGCGGTATGGATGCGCGGCAGCGGGAATGCAGCCCTGCTGTGTAGCGAAGAGCCAGAACACGTAGTGTCTACCGCCAGGGGATGGGCGGGAAGGATTCGATGTGATGTGCTAGGCACTGTGTGGAGTAGCTGGAGGGTGGAATCATATGAGGTTAGGGTAGGCGACAAGCGTATGTGCATTCTGGATTTGTGGATTACAGAGATGGAATGAAATCGACTTAAGTGGAGAGTGCAGCACATGCGAGATGTGTCAGTTGTGTTGTGGCACTTGAGTACGAACTGCGTCAGCGTCAGAACGAGCACGCGTCGCGGCCCTTCGCATGTGCTGTAATGTAAAGGCAACAACACAAGGGTTAGAGTGCAGACGTTGAATGGCTCCAGGGATTGCCGACCCTCTGGTGGTCGGGAAAGCGCACACTCACCCGCATAACAACCTCTGCCCTGGTGGTCGTGAGTCCATGAGTGTTCGAACGCTGATCAGTGAATCTAGACCGGTACCTATTTTTCGTTGACTGTTGCATTGCATGATCGACACAAGGTGGGTTGCTGGCGTGGGTCCAGGGTAAGGCCAGGGTGAAAGCGAGGTGTGGAGGGGCAGTGCAACACGAGGTAAGATGGAGCTGGGCGGCTACCAGCGCGGCGGCTTCCCAGACTCAGTGTTTGGGACCGCACTGTGGGTTTGCTGGCAATCATCAAGGCTCGGATCCGAATACTCTTGCATGTACGGAGTAAGCCGGCATACACGATGTATTGCTTGGCATGACATGACTGACAGCGCCCCAGAAGTGGTCTGCTTGAACCCAGACACCATGGTATTAGAGTCGTATATAACATTTTGCTAGCTGCCGTCTTCGCGCTGATGTTCGATAGGCTACCAGTCGAGTCGAGATAACGCAGTGTGGTCGTATCGGCGATGGGCTTGGGTAGTTTGGAAGCTTGAGGGCAGTCTTGTGGAAACCATCGACCGAAAGCAGACAGACTCGAGGCTGTACATGCTTCAGCGTATTGCAATTTTTGTATGTAGCCTAGTCGAACGGTGTATACTGAGTGCAGACACGAATCGGCTGTGTTGGCGTATGGTGGCCCGAAGTACTGAGCGAGTAGAGGTTGAGGATGGGTAACCTAAAATCTGCGTTACGATTCAGCATCAACACAAATTTTCTGTTGTGAACATATCCAGGAGTTATGAATATGCGATGCAATGCAAAAAGCACGTTCGAGGGGCGGAGGAGCGTTTTTGGATTCGATCGTATTGGTTTGTAACCGGGTTCCTTGCCTCGTGACACCGTAACAGTCTTCATGAGAAAGGAGATGAAGGCCTAAGTCGCCATGAAATGCATGCCCACGCCTCTGAGACGCAGCTCAGATTCCGAAAATCCTATGTCCAGTCAGCGAATGCTCTTCCTTTCCAGTATTGCCAGCCAATGCTGCCTGTGTGCGCGCGTACCTCAACTCCGTTTCCACAACCATTTACCTCGACGCAGACCAGACAGACTTGAGGAAGCCGTCACGCTGTGTGAGCCTGTTCATGCTGTCGTCGGACTCGCCCATGGCGCGGACGAAGCCAGAAAGGGCGTAGACCTGGTTCTCGCCAGTGTAGCGACCGTTCTCATCAACCTTAGCGACGCTGATCTGGACGGAGGCGTGGTCCTTGGCCTTGATGATGCGTCCGGTAGCGGACTGCGAATGAATTAGTATTGCGAGTGAGGGTTCAGATCGAGCGGTGCGGTCTTACGCATTTGCGGGGGACGTAAACTATAGAAATGTCAGCAATTGTTTGGAACGAAGCTGCCAGTCCTGGGTTTAGGCGCATTTGCGATATGCCCTATACCCCAACTTCAGCAATCTGTGGGCGTCCTTACGGTCAACGAGCTCGCCGCGTTCGTTCTCCATTTTGGCTGATGTGTAGAAAGACGGAGGGTTGGTCTTGAAAGTCGCTACGGGTGGGCTGGTCGTCGAGTCGTCGAGATTGTGGTTTTCGCGAAATGTGGGAATATCGGCGTCCGCTCGCTTCGTGTGGCCGTGCCAAGCGTGCCTTTCCACTCAAGTGCTAGCGCTTTCTTCTTCGAGTGCTAGCGTGACGTCTTCACTGTCAAATGAACATGAATATGAACAAGAACACAAACAACATGATGCATTTATCTGCGATAGACCTGCAGCTGTGTTGTCTTTGCGTGTCTGTTTACCACAGCTTGTGTGCTTGCAGTCGGATCGCCAAACGTCCGATGTGATGATCGCGACGGTCACCATCCCATGGCGCGCTCTTACCAACATCATCATGATCTACCACGGCAACGCCTTCTGTAAGGCCAATGGCCATACTGCCAATATCGCTATACTCGAACATTGTAATGTCTGCTCCCCTATAGCGCAATACAGCTCACGACAACTACAACGATGTTGACGACGACAACCGTCTAACGAATGGTGTCGAACCTATCTGGACCGCAGACATCTTCGCCGTGGCGTTGACGACTTGCGTTGCATTCAGGGAAGACGAAGCCGCGCTACCTGAAGTGACCAATGAGTCGACCAATACGGAGGTGTCTAAGTCGGCGATGGTATCAAGGACAATGGCCTTGTAGTCGGGGTTATTGACATTCGACCAGGCTGGTCGATTCGTGTGGAGGTTCCGAATGTTTTCCATGAGCGGATCACCGACTGTCGATGTATAGAGGGACGTCGTGATGAACGATAGGCCATAGCTGTCCACAACTACTAATGGCAGATTGAGCGTTGGGTCCAGGACTTCGAGTCCAGCGTGTTCGACACGTGAGATGTAGGTGGTTGTGTTGACCAACGAGACGTCTGCTTTGGAGAGCGACGATCGGTAGGTAGTCTCGCATTGAGTTCGGTTGAGCTGAAGGTAGTGTGACTCGGCTACCATGCCAAACATGCATCGAGTGTCTCTGTCGATGGGTCTTCAGTTGAACGTGCTAACGATAGAATCATCAGATTCAAACGCAGCTTGCGCATAATAGTCCATGCCAGCGTAGAAGTTACCTGGCGTGTAAAGACCTGTACCCCACTCCATGATTCGAGACCAATCGGAGTTCGGCAGAGCCCCATAAGCTCAGTACATGTCTAGAAAGGACTCTATACTGAGTGCTTCGTAGAACCGAACACTTAAAGCAGAAAACTCATTGTAGATGTCCCTGGTCTCCATGTAGTAGCCAACTCCATTGTAAGCGTACCGCTGCACATTCTGAAGCTCAGCGATGTGACGGTCGGCGAGCCCTGCATCTGTAACGACACCAAATGACCGTCCAATCAACTGGAACCTGGTATTGTCCCATTTCGAATGCGTCTTGAATTGATCGTTGGGTAAAGAGGCTGTAGCAGCGGATCGAAGTAGGTTACCAGTCTGTAAACTTTCTCCAGCAGTTGGTGAAAGTGCTATTCGATTGCGTTGTGTTGCAGCATTTGTCGTGTCAGAAAAATCCGGTTGTATGTGTGCATAGTCGCTGTCTAGTGCACCACTCCAAACTAGTTGATATCAGTGAGTGACCTGAAGATGGTGGTTGAGACCTTCAACCCACTGAACTGGCCAGAAGGCTTATCTGAGAGCAAGAAGTTCGCCACCAGATTTTGGGTGAAATCTAGTGTAAATGCACCGGCCCGCAGCACCGCAGGAACATACGCTGATGCTGTAAGAGCCAGTGTGGTAAGCGTAAACATTGAGGGAAGATTCCAGTCGGCTCTCGCTTGGACAATGGCACCATAGTCTCAGCTTCTTAAACTCGACGCTGCTTTTGAACAATCCGAACCTCGTCCAAAGGCTGACGAGTGTGCAGATTGGAAATCGCCACAGTGTATCAGGCATCGATGCTATGATGTGAATAACAGCCTGCACGAGTACTCAACTCGTTGCAGACCATACGTACGATGTACCTGAGTTCTTGTGCTTCGACAGATCAAGACCTAGAACGACAGGGCTAACGCCTGTTGGGACGAGAATGCTGAGTGGAGCCATCTTTACTTACCAGGCTTCGCGACGAAACCGCACGCTGGCAGCTTGATTCGCATCAAGAGGGATTTTGCCTTCGTTATTGTAAGACTGGCTTGTAGGCTGAGTGACGGTCCATGGCGATCGACATCGAGCACAGCAACGAAGATGAGTGCTGAGATCGAGAGAAGCGACACCGCAAGTATTCTGAGGAGGTCTGGACCTCAGCCGAGTCTTGCAGTTGTACAAGGGTATTGTATGTACGCCATTTTGGCCCCATCCAACAAGGGTTCTGCTGGTTCGCTACAGTGCTCTATCTGAGATGGCGACACATGTACGGCCCTTGAATTGTACTCGATGGCCGCATAGGTCGATTGTGGCGGAAAGTCAGTGCCACTGGCTTCATATTCTGAGGTCTGGGTCTTCTCGACGACGGTTTTGTCATAACTATTTAGTGAGGCGCGTTACACAGCTGCACGTAGGTGTTCGAAGGCGTACATTAGCGGCGACACGTGACTTAGGGCAGACTCTTGATCGCAATATAAGGGATCAAGCGGAGCAGCTTCGCAAGTGTGAAGTTGTTAGCAATTCTGTCTCGAATCAAAGTGGTAGGCGCCGGTGACGTAGCGAGTTTACGTGACCCACCTGGGCTAGCTTCTTCTGTCTACCACCAACACTTCAACTTCAACGCTTCCTTTCGCGTATCAACGTCTTCGCATAACTCTCGGGCCCCCAAATCTTCTCGGGCAGCTGCTTACTGATCATATCAGAGGTGCTGTTGCTGTTGCGCACAACTTTATTTGCTTTTCAGATCTTGGAACACACAATTTCCACCAGTCGCCACACATGGCAGGTGTCAACACCGACGTTGACTTTCCACCTTTGCCAACACGAAGTACTACACGGCGAGCTAGCAAATCTAAGAGTGTAGCCAGTGTGCAATACTCAAGATCTACTGGTCCAATCGCCACTCTTGACGACCTGCCAGATGAGCTAATTTTAGGGATCCTGGAGTATTTGCCTGGCATTGACCCGAAGGACTTCCAGCTTCAGACACTCCTCAGTCTGTCATTGACGACTCGTCATCTTCACCGTGTTGTCAGCGACAAGATCTATGCTATCTATGATAGCTACTTCTGCGAGCCATATCTTTTTCTTCGAACATTGATATCGAATCCACAGCTTGCTCAAAGTGTTCGTCATGCCAAATTCAGATATGGCGACAATGCTCATCTTGAAAGAAAGCGGTACTCACCGACTGCACGAGACAAGAAGATCATCAAAGAAGGGATGAGAGGCCTTGACTTTCCGGATTGGAAGGGGTGGGCTGCTCGTTGCAACGTCGATGAGGTCGAGTTCGACATTTTGTATACAGCTGTTCTGCTATACACGCCGAACCTCGCATCTCTTGATGTCGAGGATGGCCGAATATCAGCATACTCCAAAGCCAAATGGCCTGAACTCATCAAGAAGGCAACAACCGGCGAACACTTTGGACATGCGCATCGGTTCAGTAGCCTGAAGTCGGTTCACTTGGATGCTCAGAACATGGTCATACGTCATTTGGTACCACTTTTGCGACTTCAGTCACTGCGAAAGCTTGAGTTGCGCGAACTCAGCGAGATTGAGCTTGACATGCGGGCGCCAGCTGAGCTGAGACGCGTCCTTCCCGAAAGATGCAATAATCTCGAAGAGCTTATTCTGGAAGAGTGCTCTTTGCGTTTCGATGCGTTGACGACCCTGATTAGCTCGGCGCGAAAGCTGAAAAGTTTCCGGTTCGACGTAAATCAGGAGAGCGTACTGCTGGACGGATCGGGTGTCATGTTACAAAATTGTCTGTGGCGACAGAAGGATTGTCTCGAAAGACTGGATATATATCACGACCCGCGGCACAATGACGACGACGACGATCCTTTGAGTCACGGTGGTCTTGAGCAATTTCCAGCATTGAGGAATCTCAAGTGTCCTTTGCGCATGGTTGCCGATGTACGCTCGGGCGCCTCTGCCATTATTTTGGAATATCTGCCGCCCGCGCTTGAATCTCTTACCCTTGCGATACGATGGGGCGCTCAAGAGGAGCTGTTTTTGCCAGTTTTGGAGCGTATGGCGAGCGATTACTCCACGGCAATCCCTCATCTTAAGAGCGTCACGTTGAACGTGCAAGTGCCTGCTGCAGAGCTGGATTACGACTGGGAGCGCCTGGTCAAGGCGTATTCCACCACGAGCGTTGATCTCAAGATCAATTTGCCCTCTGAGAGCGATGATGAATGGGGCGATTGGCGTACCGTATCGTCAGACTCAGACGACTCTTCTGAGGATTCGGACGAGGTCGAATTATGGAGTAACGACAGTGACGACGAAGAGAGCGACTAGAATAATCATAGTATTGATATTGGGAAAGCTGACCATTAGCACATGCGTGGTGCGTCATCGTCCCAGCCATTGCCTGATTTGTTCCCGTCCAGGTAGTCAACTTCATCTGTACAATCTCCCAGATCCAAAGGCTCACCGCCATCCCTCCAGAAGGTCACCCTTAGCGCGGTATCGTACGCCTTACATCGCCGCCGCATATGCAGCACCTGGCCCTTGTGATTGAGAGCGACCATCAACACCCAACCATCTTCACAAGCCTCGCCGTCAGCCACCAATACGAGCAATGCTTGCTCCAAGTCTAGCTCCTCCTCTGTCTGGCACAGCCAGTAGTCCCAAGGACTAGACTGGCTACACCCCTCCATCACATCAGGACACCTCATCAACGCGTTTAACGCAAACAATGGTATCGCGTCCATCAGCTCAATATCATCATCTACATCTTTGGATACCACCCCGTAGGCGGCGGCACTGTCGTCGAAGATATAAAGACCCACGATATTGTCATCGTACTCTCCGTTTTTTTCAGTGGGGTGAAAAGCTCTCTGCCACAAGCGAGCATAAGCCTCGTCAGCCTGAGCTGTACTTGCGGGATCGGTGACTGTTGTATTCTGGGTGGCTGACTTGTTACCATACCAGGTCCGTATCCACATCGCCCATGCGTGCCCCCACCGCTCCGGGTCTATGGACAACCGCTTTTCGAAAGCACACAAGTCACTTGGAATGTGTTCTGGGACAGAGATCTGCCAAACCTCCTCGCAGCGTTATGATAAGTCTGCAGAGCCTCGAATCAGAAGAACTCGGCTGAAGACGTGCGGGCAACACGGTCTTGGAGGTACTCACATGGCGACCCCTTCTGCCCAAACCGATCCATGTCCTCACTAGATGGCGTTCTTGTTCTTTGTGCACAATAGGCGAGTTTGCATCCCATTGCTCCTTCGTTTTGTCAGTCTTCACGTGCAATGTACGTTGTGCAAAGTCGAATTCTCTGGAGCGGACCGTACCACAAGGAAATGGTCGGATGGCATTGTGCCAAAAGTGTCATCCAGACTGATCATGGACGTCATTGTGGAGAGTTGTGATGGCCCGAAGGTCTGAAAAAACTAACACAGATCTGATACGTGACATTTGATCGCTTTGACACGTGAAGAAGGCTGCTGCCTAGCGCCAAGCATGGTTATGGAGTCCACAAAACAGCAGCAATCTTGTCACATTACTTACGCAGCGTGACCCGTATCTCGTGGCGTGACCGAAGGGCACAAAAAGCTGAACCAGGCTGTCATGTAGTCGATGAAAGTGGACACAAGCTCTAGAGCCTGTAGATTGATAGAAGCGCCCAGCGTTACTCTACAGCGTGTCTGCGACATGTTGGCACTCCTGGAGACTACAACACATTCTGTCTCTTGTATCCAACCTATTCCGCAAACATGAAAGCCAGGGCGTTGCAGTGTATCTTGACTTCACCAAGGCAGAATCAGTGATCTGGCGCACAATCCAAGAACTTACATTGTAGTTTCCTTTCTTCACTCTGGAGGCGCCTCTAGCATCTGGTGAGACATGCAGATGATGGCACCGACAATGGAGAGACTCACAATCGAAAACAATGATCTGGTGTTTGCACTGTGTTGAAAAGACACAGGGGTGGGAGATTTGCAGTGTCGACGCGTTTTCGACATTTAGCGTGTCATGACAAACTGCGTTAGAGGCAGGGTCACGTGAAAGTTCATCCTCGAACACTTGCGAAGTTTGGATTGCTTGCCTGCAAATCTCTAATAATGAGGCCAACATCAAAGTGTAAAGCAGTGCAGATGAGTGCCAACACTGCCAAGTTATGGAACAAGATCTCGACTCGCTCGGCTGAAGCTTGAATCATGACCCAATCACAAAATGCCTCAGCGTCGATCAAATCTCCCACTCTTACGCACATCAGCACTTCAGCGCCAACACCGATCTCAGGAAGTACAACTCTGAGACCTTTGCAGCGGATCGGGCGAGCAAACACGATTGCTCTGACAGCTTTGACGTCTCTTAACCCCGCATTGAACACAGCCCATGTTGACACCCAACTCCTCTCCACACACTTCCGTCAAACCAGGACTCGCTACTAAAGCAATCACGAATCGCCAGCGCATCTCACAGTGCCGTGTTTCACACTCAGTTAGCCCGCGATAGCACCCTGCCAAGCCGGGCAGTACCTGGATTGAGGCTACGCATCACCGTTGCCGCTACGACGACCATGGTCGATTGGACTCGCCTATCAAGCCCTTACCCTTTGCAGCATCGCCATAAATGTGCCGTTAGACACACAGCGCCACACCGAGATGTTCAAACGCCAGGTCTGGATCGCAGATTTGCTATTGGGCGGTGAATTGCAGAAGAAACAGTCAGAGATAGGGGCACGCGACACAATATGAAGTGCTCACGTGTTGCAAACCCGAGCGCGCGCAGCTTTTGAAGTCGATCTTCCGCTTCCTCCTCGTAGACGACGGTTACAACTTGTGATGGCGGAGAAGATGCAGAGCACAGCGAACGTCTCGAATGGCGCGAATGGTGGATCTACACGGCCACCACTGAAGAAGCAAGATAGCGACAAGGACTTCGACGACTACTTCGTAAGTCCTCCTACGTCAGGCCGTCCGCAATCAGCGCTGCGATACTGACACCCACCAGATCGGTCCGCGCGACCTCGACCACCATTCGAAATGGCCTGTCTTTCTCCGTGTGCATGGCAGTGTGACGCCAGAGATGGTCTTGCCATTACTCTTCGTAGCCGGCTGGTCAAGCATGATTACGCTGCTCTCGAAGTTCGTCCATGATCGTATGCATCAATCATGACCTCTTGAACCTATACCGAGATCTAACAATCAACAGTCAGCGTCAATCAACTTTTGCTCACCGTCCTTGGTTTCGTTGTTGGTCTGGCCCTTAGCTTCCGCAGCTCGACTGCTTATGAACGCTATAATGACGGCCGCAAGTACTGGGCGCAATTGACCTTTGCATCTCAGAATCTTGCACGTCTGATCTGGATCCACGTCGACGAGCGACACGAGAAAGACGCTGAACTCGGCAAACAAGACCTCCTCGCCAAGATCAACTGCCTCAACCTGATCACCGCGTACGCCGTTGCTCTCAAACACTCGCTTCGCTTCGAACCGTACATGCACTACGACGACTTGAAGCATCTTGTCGGCCACCTCGATACTTTCGCACGCAATGCCGATTGTCTGGATGAGAAGAAGAAACAGAACGTTTTCAAGACTGCGGGCCAATTCCTTGGGCTCCCCATGGCGGAGTCTAATCCACGCAAGCTGCTGAAGCGCTCGCGCGTTCCTCTCGGCAATCTTCCTCTCGAAATACTCAATCACCTGAGCGTATACATGAAGTCCATCTACGACAACGGCACATTCAAGGTCTCGATCTGCCAGACACAATCCCTCAACGCGCTCACCACCTTCAACGACGTACTTGTGGGCTCTCAGCGCATCTTGAATACACCTTTGCCAATCGCATACAGTATCGCCATCAGTCAAATTACATGGGTGTACATTCTGCTTCTGCCATTCCAGCTTTTCAAGCTTTTAGGCTGGATCACTATCCCAGCGAGCGTGTTTGCGGCATACATCATCCTTGGAATTGCGCTCATTGGTAGGGAAATTGAGAACCCCTTCGGCGACGACGTGAACGATCTGCCACTGGACGCTTTCTGCCTACAAATCAGGAAGGATGTGGACATTATCATGAGCAAGCCGGCACCGAGCATCGAAGAGGTGGTCATGCATCCCGAGAATCAGCCTCTCTACCCGTTGAGCAATGTGGGTAGTGCAGGGTGGGCGGCTAAAAGCGTTGATGAGATAAGAGATGCATTGGCAAGTAAGCCTGGGTTGCACTTTCCATTGGTAGAGCACGACGAACACCCGAAGCCAAGTCACTCAGTCAGTACCGGCGTTCGACGCCGCACAACAAGTGATGGGCGCGCGGAGAGGGGTGAAGCTGGACATGGCGGGCAGGGCGTCAGTACAGCGGGTGGTGATGGTGACTGATTGAAGACTGCACGACATCAACCATGAGGATGTCGGCGTTATTTCTGCAAGCTAGTGTACCAGTGCTCCAATGAGCAATAGGAAAGGGGAAGGCGCCTCTCATGACAGAACACAGCATCTAGACATCATGACTCAGGCAAGCTCGTACCTCGGCCTACCTTCAACCTCCTCCCTTGAACTCTGAAGTTCCAAAACTTCGGTACTCATCATCTCCATCCTCATTGTTTTGTTGTCTGGAAGTTCGGTAGTCACGGAGTGTTTCTCACTGCTGACACACAGCTCGACGTTTCGCTGTTCTTTGGGGTTTCTTCGCTTCTTCCGGTAGCAGAGAAGTGCTGCTAGCATGACCAGCAGGACAACAAAGACCATGCTGCCAGTTACAATTCCTGCGATCGACCCTTGGTCCAGGCCATGCGCCGCCTCGTGCTTTTCGGTGCCTTTGGCCGGGATGGAGACGAGTTTCACTTGGTTCGAAGCCGGGAAAGCTGCCTGATGCAACGAGAAGTTCCTCCGCTCGAAGTCGACAATGACATATGCCTCCTGCATAAAAGCTCGACCTAGAGTATATTGCGAAGCATTTGTGGTACGGCGAATCGGGAAGTAATTCTTGGGTTCGTTGTAGATAGGCCACGAAGCCTGAAGATCGAATGCGGCGTACATTAACTCGATGCTAACAGTGTCCACTAGACCTGGTGACTCGCCGAAAGCAAAGGTGAAGGATGGATTTCGAGCGAGGAGATCTTGATGGGTGGTATCATCGACCAGGTATAGCTCTGTCGTATTGTCATACTCGAGCTTGAAGAAAGCCGCAATACGATCGCATACATCGCGTGGGAGCCAAAGATAGGGCATGGTGAAATCCAGGTTGACGTAGGTCTCTTCCTGCAGAAGGACCACCGAGCCGTTGAAGGTATGTTCTGCTGTAATCTGTTGCAGTTTTAAACTCGTCAACTGTGTGTCATCCTGATCGAATGGAAAGGTAAAGTTGTTCGGCTCGAACCGATTTTGGTCAAAACCACCTAATGTGAGGCTACCAAAGACCTTCGGAGTTCCTGGATCTGTCAGCACGACATCGAAGCTTTGAAACAGTAAATTACTGTAGTATGCACCAGCGTTGTATGCATATGACAAGCTGGGAATTTGCCGCTCGTCTTTCAGTGTTGTGAGGAATGAACGCTGAGGATGATCGAAGTTTGTGAAGTTGCTGGCTTCAGGGCTCAAGCCAAACAGACCAACGAAGAACGGCATCTGCCTGACAGCTCCAATCAGTTGATTTCCCAACGTCGGACCGCCAGAATTCTGTATCATCAACCCGACAGTATCTGTTCCGTAGAGCGCGTCATCGGCATATCCAAGCTTCGACTCCAGGCCCATGCTATAGAATCCAACTTCCTTCCATGTCGTCGAAGCATTTGGTATAAATCCCTGGCGGTTGGTGTCAAAGACACCACGAAGCTCAGCGCATTTAGTGGGGTCGCCATTGCTGGGCTGACAGCCTACGGCATGGGGTATGATGAGTTCGCCTGTTGCCGACGATGGAAGGACCCGGAAGTTTTGCTCTGGCGTTCCAACTCGTAAGATGAAGGAACTCCAACTACCATCGTTTCCGTGCCAGAGCTGTGAAGGAGCAAAGATGAGGGGTCGGGGTTCCTGCATGGCACGTCCTGATTTGGTGGGTGGTGAAATTGCGCATTGCGAAACGTTATCGCAGCGTTAATGCAGCCAACTTGAACGAGAGGGGACTTAAGCCGAGTATCAATGTTGCTATATCAGAAACGCAGCACGAGGTATCTATCAAGAATCTGGCCTGGATTGCAGGACCCGATTTCTCGGAATGTTGTGTAAGTAGACATCAAGGCCAAACTGATGCTCACATTCCATTCTCCCACTTGTCGTACAACACCCCCTTTGAAACATCAATGCATAGTCGTAGCCTGCTTGATGGCAATGAATGTGTAGGTTGTTCAACCAGAGCAAATTGAGGGGCACAGAACAAGGGAGGACCATTGGTCTTTTCGAGTTTCAGGCAATACGAACTTGCTTGAACGCAAATAGATAACATAGCCACTTCGGCCCCATGACTTCGTCTGTCAACTATTTCAGTACCCATCATGAGAACTATTCTGTCTGTCGCACTTACCGCGCTCACTGTACTACTGGTACTGGTCAATGGCTTGCCGAACTCGCTGTCAGGTAAGTACAGAGGCGCAGTAGAACGTTGCACTGTATCGAGGCTAACGATAGCAGCACAGCCTCAGCAAACCGAGCTTAGAGTGTCCCCAGTGAGCCGAACACCAGTAGTGATAGCGTTGCCGCCCCAGATACCCCTTTCTCCTGAAATTGTAGCGTGGCTTTTCGCCCTTCGAGCCTGGCTTCTGGCTTTCCCAACGCCTTTCCAAGTATCTCCACTACCACCTACTGGGCTACCAACAGTACCTTTACCCACTGTGGCAGTGCGTCCGCCCACTGTAGCAGTGCCACAAGCAACTCCAGTGTCGACATCCATAAGTCAACCGTCATTGGGTTTCAATCCGAAAACGCCAATAGCGATTCCACAGCCTGTCCCAAATCCAGCACCAGCACCAAACATGGTGGCAGATGGCCAATGCTGTTCGACAAAGCGTCCGGCACCAACTTGGCCGTCACGTAGGTTTCCGGTGCTCAGGCCTGTTCAATGAAATTCAACTCCACTCTACATGCGCAGTTAGTATAGTCGAAACGGATCTATAGCTGATCAAGCGGACAGTAGTCTATATAATTGTTTCTGTGGTATCGTGTCGCTCCCTTTCTCGCTTTCGACGTGAATCTAGGCCCTAGAGCCAGGGATGCTGGTAAAAGTCTGGAAGCGAAAGCAAGCAGAAAGAGACGTGACAAGTGACTTGTGGCGCAAACTTCCAGTTATTCAACAGGTGAAAGATGCTGTCGCATGCATCACGCTTTCCTTTCTGGTATGCGGTCACTAAAGCTGTCGACATCGCCTACCAATCACTCAACTCTTGCGTGCAAAGCGCCTCAAAATGGCGAAGGTCAACGCACTGGACGCGGCTGATGCGCACATCAATGCTACGAGCCCACAAGCAACCATCAGCTCTGCATATCACAATGCAGAGCGTGACGCAACGAGTCTTTTGTCTGACCAGCCTGGGGTCTCCTTTTCGATACCACACTCCCTGGATAAGTGGTGGCTTCTTGGTTGGATAGTTCAGCGCGGAACTTGAATGCACGTCGTCTTCGCCTCCGACTCTAAGACAAAAACGTACATTGACAAAAGCTGTTTGGATGTTCGCGCTCGGCGAAGCTGACAAGCGACGAACGATCTGCAAGATCAACGCGCGGCGGGCCGACTCATGAAGATTCCCGAACCCGCGACACGGAACATGAATCGCACAACCATCAAGGCACTGGTGGCATGAAAGTCCGTGGTGCCCTCCCATGTCGCATTGCCGCCCAATATGTGGGAGAGTGGCTGCGATGTTCGCTAAACCCAGAACACTCCCTCACCCTCAATCACGACGAGATGAGACCCTGACGATCTTCCTGCGGCAAAGTTGCTATGCCCTCAAGACGGATGAGACTTGTCCCTTAGATACGAAGATGCCTATCGGACATAAGATACACTCATTTGCCCTGCGCTGTGCTTGCAAGCCAGTATTCGAAGCATTCTCGACAAGAGTTCTATCTTGATTTCAACGCAAGCAAACGAAATGACTCTAGCTCCCAAGTCAGCGGCCGGGGAGGCCTTGGTCGGCGTTACTATATCTATGCTTCTGTTGTCCTGGATCATAGTAGGCACACGGATCTGGGTCCGTCGGTGGATCAAAGGGAGTGGCATAGACGATGTGTTCATGGTTGTAGGCTTGGTATGTCCTCAGTAATACCGATAGGTGCCCAAGCTAACAATTACACAGGTGCTCTTTACTGTGACATGCCAGAATATCCTGAGTGCAGCGTACAATGGTGTTGGAACGCCAGACCAGTATCTGAATGATCAACTCAACCGCGATGGCCGCAAGGTACGGAATAGCAGACCCAAACACCAACGTTTAGCATCACGGTGTACTGATTAGCTCAGTGGTTCTGGGTTTGCTCAGTCGTCTACCCGTTCACAGCCCTCGCTATCAAGTGCAGCATCTGCACATGTCTCCTCCGTTTCACCCAGGAACGCCGCTACCGACTACCCTTGTATGCGATCATGTTCTTGTCCTTCGTTGCGTCCATGACTACAAGCCTCACCCTGCTTCTGTGGTGCCTTCCGCATCCGATCGCAGCGAATTGGGATTCGCGCGTTGGCACTTGTCCCGACCCAAAAATTATTACAGACGTCAGCTACTACATCTCGGCCAATGCTATCGTCACCGACTGGGCATGCGCTGTCCTGCCGGCATTTGTGCTGTGGGATGTGCAGCTGAAGCTGAGAATCAAGGTGTCACTCATCGTTCTCTTGGCTCTTGGTATAGTGTAAGCAGTCGCAATCGATACCTTCTCGAATAATCTTACTAACCCCGTCTGTAGGGCCAGCGTCGCAACCATCGTCCGTCTTGCGTACTTCACTGCCTACAGCAGTACCAAGAACTACATGTACAACATTGCCAAGATTGCAATCTGGTCTATCATTGAGTGTGGCACTGGTATAATAGCTGGATCTGTTGCTACCTTCAGGCCTTTGTTCCGCCTCGTACCATTCCTCAGCCAGTCCTCCAGTGCTGACAAGTCTGGCGTTGTTGGCAACTCGCACCTGCACTCTCAACCTCTGAATGATCTGAGGAGCACGAAGAATCCCAAGATGGGCTTGAAGACTGGAACTCAGAGCGAAGGGGACTATCTGGAGTTGTCAGATGCGGAGAGTCAGAAGCACATCTTGAAGAAGACCACGATTGAATTCTCCTGATCACTGTTACAGCATTGTCAAAGTACGTAGATCCATATAAACATCAACCAACGCAAGGTCAGAATCCGTGGGATTTACTGTAGATCGTGAAACCATCTGAGCAGACTTTCAGCTTGCAGAAAACTCTCACCGCAAGGATATCAGCCCCGAAATCAAAAGTCCCAACACCCCATGAACCCACCACATTGGTGGACACTATTCGTATCTCCTGTGGTGTTCGACTCAAAGACGTCGTGTCAATATATTACGCTTGCTCCGTTGAGGGTTGACAGTTGCCACATCCGGCACACCTTCCGCAGATCCTCGCAACGACAGTCTCCGAGCCGGGGGTAGAGTGAAGATCGCCTGATCCGTGCGCGCGCTATAATGCGTGGATGCAGGGACTACTAAACTTACCGAGATGGAAGTAGTGGATCTTGGTGGTCCACCATCTGGTCGTGGTCCGAGTGAAGGCTGGGTCCTACAAGACACCCTGCAAAAACATCGAAACGTTCAACAGCATTGCTCACAACCTTTGAGAGACTGAAGGAAAGCAACATGGATAACTTCGATAAGAAGACCTTCAAAGTATCCAGGGGGTTTACTTACACATACTATACCTCCCCCGGCAATCGTAACCTCCCAGCCCTCCTCTTCCAACATGGCTGGCCCGATCAAGCTGCAATGTGGGCAGGTATCGCTTACCGCCTCATTGATCTCGACTTCCCCATTGTCATTCCCGACATGCTAGGCTACGCCGGCTCTTCCAAGCCCACAGATCCTTCAGCATACACCTGGAACGCCTTAACCAGCGACCTGATCGAGATCCTCGACGCCGAAGGCGTTGGGAATGTTATTTCTGTCGGCCACGATTGGGGTTCTGCAGCTGCATCACGACTGTACCACTACTACACGTCTCGCGTCGTGGGGCTCGTGAATCTGAACGCGGCGTATATGACGCCTGGTCGGGCATCATGGGATCTCGAAGCGCTCAATAGCGCCACAGAGAAGGAGTTTGGCTACCCGTTCTTTAGCTACTGGAGTGTGTTCGCTGCGGCTGATGGGCCGGCGATCCTTAAAGAGAACGTGGAGAGGCTGTATCATGTCATGCATGGCGAGGGGGAGACGATGAAGAAGTATTTCTGTGGGGAAAATGCTATGCGGGAGTATCTAACCAATGGTGGTGAGAAGATCAAGCTTCGGGCTTATGCGCAAGATGAAGGTTTCAAGAAGGAGTTCGTTGAGCGGTTTACTCGTGATGGATTCGAGGCGCCGCAGTGTTGGTATGTGGCTATGAACGAGGACTTTCAGCACAAGGTCGACAAACACTTGCCAGCTGCTGTCGACAAGGTGAACGTACCGGCATTGTACATTGGTGCAAAAGACGATGCGGTGTGTCGACCAGAGGCTGCGGATTCATTGGTTGAGCAAGGATTGTTGCCGGATTATACGATAACAGGGTTGATTGATGCGTCGCACTGGGTGCCGTATGAAAAACCCGAGGAGGTTGTGGCGAGGCTGAGGCCGTGGCTGCAGCAAAAGTTTCTCCAGTGAGGGAGAGTCTTGTCGATGGCCGCGGACATGAGATCACTTGATAAGAGGAAGCCTGGAACATGTCACCGCCCAAGATTTCTGAGATCATGCCGACAAGATCGTAGTATCTTTCCGTAAATATGGTATCAGAACGACACCCGTCTTTGGCTCTGTACTCCTCTTATCTTCATTCCTACCGCAAAATCATCCACCACATCTTGAACTTCCGAAATAGGCTTCAAATCCTACTAATCCTTCACAGCTACCCAACGGTCATCCGTACTTATGTAAATGGTGAGTAGCTCAAGGCCAGCACCAAGCGCTCTAATCCCCGTCAAAAGCTGTGCTTAGTGTCGCCAGCAAAGGAAAGCTCTCGCACCACGGTCGAGCTCATGGCCTCTGGCTTGGGACGTGCGAGATTGCTAAGCTCAGAGAGCCAATCCTCATTATCTCAGACGTCTTTTGACAGCTTACGTGCATATTTTCGACCACCGGGTATGAACACCATGTATGCATCCTGCTCGTCGCGCCGTTCCGCCCACTACAGCGTGCCCTGTATTCTATGGCAGATCTTGAGGATGAATCTCATGCCACCACTTGTAGTACGGAGATGTTTTCGGACTCTGTCTTCATGCGGTCCAGCCTGCATATACTCTGTTGACAGAATGCTAGGTATGTCGGTGTAGGCTCGTATGGCCATGGTGTGGCTGGTTGAAGGAGCCTGAGTAAATGATGACGCGATTTTCTTGGTCTTCACGAAGCATCGGTGGTTGAAAGCCGTTTGGCAAGCGTGATGGAGCTTGATCCCCAAGGCAGTTCTGCTCTGCTTGTTTGATATACCACTCGAGCGGTGCAAGTTTGATCGTGCTATCGAGGGTAAAGTGCGGTAATTTGCGTTCGAGCGACGTGCTTTCTATGTGTTACTCAGCCTCTTCTACCTCGGATTGAAGACCTTGACCGAATCGATGAGTTTCTTCAGGCGCTATGTTCGCTCCTGTGTCATGCAGAGCTGATGCTTCACTACCAGGACACGTTTGTGCCAGCGGCTCAACCACGATTGTCTTGTTGAGTACGCTATCGACGCAGATCGAGGGCGAGGAAACAACCTATGAGGAGCATCTCAGTATCATCCGCGAGTGCGCGGTTGCTGAGCTTAGAACCCAGCATCAAGGGGAGCTACACAAGGATGTGGGCTAGTGAAATTACCGCCAGGAAGGGAGGAGAAAGTGAGCGGTACAAGAGAAACTCAGCATTTACGCGGTGAGAGTAAGTGTAGGCGTACGTGCCAGTTTGTTTGGACCAATAATGCCGACCCAAAGGTAGCTGTGGCTTTCACCTCAGATGAACGGAAGCTTGTCGAACGGTCCCGATTCTACGAAGGCACAAACCAGTGCAGACTCTTACACCTTCCAGCAGAAGCTTCGAGCTTCTACTTTTCTCGCGTGGCTCAACTCGGCAATAGCAGCGATGCCAGACAGATTCTACGCAGATGGTAGCGGAGCGACCTCTTCATGTTCTACAACCGCAGAAGAAGCTGCACCGTATGGTCTCAGCGAGGACACACATACCAGGCCTGAAGGATCCATCAAGACTGCTAACTTGGAAGACTACATCCTGCTTGCAGAACGCATTTGCTTGCCAAGATATCCCAGACAGCAAATATTTTGCCATGCACCACACGTGCAGTCTCCGACACTTCGTAGTGACCGCGAGAATCGAGTGCTTGTTTTCCCGGGCTCTTTCAATCCACCCCATCTTGGCCATGCAGCGCTCTTATGGCACACATATCTTTGTCTGGACGAAAAAACAATCGCAGCCATGATCCTGCCGATGAGAACAGCATCAGCATCGAAAAAGAAGTTGACCAAGGCAGCAAACCCAAGAGATGGTCGCGCCTTCAAGCTGAGCTCCTATCAACGTGCGCAGCTGTGGCAGGATGAAGTGCTGAGTCGTTTCATTTGGGTATGGCCCGCTGACGGGTACGAGGGCTCGTCTGCATTCTTCAGATGCATGCAGAAGCTTACTGAAGCGGATGGGTTCAAGCTTGTCTTTCCGTCACTACACGGTGGAGACCATTTCAAGAGATTCAGACCCGGCGGTGATCTCGGATGGGGAACGGGAAGCGTCGTGACAAGCGACATGGGCAGGCGTGTTGACTTTATCAAAGAGCGCATCGAGAATGTCACATTGCCAGACTGCAAGAAGTGGAAGACGATGAGGGCTCCAAATAGCGAGTGTACAGGAGCCACTGCCACTTGCAGGTCATGCTGGCCTTGTAACAAGCTGCGAGCCGTATGTCCTGAGTTCTTCGAGACCGCGAACGGTGAGTATCTTGAAGAGGCCAAAAACTAGGACTGACCATGGTACAGCTGTGAGAACCACTAGCGGAAACATGATCGAGATTCTCAGACAATGTCATGATGACCGGAGCGCAATTTGGTGGGCGAAGATGCGGCGACGGCGGGGCGACTGACCTGCGTACCTCGTTCTCGTAACTGGCTGTCAAAAGCATATGAAGGACGCGAGACAGAGCCCAACCTCTGCAAGTTCCACAGCTGTTCGAAGACTGTTCTATTGTCACGAAGATCAAGAAGAGTTCAGGCAGACCCTGAAGGCACTCGTTATCAACCCAGAGTTGCTGGCCATGTACCTCGGAATGGACAATCGGTGGGTTTCCGTAGATGAGTGGAGCAAAGAATGGACAGAAGCAAATGAAGTGTCAGACGATCTTGAAGTCGGAGTGTCTGGTAGGGATCAGCAAAAGAGACGAGGATCATTTTAAGGGCGAGCTCCCGAACTGGACAACGATTAGCTATTCAATCAAGCCATTGGAGTAAGTCCAATCGATACGGAACAGGGACTGAAGTCCAGAAGCGCTTTTATTTCGTTATGACTATGTCGTGACTTGGATTTAGCTTGACTGCTCACTCGTGGAGTCGTTGCTTAACCTACACCATGTCAGCTTCTCGCACACAACTCATAGCTTCGCTGAATCCATACCGTTGTAAGCAATGCACTCAATCTCAACCGGGACGTTCTTAGGCAGAGTCTTGACCGCGACACAAGACCTCGCGGGCTTGTGTGCAAAGTACTTCTCGAAAACGCCGTTCATCTCAGCGAAGTTTGCCATGTCATCAAGGAAGACATTGACCTTGACAACCTTCTCAACGGGTGTGTTGGCCTCTTTCAGGATGGCGACGATGTTCTCGCAGCATTGTGTGGTCTTGTCGGTGATGTTGCCCTCGATCAGGGCGCCGGTCTTGTCCGCGGGGATCTGGCCGGAGACGAAGACTTGGGGACCGGCGATGATGGCCTGAGACTGTTTTGGAGTCAGTCATGTGTTTTTCAGGTGGTGGTATCGCGGCGATATCGCGGCTGTTTTTCGAGCAGAGTGGGCTGTGACTGGAAAAGGCTATGGTGACCGGAATAGAGCTCGTGGTAGCGTGGCTCAAGGTCTAGAGGAATGCATGCGTGTACGATCGAGGATTGAGGGTCATTGAGACATGTACAGCTAGAA
Source organism: Nothophoma quercina (assembly GCA_021642125.1). Classification (NCBI taxonomy): domain Eukaryota; kingdom Fungi; phylum Ascomycota; class Dothideomycetes; order Pleosporales; family Didymellaceae; genus Nothophoma; species Nothophoma quercina. The sequence continues at coordinate 748,457 of JAKIXB010000013.1, read as the reverse complement.
GAAGCTCGATGTACGTACGTAAGGTCCAGCAACTACACTTGGTCAGCACAACTCTCCCACCAGCAACCTACGGTACTCACCAGGGCAAGCCTCCTTAGTAGCAACGATCTTGATTCCAGACATGTTTCTAGCGGTCAATTGTTGTGGTGAAGCTCTGAAGAGGGGTCGTGAAGCTGAGAAAATCGGTCGAGAAGCTCGGAGCAGTGGGCGAAGCATGTAAAGATGTGTTTTTGGTGGACAGTCTGTCTGTGTATGGTAGGGAAAGGCTATCAACGGCCCCTCGCGCGTCATCGGAGCTGGAGAGCACCGCCGACGGGAAAGTAGCGTTGACGAATGAGGAAGGTGGGGGGTCCGATTCGGAGATTATGGGTTGTCCACGAAGTACCGAGCGCACCCTATGACCTTTGAATATTAACTAATTCCTCTAAACATCTAATACTACCTGTGTATCTACGCTATGAGACTATGTATAAGCTTCCTTATAAAGGTTTGAATTACAATACCTGCTCCCATAAACTATTATCTATTCTAAAGACTATTACTTATATGTGTCGGAGTCTACGCATATTAATGCATAGTATAGAAAAGTTGCATATGCAACAGGCTATTGTGATAGTAGTATTATCTGCTATTTGTAGGAGATATTGCCCAAATCACAGGGTGCGCTCGGTGTTCTGGGAACAACAAGATTCCTGACAACATCACACTCTCTAAGAGGTATAGATAGAAGCCTTGTGATCGCCTCCAAAAGCGTGCCGGAGGTTAAAATAAGATCGTGAGCCACAGCTTCTCGATCATAGCAGCATCAGACTATAGAGACAGTGTATTCTGTTGTATCTCGACAGCCTTCTTTCGAGATGATACAAGTCTCATCGCAAAGCTTCGACGGTACTATCATGGAGTCACAAAGATTCTGCTCATTGCTTAGCGAAGGTAGATGCCTAGATATTCGAACAGCAAGGCTGGTATAACGATCACACATTTCGGTCAACTTGGCAAGCCTGTCAAGTTACGATGGTGGTAGTGAGACAGATTTTGAAGATCTATGAGTCGGTATGCGTACCTGCAATCCATGAGTGAGCGGTGTTCAACGTTTACGCTTCGTCGAGCAACGTCGTGGGGCTAGCTGAATGCGGAGGGAAGTGACAACAGCGGGGTCATCCCTGTCGTGATCATCTAGCGCGCTGTCAGAATGGAGGGGTAACACGAAATCTTTACTGCCCTGAAGGAGAGCAGACACTGCGCAGTGAGTCCTGTCATAGTTGATGTGCGTAATATATACTATTCTTCCCTACCACGTCTTCCATACCGCCTGTAAACCTGGAGTGTTTATATACCTCCAGCCATCCGTAGATGCAAAAATGTTGAATGAGCACCGACTTTTCCCATGCCGTGCCCAGAACCTGCAAACGCCTTCCCATGCAATCCCATCCCTCGTCTATAATGTGTGTTTTGGTATCTTAGTTGTTGCCGCCAAGCTTCTCCTCCTGGCCAGAAAGCAGAGTGTAGACGGGCGCGTTGAGCTTGTCGCGGCCCTTGAGGAAGTCCAGCTCCAGGATGAAAACGTACTCGAGGACCTTGCCGCCGAGCTTCTCGACGAGCGAACCGGCTGCAGATGCGGAGCCACCTGTTGTTGTTAGTGATCTTATCTTGTGTGATTTCAAAATGACGGGACTCACCAGTCGCAATGATGTCATCAACAATCAGCACCTTCTGCCCCGGCTTGACCGCGTCGGCCTGCATCTGGAAGAAATCCGCGCCATACTCCTTCATGTACTCTGCAGTCTCACAGGGACCCGGGAGCTTGCCCCTCTTGCGGACAGGCACGAACGCGGCGCCGAGCCTCAGCGCCAACGTCGGTCCAAAGAGGAAGCCGCGCGCATCAAGGCCAACAATGACGTCGGGCTTCTCGGTGAAGGTCTGCTTGATGTGCAGCTCGAGGGCGTGGATCAGCGCCTCGAACAAGCTGGGGTCCGCGAAGATGGGCAGAATGTCCTCGAACAAGATGCCCGGCGCGGGGAAGTCGGGGAACTGGCGCAGGGCACCCTTGAGCTTTACTTTAAGACTGGCGAGTTCGGCGGAGGCGGAGGGACCGGGGGCGGAGAGCCTTCTTTGGGAGGCATTGCTCTCGAGGGTGGGGTCTGGCTTGCCGGCGGGAGGGTGGGCAGCGGTGGCCTCGCCTGCTACAGGCGGATCCGCGGGAGTCGTGGAGTTGACGGGGTGGCGGTGGTGGGCGGGGGAGTCGTTGGGTGCAGACATGGCGAGAGAGGGAGGGAGCAGAGTAAATATGTGTGGGCGGTGGGGGTGAATAGGCAGACGCAAGGCAGGTGAGAATATCGGCTTGATGGCGCGCAAGTCGCTGCACAGAAAAGTTACTCGAACCTGTGAGGCTAACCGCGGTGGGGCAAACGTCGACAAATTGACTGGGAAGCCGACGCGCTATGGCTGCATTCACGCTGGATTCACCACACCGTGATGGAACGCGACGCTGGACGAGCCAGTCCGTTCGACCTGAGCTGCAGCCAGTGCGCCAGGAACATCACTAAAACGCGCGCACCACGGCCACCGAGCACCGCTATCACACTATCCGCCCACGGTGCCACACGTCTTGTGTCGAGGGTGGAGCGCCGATAAGCAACCACCGTCGTGCACCATCAAGAACCATGCTGGCTAGAGCGCTCGCTGCGGGTGTGCTTCTTACTCGTTTGCCAGGATGCCAGGACCGCTTCACATGCTGAAGCGCGGTATGACTCCGACCATGCCTGTCAAGGTGTGAAGCTCCCAACAAAACGTGCCAGTTCACCGCTTTCCGTTTCCTACGCGGGTAGCTCTGCGGAACTGCCTGCGTGACATCCGCTGCCGTCAATATCGACCTCGTACTTGAACAACAAATCACAGTTTCAGGCCGATGAGTGAGGTGATACCCGTTATAGCTGCAAGGACGCGTCGATGCACGCAAGGTGTCGTGTTATTTGTAGAAGTCTGCAATTCCTCGTACGCCCGTCTGCCTCCCCACAAAAAGCACGCCACATGCAGGCTCTCCGACCGACTGCAGCCCCAGAAGCTGATGTGGAAGCTGAACCGCCGCGCTAGAAGCTTTTCTCGCATGTGGATGGCTGACAGTAGAAGTGATGTCGTCGTCAAAGGCTTGAACGGGTATTGTAGGGAAAGTTGCGGGTTTGCCCGAACAGGCTATCCGCTAGCGTGGTGTGTGTGTGAACTGCAATTGTGGGATATTGGGACTGGATACTTTGCGGGTACCTGAGACTGTACAGCCTGGAGCGTAGCGGGTGGCTCGAAGTTCTGGACTTGGGACGACTCGTTGCTAATCTGAGAACTGTATTGCGACAGGTCTACCTCAACGAGTGGTCAACGTTTCCTATGCCACCGAAATGTGGGCAGGACAATGCAGGTACGCGTCCATCTGTGACGTTGACATTCCTTCGAACCCACAGCGGGCGGATACCTCCTCCTATGCTCCAGTCTGGAGTACGCACACGCTGTTTGCGTTTAATTCTCTGTGTACTTTGTTCTATTCTTGTATGCTTCGGTGAAGTCAGGTGCTGAAGAGAAGTCTAACATACTCGCAGATAATCAATCCCGACGTCCAGGGTTTACACGAACTTGAATAATACCCTTCTTGATCGACATCTATGTTCGTTGTGCTTCCATCTTCTTTTCCCGTTTTCCTTCTTATTTCATGAGCCAGCGATTCATGCGATGGTCCTGGTTGCCGTAGGCTTAGCAGTGTCTGTAGGTGCTTTGTACGTGCGACCGCGTATGTGGATTTGGTTGTAGACTGAGACAAGATTGTCATCTACCTCGCTTCGCACATACTTGCCAGTCGACGTAGCCACGACGAAGTCGAGCTCCGTTCGCCACTTGAGGTCGATGATACCAATCTGTGTCAGGTAGGCAGCCACATTCCTGTACGCAGTCTCTGTGCGAAGCAGCGGAGGCGCACCGTCCTTGTCGAACTGAATGTATATGGTTGGTATTTCACAATTCCGGCCCATGGTACATTGCACCTTCATGGGATGTTGGAGCGAATTTTGGAGAGTTGCTAACCAGGCTTCGTTGCCATTGTTTAGGAAGTCGTTCACCGCAGCCAGATAGGTGTACTCCTCACTGAGGCCTTCGTACACGTTGTCCAAGGTGCCTTCGTGTGAGCAAGCACAATCGTACAAGGAGTCCACGTCGGAGTTGTCATCGAAGTCTTCGTGAGAGCAGTTGATGCAGTAGCCACACGCGTCGCAGGGCACACATTGTAGGTCAAACTCCACTAATTTGCGACACCTGAATTCGATCTTTGTCGACGGATTGGAGGCGCGGAGCTTGAGTAACGGCTTGAAATCCAAGAGAGTGAATCCATCCCCGTACTTGCTTCTGTTGTGGTCCCAGGTTATGGAAAGGAACCTTGGCGCATCGCGATACCAAATGTTGTAGTTGTGTTGTGGAAGATAGAATGTTGAGATGAAGGCGAGCACGTCGTCAAAACTAATACAAACAGACGACTGACGAAGCCATAACGGACGATACTCAGAACGAATTCGCCGGCAGGTTTGCGTAAGAGAGAAGAACGTTCGCGATCTCAGGTATTGAGGTACTTCCTTAGGCTTCGTCACCTTTCGTAGTGCGCATGGCTCGAACCATGTTTCGAATGTCTGTTCTTTGCAGAAGTGGTAGATGCGGTTACGTATTTCTACATGAGTCAGCTATGTTGGCATCAGCTATTAGGTAACACTCACCCGGCGGCATCTCCAGCAATAAGCATCGCGATGGTTCAGCGTTGACGGGCGCGTCGTTACTCTTCTTGATCTTCTTCCGCGACCCTTTTGACTTGGCTCTAGAAGGACGGGGAGGAACAGACGAATCTGCAGCTCGCTTGCTAGCTGAACGCCTGCACTTTATGAGTAGCCGACCAAGATAAGGTAGACGAGCACTTACGTCGTCGGGGCCATGGTAGTGAAGTGATACACTGACCGCGTAGGGGAGTGCGTGGTGAAACAAGCTTGTGGTAGGAAGGTCAAAGAGAGTAGGCGCACGGTCGAGACGCTAATGACGTGAATGCGACGCGTCTAACAAGTGAGGTGAAGCATTAGGAAGGTGCGCAGAGAATATCAACAAATAATGCAGAAGTCATGGTGCAGAGCTCAATCGTCACGCAAGACTGAGCGATAACATGACTCGTTTATTTCGTACCTACGAGCAGAACTTGAGTTATACAGTACCATGTTCTCAATGCAAAGGGTGAGTTTTCGCACCAGACGCCTATTTGTAATCTCTCAAACCAGAACTTGTGAGCTCTCAGCCATACAAGCTGCCCTGCGTGCGCTTACTCGCCTGGTTCTCGTTATGCAGGTGCTGCGTGACATCGAGAGTGGTCAAAATGTGCTCGTAGCTCAGCTTCTCCTCCTTCCTGCTAGCCAGCAAACGCGCGATCTTGAGGATGTTCTTGATCTGGCGACCGTTCATATTCATATGCGCGAGCTCAGTGAGCTGATCCTTGGTGATTGTGTGCTCTTGTGTAGAATTGTTGAGGAAGTTGTCCCACACAGTCTTGCGCGAATCGATCGATAGCTCTTGGTAGTCGAGCGAGATGTGGATGCGCGACTGGAACGCAGGGTCAAACGTCTCAACACGGTTTGTTGTGAGGAACATGGTACCTAGAATGGTGTCAGTAACGATGATTTGGTGAGGAAAATTTGTCGTTTGCATACCTTCGTAGTACTCAAGCACCCTCAAGAAGATGCTTACGAGCTTGTTGCGCTCGAGCTCATGCAGCGACCGCTGCTCGAGGAATACATCAGCCTCATCAAGCAAGAGCACCGCGTTCCATCGACTGCACATCTCTAGGATGTCCTGAAGCTTCGTCTCAACATGTCGCGGATCGAAGCCTAGGTCGCCTGCGCTCATGAGATACAGTGGGACCTTCATCTCCTCTGCTACCGCCTCACTTGTCAACGTCTTGCCTACTCCAGGAGGTCCGCAGAGCAGTATGATCATGCCACGGCCCTTGCCCTCGATCACATCGTCGAATGTGTCCCGGTTCTTGCGCTGCGACTCGGTAAAGCCAAGAATGAGCTCCTTCTGATTCTTTGGCAAAACCAGCCTATCGAAAGCGTCTTTCTGCCATTCGATGTCTTCGACGCAATTGACAAAGAAGTTGAGCCACATCTTGTTCTTGAGGCTGTAGCCGCGGAGCAAAGGGGTGCAGATGAGCTTCTGTTCGGCAGTGAGCGGTGCGGGTTGTGTAGACTCATCGTCTTCGTCTGCGAACCGTCCGTCGATGGGCATACCGCCGTCATCCTCATCGTAGTCGTCTTCCTCACCCCATTCTTGCCCCTCCTCAACATCCTCGCCTTCCTCGTCAGAGTCATCGCTGTCACTCTCAGAGTCCTCGGCCTCCTTCTGGCTTAGTGGCGACACATACACAGCATTACCGGGGTTGAAGCGGTTCCAGCCGTAAGTATCAATGACAATCTGCATTTGTCAGTGCATATCCTCAGATGCTTCACATTTCTCCCTTACCCGACCCTTGACGTTGTACTTGTCTTTCGTACCAAACGAGCCCATCCTCCAGGCAACACCATGGTAGGCCCGATAGTTGGACCCAGCAAGCTCCTCCGCCTTTGCACCGCGTGAAATTAGACGCTCACGGAGGGCTTGCGAGTCGTGATGGTAGTCGATCGGGTATGCCTTCAGCGCGCCGATGGCGCGAGTACCGGTAAAGATGGGGACGCACACGTTCAGCTTCTGGGTGCCGAACTTTGTCCCATCCCAGTCGACGTACTTGCCAGTTATCCAGAAACAAGGAATCCCTTTCGAGTCCGCACCGTACCTAGTCGTCTGCAATGTCAACGCCGTCTCCTGGCCATCCTGGCGCGAGAAGACTGTTGCTCCTGGTTGGTACAGAGTCCACAGTAGGTCGAAGTTCATGACACGCTTGCTCATCATGTCCTGCGAGGTGTCGATTAAAGTTTTGAACTCCTTTACAAGAATTCCCTGCAGCAGCTCGGCATGTTCCTTGGTCGTTCGCTGCTCCTCTGTCGCACTGCCCAGCTTACTGATGGCTGCCTGCAGCTCTGCCCAGCGATGAATGAGCGGCTCAAACTTGCCAGAAAACTCCAGACGATTGAGACCGACTGTGACGCCAGGATAGTTCTTCAATACACCAGCAAGCAGCTTCTTCAGCAAAGGGCTCTGAACCACGATGGAGTGGACTGATAGCACCCGTCGAGGATCATTGTAAACCTTGACATTACGGACCAGTAGTGCCCACTTCGCGGTTTCGCTGTTTTCGACCGGATCGCCAATGTCTTCTGGAATCGTGTCTTGCCACTGGAAGCGCCCTTTCTTGTCTTCTTTGCCCGAATAGAGGTTCTTAAATCCGAGCTTCATGCCAGGCTCGAACTTCTCGCCGTCTAACTCTTGCTCGTTCTCCGTACTGCCGTTCTGCTTATTGTCGCCATTGATGACCACGTGCTTGACGCCGTGGGTGACAGTCTCAATCTGAGAATCCGACTCGTCTGAGCTGGACGAACCCGAGACTGACGAATCACAAATGCTGGGCGACATCGTTGCTGATGTATGATGGTAACCAGTGTTGCGATGTCAGTCTATTTAGGCGGCAGGGTTTCTCAACAAGCGATCGAGTGCAGTTTGGATACTGCTGTTCTACGGATGAAGATGGAAAAGTAGTCGCTGATGACTAGGAATGGACAAGCAGGTAAGAAGAGAACGAGCAGCTTCGTTGAGGTAGTTGCGGGGTCAGGTGGCCACAGGGCTGACTTATATATATTGAAGGTGGGCGGTTGCCTGCTTTGCTGCCTGTCTGCACAGCCTTGTGTTGCTGCGATCTTCACCTCTGTAGGTACTCAAGATCCTGCTGCGTTGACACTGCTACTGCGAAGGATCAGCACAAAGTTTGAGCTGTCAGACCCAGCGTCACCGGAAGATGCAGTTTCTGGTTGGTGCGGAAGGGCTGCAGTTGACAGGAGAGGGCGCTGACTGCGTCTCAGCCTCACCTTCACCCAGTTTCCAGGGAAGACGGAGTCTCTCCACAGCCTTCTACGTCATTCCGAGTGCTTTTCTTGAGTCAAATAGCAGCATCTTGTCTCCAGCTGTACATGCAAGGCGCAAAAGCACTCCATCACAGCGAAGTGAGAAGGGCGCTGCTAGGCTGCAGTTTCTCGCAGAGAGCACCACTCTTCCGATGCCGGAGGCTTAAGAATCTCTCCTGGAGAAGACACCACTGAAGCGGAGCAGTCACTCGTTAAGATGACCTGATCTCTGATGGATGAGATGTCGTGAGGCTCAAAGATGGAACGATATCAGGCAAGGGTTTGAGCTGGTGGACCGTGTTGCACCCCGCGATCGGCGGACTTGCCCCGCTGCGGGTATCATTTTCTATCTGCAAACGCGCGAGTCACTTTTTTGCGCGACACACATCGAGTGGTCGCGTCGGCCTCCAGACTCCAACAACTCACACAATGGCTACTGTGATCAAGGTGCCGTGCTCGTCGGCCAACATTGGCCCCGGCTTCGACGTCATTGGCCTTGCCCTCAACCTGTACCTCGAGCTCGAAGTCACAGTCACCAAGAAGGACAGCTCGGAGCACTCGCTCAACTGCAAGATCACCTACGAGGGCGTTGGTGCAGAAGATGTTCCACTGGTCGCCGAAGACAACCTTATTACCCGCACCGCCGTCTACGTCCTCCGCTGCAATGGCGTCCGCGCATTCCCCTCCGAGACCCACGTCCACGTCAAGAACCCGATTCCTCTGGGCCGCGGCCTGGGCTCTTCCGCAGCAGCCATTGTTGCGGGAGTGCACCTTGCAAACGAGGTGGGCAACCTGAAGCTGTCCAAGGCACGCATGCTGGATTACTGCCTCATGGAGGAGAGGCATCCGGACAACGTCGCTGCGGCGCTGTATGGAGGATTTGTTGGCACATACCTGAACGAGCTTTCGCCCGAGGACACCGAGAGGCTTGAGATTCCTCTCAGTGAGGTCCTTCCTGAGCCAGCTGGTGGTGTTGACACAGGTCTGCGACCACCGCAGCCTCCCCTCAACATCGGTCACTACACCAAGTTCCCTTGGTCGTCTGAGATCAAGTGCATTTGTATCATTCCGCAGTTCGAGGTTTCCACAGCGAAGGCTCGCGCTGTCTTGCCAGAATCATATTCGCGCAAGGACGCCATTTTCAACATGCAGAGGCTGGCAGTCTTGACCACAGCTCTCGGCCAGTCACCACCAGACCCTGATATGATCTACACGGCCATGCAGGATAAGCTGCACCAGCCGTACCGCCGCGGTCTCATTCCAGGCCTTACTGAGATCCTCCAGTCCGTCACACCCCAGTCACACCCCGGTCTCCTAGGTATCTGCCTCTCAGGTGCTGGTCCGACCATCCTCGCCCTTGCCACCGAAAACTTCGACTCGATAGCAAACCACCTCCTCGCCGAGTTCAAGAAGGAGGGCATCACATGCGACTGGAAGCTGCTCCAGCCCGCTACAGACGGCGCCACAGTCTCCAACTCTCTCAACACCACACAAGCCGAAGCCATGACTTACGCCTCGTCAGGTGTGAGCATCGACGCCGGTAACCAGCTCGTCCAGCAGATCAAGGCCTCAACCAAATCTACACGGCGCCCCGGCGCAGATGGCGAGATTGGTGGATTCGGCGGTCTTCTCGACCTGCAGGCGGCCGGCTACACAGAAGCACCCATCCTTGTCGGCGCCATCGACGGCATCGGCACGAAAGTCAAGATTGCCTTCGAGATGGGCAAGCACGACACCGTTGGTATCGATCTAGTCGCCATGAACGTCAATGACCTCGTTGTTCAGGGCGCAGAACCCCTCATGTTCCTCGACTACTACGCCTGCTCGAAACTCGACATCAACTCAGCTGCCAAGTTCATTGAGGGTGTGGCAAACGGGTGCAGACAATCTGGTGCCGCCCTCGTAGGCGGTGAGACAGCAGAAATGCCCGGCATCTACCAGGAAGGCGAATACGACGCTGGTGGTGCTGCCATCGGCGCTATCAAGAAGGGTGCTACCATCCTTCCTGACACAGCGGCTATGCGCGAAGGCGACGTCCTCCTCGGTATGTCGTCGAGCGGCGTACACTCCAATGGTTTCTCGCTCGTCCGCAAGATCGTCGAGCGAAGCGGACTGTCCTTTCACGACACTGCGCCGTGGAGTCCGGAGCAGAACATCGGTACTGCGCTGCTAACACCGACGAAGATCTACGTCAAGCCGCTACTCGCTGCTGTACGGAAGAACTTGCTCAAGGGTATGGCGCACATCACTGGTGGTGGGTTGAGCGAGAACATCCCCCGTATGCTGCCCAAGACGTTGGCTGCGGAGCTTGATGCAAAGACATGGCCGCTACCTGATGTATTCAAGTGGTTGAAGAAGACTGGAAGTCTGGAGCCCAAGGAGTTCCAGAGGACGTTCAATACTGGTCTGGGCATGGTCATCGTTGTCAGCCCTGAGAACGCCAAGGCAGCGCTAGAGTTCTTGCAGGGTGAGGGCGAGAACGTATATGAGATCGGACGTCTGGTTAAACGAGCTGATGAGGAAGTCATCATCCACAACATGGACGTGTGGGGTTGAGGATAGGTTGAGGCAGCTTTGATATCCGTTGGTTCGATCTACACAAAATAGACACAGGCACACATGACTGAATTCTCCCACAAAGTAAGAAGATCGTCCGCTAAATCCTATATCTCATAAGTGATAGTACTGGGATGCAGATCTGATCAACGTTGCACAAGGGTTATGTAGCGTTCAGCGTTGCTGGACTCTGCTGAACGTCAACCCCACCTGTCAACTCTTCTTCGTACTCATAACCTACGTTCGATGACTATCAAAGAGACTGTACAGCCGTCAGGGCTGTTTACCGGCTCGTTCGATATGCCCGACAATGGTATTGGTCTCTACAGTATTTGCCACATAATCAACTTCAGCCAAAGCTTTGTCGACGAAGTAGACCGCATTTAGGGCGAGATCGAGAGTTTCATTAAGACACAGGCTACATTATCGAGCCCATTCGTTTGACAAAGGCGTATGCCAGATATGACGAGTGTGGTCGGAGGAGTGAGGAAAGGGAAATTTGGTGTACTGCGGCTGTCGCATGGCGCAGGAAGGAAGTTGAATGAGGATCGCTTGCAAAGCACCTACTGATACTAGGAAACAAGTGTTTGGCCGATTCGGATGTCGATTCAAAGCTGTGACTTTGCTTTCATCGATCGGGCTGATTGAATGTGAAAAGATCTCAATCATCATTCGACTCCCCAAGTCAAGGTCTAGTTTTCATGATTCGCCGTATACAATCCATTTCTTCGCACAGGGAGGGATTGCACAAAAGAACTGACGGATGGTGATCGAAGCATCGATCTAAGCGATTCTCCACTGTCAATGGGTCATGACACATCCCAAAGGCCAAAGGCTGACGGCCATGTATAAGCTCCACGCGATACTTTCCTAAGCCTTGTCAACGACAGCCTCTCCCGTACCCTCCGCTTCCCCAGGGATCTCCACTCCCAGTGCCCTGTAAACCTCCCAAATATACTCTTTCGCCAACCCACTTCCCAGCCCCGCATTGCTCATTTTGTTCATCATATAAGTAATCGTCACACCACGTCCGACATCCATGATCGCCATACTGCCTCCCCAGCCACCCCAGAAGCAGACCTTGCCTTCAGGCACCCAACCCCCAACACCACCATCACCCACCCCATTCAAGCCGTACCCGATGCCGAAGCGCGCCTTCGTCGCGACAACCAGATCAGGACCAAGCGTCTGCTCTTTGAAGATAAGGTCCACAGTCTCTGGTTTCAGCAGCTGCTTGTCCCCAATCGTGCCGTTGCAGGATACGAAAGACAAGATCTTTGCAATGCCGCGAGCATTGGTGTGTCCGTTTGCCGCGGGGACGACTGCGCTGCGCCAGAAGTCCTGGTTAGCAATGTTGGCGTCCATCATCGGGTTCAGCAACGTCTTGGCAAACACACTGGTCATATCCACGCCTGCGGATGAGGTCGGGGCTTCGGGCTTCCAGTCTGCCGGCGGTGCGGGCGGGGAGATGATGTCGGCGACGCGATGGTATGAGGATTTGGGGACGCCGAATGTGAAGTCGGCGTCGAGCGGGCCGGCCAGCTCGTCTTGCACGAGTTGAGCGAGAGACTTGCCAGTCACGCGCTGGGTGAGTTTGTTCAGCAGGTGGCCCATGGTCAGACTGTGGTACCCTGATGCAGTTCCTGGGGCCCACCAGGGAGCCTGCTGCGTAAGTCGCGCGGTGCTCGCGTCCAGATCGCACACTTCCTCGATAGTGATGGGTCCTTCCCAGCCCGATACACCGCTCGAGTGGCTCAGCAGATGCCGGACCTCAACGTCTTGCTTCCCATTAACACCGAATTCTGGCCAGTACTTGGTTACCTTCTCGAAGGGGTCTAGTTGGCCGCGATCAATCAGCAACAATATTGCCAGACTGACGATGGTCTTGGAGGACGACCAGACATTTGTGATGGTGTCCTCTTCCCAGGCCTTGGTTTTAGCTGCGTCTGCGTAGCCGCCCCAGATATCGATCACGTTCTCGCCGTTGATGTTGACGACGAGGGATACTCCAAGCTCTTCGTCTGCGTCAATGTTAGACTGCAGCAAGTTCTTCACAGCTGCGAAACGAGAATCGCAAGTTCCCTTGACTGTGGCCATTGTTGTGTTGAAGTAAGTTTGGAAGAATATGTGGAGCTGTTGATGGTTCAGCAAGATGCAATATGCAGTACCTTCTTATATTCTGGTAGAAACCTCGGTGCCTGAGGTATGAACCTTAGTGCCTGGCGAGACGTATTCACTTTGTGTAAGATGCTCAAGCGGTCACATGTAGTCGGCCGAGATGTGGGTCATTGTTACAGTCTCGGCGAATGAGAGTGCAGTGTCTGACTGCGGGGCTGCAACACCATGTGAGCGGGACGTATTCGCATTGTCAGGCAAGCAATTTCGACGAAGCGCTAGATGTTGTCGTGGGAAATGCACCAAATGTAGAAGCGGAAAGAGCTCGAGTCGGATCCGTGGAGGGTGAACTCGGGGGAAGATCCATACTATTAGTCTGTTTCTTGCGCTGATAATGAATCGGAAATGTGACTGAATTGCACGGGTCAACAGCTTTCATATTGTATGTGGATGTGCAGGTTTGCGTGCTGTTCAACTAGGATCTAGTCAGTACAACCTTTGCAGGAGTAAGAAGGGAGATAGACGAACAGCCCAGAAGATATAAAACCCTGGTATATCATACCAGCTTTTGTACATGTACCCCTCCGCAACTTTTATACATACTCCCAGCATTCAGCGCGAATGCGCGGGCAGTCGTGAGCGAGATCTTACTTGAGAAACTTACTGATCAAGCCCTTGCCCTCTTTCACAAAACTCTTCAGTTCGTTCTTCATATGATCGCTGCCGCTTGCGTTGCCGTGTTCGCCATGTGCACCACCTTGGATAAACTGCCCTCCACCACCACCAGCTCCTCCAGCATGGCCCTTGCCTCCACACTGGCCGCCCGGACAGCCTTGCACGAAGTGCTGGATATCACCGCAACATCTCCCACACTCTCCACTGCCCATATACGGACCTCCATGGCCCCAGCCAACACGCATGACACGCGCTTTCCTGCCTTCCCACCCGGTCTTTGCGTCAGTAGCGTGGAACACACCCCAAACTTCTGGCCCTCCAGGGCCATTGACTAGCACGAAGTTGCCGTGACCGGGGCCATAGGGTGGGCTGTCATCGCGACTGGCCTGGAGCAAGGGGCGGTTCGACTTGGCCCATGATCGCGGGTCCAGTGGATGTCCACCGGTCCAGTATAGAACGTTCATCTTGTACTCGTGAGTCCAGGAGCCAGCGCATGAGTACACAAGACCCATCCATCGTCCGTCAGGCGAGCATAAGAACTGAGGGCCTTCGTTGATGCCGCTGGAGCCTGAGAACTCGAATTGTAGGTCCGGGGTACTGATACGGATCGGACGGCCAGTGCATTGCGTTGCTGAAGTCATCTGAATGATGTATATCTCCTGTCGCGATTCGCTCTCGCGGACACCTGGAGGCCAGCCCGAGTATACGAAGAACATGTTTCCACCAAGGGTGATGACTGTGCCGTCGATGGCCCACTGATCGTCTGGCAGGCCGCCGACACGTCCAAAGAATTTCCAGTTGTCAGGGACTAGTGGTGACTGGTCTGCAGGCGGCCCCTCAAGTATAAACATACGATGCGACTTGTTGCCGTGCTTTGGATCATCGGCGGCAAAGTATACATACCATCGGCCATGAATGGCGTGAAGCTCTGGGGCCCATACATCGCCTGAGTACGGTTGGTCTTTGGGAGCCCACCTGGCGAAGTCAATCAATGGTACTCAAGCCCGCTGCTGGCAATAGTGCGGATCGGAACCAGCCCAGCTTCTGTGCTCTCTGATTTACTTACCAGATGATGTCCTTCTTGCACCTCTTCTCAAAATCAAACAAGCTGTCTGCTGACCAGATCTCGACAGAGCAACCAGTAGTCCATGTCTCCGTATGTCAGCAATAGCTAATGTATTGATGCGTGTAAACTGTCCTACCATGTAGTATGTGCCTTTGTCCCAAAGCACGTATGGATCAGCACAACTCTTCTCCGTGATAGTCAAGATAGAGTCGTTATACGGCGGCGCCTGCATGTTCGTCTGCTGATGATACTGCTGTTGCTGCTGCCCTGGAAATGACATGTTGCAATACTGCTCGATCCTCCTCTTGATATAACTTGAAGGCTCGTCGCGATTCGCTCTGTAACTTGCCACACTATGTGCTTGATGTCGGATTTGAGCTGCCGGGCGAATTTGGGGTGATGTGAACAATCAAACGATGTGATGCAATGGAAGCAAAGCGCAGGACTTCGCAACTGGCCACAGCCACAAGTGTGGAAGTGACCCACATGATTCTGTCACATGGGGTACGTAACGTGACGTCATGGCGCGACGGGCTGCGTAGGAAGAATGGTTGCAGAGCCGGTCCGTTTCATTTTACTTGATGTAGGCGGGTCATGAGGTTAGGAAGCCAAGTTGCTGCCGAGTTGGGCGCGACTTGGATTTTGTTGTTGTGTTTGTGGCTGGGGGTGTTCGCTCGCAATGGGTGCCACAATCCTGCAGGAGCGGTGAACCCACTTCTTTATGGGCAACATGTTTTCGGACTGCCATGGAATAGTCACGATGCTTTCTTCTGTACTCTATTGTAACTGTACAAGATCTGTACCATACAGTAACACTGCTACTCATGCATTGGTGTCGACTAACCCCTCCACTAAACATTTCAATCGCTCATAAACGCTCGCCGGCGCACAACAATCCCATCCTCACTGACAGACACTAGTAATAGGTGAGGTAAGGTATAAGCCACTCATGAAATCGCATGCTCGCACATCAGCGAGTCGAGGTATCCAACGTTAACAGGTAGCACACAACAAAAAATAGGACGCGAAATGCACCTTCCGCAGACCCCTTGAACGCCGCGTTGAAGCCAGTTGTCAGGCTGATAGGTATAACATAGAAGTAGAAGAATCGATCGTCAAATAGGTGATAGTCGAGCTGGGAATTCGAACAGCAAAGTGGGTTTGCGCAATTTAGAAGTCGGTCTTGAGGGTTTGCTCAACAGTCAATTCGCCAGACTCGATGCGATCGACGCGAAGGACAAGTTCCTAGCAATTGTCAGTACACGTCAATAGCATTTATGTAAATGGCGACATACCTTGAGAGCTCGTGCCGTCTTGAATGCAAGCGGAGGAACTTTCTCGCGACCGCCATCCCGAATGTCGATATCTAGCATATCGCGCCTGCAGTCATCGAGAATCTGAACAACAGGGATCGCATGCTTTTGCAAAGCAGGGTTGGAAAGCTGCTTCACGGCATCGTACGTCCGGTCACCAGTGTCGTCAACTGCTCGTGAGATGTCCTGAATGTATTCATAGATCTGCTGCTCTTCGGCCGGTGTAGAGGTGGCGCTGGAGCGGATCAGGTTTACCAGAGGCTGGATGCTTTGCACGAGAAGCGCTGTCTGGTCCTCAAGGTAGTTCTGGACAACTGTCAGATATGACGAGCTGGACGTCTCAACCAACTTACTTTGAACTCTGTCATACCGCTGTCGGCCTGTCCACCAACATCATTCGAGCCTTGGCTGTCACGACCATACCCACTGTAGGGTGAGCTGTAGCCACTATAGCCAGTTGCGTTGCTGCCCTTGCTACTCAGGCCGCGCTGATGGCCTCGATCAGGTCCGAAGCCGTTTGTGTTGGTGCTGCTGCTGTTATCGCTCGCATTGTTGTTGATGCTATTTGGCGTGAAGGCACTGTACCCGCCAAAGACTGTTGGCTTGAGTGGCATAGGCATGTCGTCGGCCTCGGCGCGGTCTAGACTATCTTGATCCAACTCATTGTCTGGTGTTGGTCGTACCTTGACAAGCTTGACGAGCTCGACTACAGCGGTAGAAAGGTGGCTTGCAGCGGCGTCCAGGAGACTGACAGGTGACAAGTTGTTGGAAGAGGCATGGTTCTTCGCTGCCGTAATAAGGTTATTGGCGGTAGCACTGACACGCGACTTCAGCTTCGCCTGCTGCTTTTCCGGGCTTGCCATTAGATCGCCGCTGACGCTGCTGGTAGGAGACTGCATCTGCGAGAGCGGCGTGTTGTCGATTTCTCCAGTGATTGCACGGACACACTTGACGACATTGCGCATGCTCTCAAGAGTCTGTTCAGGATCCGTCCTTCGCGCCTTTTGCAGAAGATCATCGATGCTGAGTTGGAAGTTGGTGACATGGACATCTCGGACCAAGCCATCCGGTGTTGAGAAGCTGGGATCACGGCTGTAGTTGGCAATGTCTGGCGAGGCGAGACCTGAAAGCCCGATCGATGAAGCCTTAAGACTTCGTAGTTGTGTCTTCGAGCGTGCATATCGAGACTTCCACTCCTTGAGCTCCTCCTCCAACGACAACACTTGGCTCACGAGTCGTTCTTCCTTCTCTACGGCAGCGTCGCTGCGAGCGGACAGTTCGCGCATCTCTTGCAGAAATGTGGACGCATCTCTCCGCACTTCTTCCGTGACCTCTTGTTGCTCGCTCAGCTTGCGCTCCAGCTCCTCGCACCTCTGTCTCCACTCATCGCTGCCATTATTGTATGCCTGCTGAGGCGGGTTCGACTCGAGGTCGGCGATTTGCGCGCGCAGTTCTTTCTGCTCCGTTTCGTGATCGCTGCGTATCCTGTCGAGTTCTGACCGTAGGGACGCGTTTAGATTCTCGGCCTTCTCTACCTTGTCTTGCAGCGAGTATCGGAGCTCGTCCCATTCGGCGCGTTCTGTCGCGTTGTTCTACCCAATGTTAGAAAGAGGTTGAGATTGTCATAGACTTCACTCACACTGTCTCTTGTGCCCTCAGCATCCTTGAGCTTGCGCAGCTCGTCGTCTTTATCCTGTATTGTGCCTTCCAAGGCGCTTGCTTTGCTCTGCAGATCCGCAACCTGCTTTTCTAGTTCCGCGACCATCTTTTCCTGGGCCATGTTTATGCTCTTGGCGCTCTTGTTGGTCTGCCGTCTGGCTGCAGCGCCTTCTAGGTTGAATGCATCGTCGTCATCCCCAGCGCTGTCATCGTCGTCTTCGACCAACATGCCCTTGTTTGGAACAATGGTGTTCTGCTGAAAAGTCTTTGGAAGCGGTCGCCCGAATTCGTTAGGCTGCGATCCGGGTGCGAGTCCTCCTGGGGGCCCCTGCATGCCTCGTGGGTCTCCTTGTGGAGGCGGCCCTCTGTATCCGGGACCTGGCGGTGGCCGACCGCCCATCCTACTGTCCATGCTCCTGTTGCTTATGCGACTTGCGATGCTAGCCGCAGGGCTCGCTGAGCGCTGCCCATCGCCAGCCGTGAAGCGTGGGAACCTCCTCTCCAGCTCGTAGAAGACGTCGGTTGCGAGTTGGCGGAAGCGCTCGAGGGGTAGCGTCGATAGCTTCTGTCTGGCCTGGTTGCGCTTGGGGTGGAAGTTGTTCTTGGGCAGCAGGAACTTGGGCGTGTCGTTGCCTGGCGCTCCGGGACCTCCACGCTTGCGCTCTTGCTCCCTTCGTAGTGATTCGTCGTATACGTCGGTACTGAGCTCCTGGAACTGCACGCCAGACAGCCTGGTGAGCTTGTCTTTGGCCCTGCTGGGTCGAGGGTTGCCCTGCGCGTCATTCAGGTAGGGCCCGAGGTAGACCTTGAGCACGCGGAAGTGCTCGGCCATGGTCTCCTCCAGGACCTGCATCTTTTTGCGGCTCATGCTGGTCTCGCTGCCGGCGAGGCTCGAGGCATACAGCCCCGTGCCGTCGCTCGAGCGGCCGACAGAGCTGGGCGGCGAGGGATTGCCGTTTGCTTGCGGGCGCATTCCACCATTGAGCATGCCTCCATCGGGGGTGCTGCCGCCGTACTGACTGCCGCCGTAGATGCTGGGCGGCAGCGTGGGCGAATATGGGTTCTCGCCAGCGAGGTTCGTGTAGCGGGTTATCGGGGACCACTCCTGGCTGTCAGTCGAGACGGGCGACAGCGTGCCATTGCGGGTGTTCATGGTGCGTTCGTCGTGTTTCACAGCGCGGGCTGCCGCTGTCGCTGCTAGCGTGCCTGGTGCGTGTCGGAGTCCGTATCAAACTTCAGCCTGCAGAGGGAGCCGGAGGGCACTGCGGCTGCTGGGCAAGCGTGAAACCCTGAGCGTGGTGGAAAATTGGGATTGGCGCGCCTCGGCTTCTACTTCTAGTTGCAGTTGGCGGCGCTGCGAGCGTGAAAGAGCGACATCAAACAACAATAGCAGCGCGCACAGTGCTTGCGGAATGACAGCGTGGATGGAAGAAGCCCTTCGAGTCGAACTCGAACTCGAACCCCGCAGCGCAGCAGCAAAGGGAGCAATGGGGACCTGCAACGCGCGGTGCCGGGGCTAGCAGGCTTTTGAGAGAATGCTCGACCCGCCTGCTCGCCTGTCCAAATGTCGGTGATGCCCCCTTTCACGCGTCTGGCTGGGGAGCGTCGTTGGAAGTCGAAGCGCTAACTGCAGCTGGCCTGGAGCGTCGACGAATGGCACTGGCCCGCCCTGCGCCGCTGCATGCCACGAAAGCTCGCGATGTGGAGCGCCCTCTGGAGAAGGCCTGGTGGTGCGCGTTGTGTCGTCACGCGCCGATCAGCTCGAGCGCTTTTCCGTCCAGCTTCAGCGCGTGTGGTTCTGTCGTGTTGTGTCACCGACTGCCTCTTCCCACCGCTTGCCAAACGGTCGTCCGCAAAACGGGCAACTGCTTTACGAGGTACGGAAGTACGCAGACCCTTGTCCAGGGACGAGCTCGACGGTCGAGACTGTTGCCATGTCCACAGAATCAGTTCAAGCGGCGATCCTTGCAGCTCGTAGTGGGGACCACATCATCTCGGGATCAAGACATTCAATTTAAAGCTCCAAGAGGGTATATAACAATGTGGCAGTGCTTGCCTGATACGCCGGTCGTCGTTGCCGTTTTCAACGCCTCTCCCGCCGTTGGTAGACATCTGCAATGCGCCACAACTCTAACGCACTCGCTTGATCTTTTGTGCTGGCTGCTTCTTGCATTCGGGGCACAGCCAATCGCCCACCGGCTCCTCCTTGATCCCCACACATTCCCAGTGGAACCACTGGTACTGACAATTGTCGTTGTCGCAGGCCACCATGTCGCCGAAGCTGACGCGTTGGCAGAAGCAGTATTTTGTGTCATCAGACTCCTCCTCATCTCCCTCTCCGGCAACACCTGACATTTCCTCGTCCTCTGTACCAGCGTCACTAGCCACACTCTCATCCTCGGCCGTTGTAGAGGGTGAAGCTCGTGAGCCACCCTTGCGCCTTTTCTTGTTTACTCCAGACTTGGCAGTTAGAGCAGCCTTGCGCAGCGGTTGCTGAGGCTTGGCTTTCTTTACTGTAAGAGCATGTCTTGGCCCTACGCTGCCTGCGCGAGAGCCTGGTGTCGATGGCTTGGGGGTCCCTGGGCCAACTGAGCCTTGCCGGCCAAGAGACGAAGATGCTGCTGGGAGAGGTCCAATGTTGCCAATTGGCCGGCGCCGCTTGCTGTCACTTCCGGCTGATAGCTCTCGTTCTGAACGTGCACTAGCTTGAGCTGCGCTTTGTGCATTTGTCAATCTCTGCTGGTTGAGCAGAGCCTGTGTCTGCATGTTCTGAATTGGTGCTGTTCTCGAGTTGCTGCTAGGGTTCGTAGCATCCCTAATGCGTGCGATAGCAGCTGCCTGCGCAAGGTTGGGAGCTCCACCACCTTGATTACCAGACACTGGATGTAGAGGAGTGCTTGCACCAGTGTTTGAAGACGACAAAGGAGGTACCAGATTGCCTGGCGAATCCTTCAGCAGCGAGGGCATTTGTGGATCTGCTGGTATTGAGCCATCAGCCTGGAGGTCTCGCAGTTTGATGTCCAGTTTCTTGACATGTCGGTCGAGCTGCGGCACTTTGTCAGCCAAGGCATTCTATCTTTGTGCGTTCGACGTACAAGTGCAGCTGCTTTCTCCACCAGACCGATCTTCTCTTCTTGCAATATTTGTGCTCGTTCGTAGTTATTAATCACGACTTTGTTGTAAGGTTCCTCCTTGGGGTTCACAACTAAACTCCCGTTCAGCTTAATGAACTTCTGAAGACTGTTGTCACGCTGCTGAATGGCTGCACGCAGTTCTTGAATTTGTTGATCCTTAGCCTGCACCTCCTCATACAGGTGCGTGATCTCAGCCGGGAGGTTAGCGACTAGACGAAATCAGTACGGAATGTTTATGGTGGGTTATATGGTCATACCATCGTGAATGAACTGCTCGAGAACAGTCGCAGCATCCTCAGCGATAGCCATAGCGGTGTTCCTCGAATAATAGTACTGGTCAAGGTGGTCGCGTAGCGCAAGGGCGCGTAGCGAGTGTTAAAAGCGATCCGTTTCCTTCGCCAAACGATGTATTCGACGATCTATTGATGATCGTTCGATGTGAAAGAGCGAACGGTGCGCAAGCCAAAGTGGGCGCACTACAGCCGGATAAAGCCACGCTTCCAAATCTGGAGCCAAGCTTTCATTCACTGGACGAAGTCTTGTGTTGGCAGAATGCTCGCTTTTAGTTGATGTTTGCGAGTGTGGCGCATAGGTGCGAGGGTGGTGTTCTTCCCATGACCTATGAAGTTAGTCAGGAACTGACCGCGCGCGTCACGTGGGACTCGGCAAGAACGCACGAACTACCAATCAGGAAACGATCTCTTCTCCACCTCTACAAGCAATCTAAGAAACGCTATCACCAGCCACATCAATTCTATCCTCATACATCGACTCCTTGAACGTGCTAAAAATCTTCTGGGTAACCTGAGGAAGGCGCCTGAGGTAAGCGGGACACTCCCTCTGGCACGTCTGCCGATATGTCCCGCTACTCTATGCCGAACGGCCCATCCAACAACATTGTAGAAGAATATCTATCCCCGGTCAACGATGTCTACACTGGAGATTTTCAAGA
This sequence comes from Nothophoma quercina, assembly GCA_021642125.1. NCBI lineage: Eukaryota > Fungi > Ascomycota > Dothideomycetes > Pleosporales > Didymellaceae > Nothophoma > Nothophoma quercina. The sequence goes on along the minus strand of JAKIXB010000013.1, from coordinate 726,924 downwards.
GTTTAAAGCCTTGACCGACTCGGAGAAGCAGGCGGTTATTGCAAGGGAGGCCGAAGAGTATGGGTTAGAGAAGCCGCAAGGGTGGAACGTCTCTTTTCATTACAACCCACACGTCGAGTACCACCACTTTGGAAGCTCACATCCGATGAAACCATGGCGTTTGACTTTGACGAAGCAACTTGTGTTGTCCTATGGGCTTGAATACACAATGGATCTTTACGAGCCACGTCCGGCTAGTTTCGAGGAGCTTTCTATCTTCCACGATCGCGAGTACCTAGCATACCTCAGCGAGTGAGTCCAGATTTACCGTGCCCTTGTTCGATGCATCCGTCTAACGAGTCACAGAATTACACCTCAGAACGCCAAACCTGACGATGCACAGTACATAGCCTATGGCTTTGGTGGCGACTCGAACGATTGTCCTGTCTTCGACGGCTTATGGAATTACGTATCGCTCTACACCGGAGCCTCCATGAGCGCAGCCTGGAATCTGCTTAACAAGCAGTCTGACATAGCCATCAACTGGTCTGGTGGTCTGCATCACGCCAAGAAGAACCTAGCATCAGGCTTCTGCTATGTCAACGACATCGTCATTGCAATCCAACTCTTGCTGACTCAGCACCAACGCGTTTTGTATATCGACATTGATGTTCATCATGGCGACGGCGTGGAACAAGCTTTCGAGTCGACTGACCGTGTGTTCACTCTCTCGTTCCACAAGTACGGTATCGACAGGCATGGCTGGCCGTTCTTTCCCGGGACCGGTAACATCGATGAGATGGGACCTAAGGATTCAGCAAACCGTGGCAAGGCGCATAGCTTAAATATTCCCATCGACGATGGGATTGACGATGATCAGTACAAGTGGCTCTTTAAGACTGTCACAAGCAAGGTTATCGAGAAGTACAATCCCCAGGCCATTGTCCTTCAATCAGGTGCCGACTCCCTTGGCGGAGACCGCCTCGGCCGATTCAATCTCAACATCAAAGCACATGGCTTCTGCATCGAGACGGTGAAGTCATTCGGTCGCCCTCTCGTCCTTATTGGGGGAGGAGGGTACACGCCTCGCAATGTGGCCCGAACATGGTGCCACGAGACAGCTGTATGTGTTGGCGCAGAGCTGCATAACGAACTACCAACGCACATCCCATACCTACAAGCCTTCCAAGGCGAGGAGAACGGTGGCGGCATATTGTACCCTGACTTACACAACACCAAACGACACGACAACTTGAACACCAACCCACAGCTGCAAAAACTGGTCGAAAAGGCCATGGAGAACCTGCGTTATATGGAGGGTGCACCCAGCGTCGTCGTCAACACCAAGGGCATTACAGAAGAGCAGATCATGAAGATCAGAGAGCAAGTCGAACAGGAGCTAGCAGACGAGGAGGAGGACAGGCAATTCTCCTTGGCCGTTGAGAAGACTCGGCGGACTCGAGAGAGGAATGTTGGCGGGAGGAATGAGCGTCGCTAAAGCTGCCGGTGTTGCCTTATGTACTTCAGTAATGACATGGCATACAACTAGGAAATCAAGTTGTTGGCGTCAGGCGATTTGACGTTGAGAAGATTGGAGATATTCGTCACGATACCCCGTCGTAGGAATAGATCTTGATTTGAGCGTTTATAACCGGCACAACGTGCAAGCCAGGCGCATCGACGGGAGGCTTTTGCAGGTGACAAGGCATAGAACTTCCCATCACGCCCTTGCAAACGGCCGTGGAGCTAAGCAGACCCTGTGAAATACCCCACAAAGCTTGGCCCACCAGGCGCAGATCTGGATTGTGCAATGCTTGTCAGAATCTCGGACACGGCGGGTTTTTCTTTCGGACCCGAAATCGCGAGTGACGGCGGTCAGCACCCGCAATCCACGGGCTCCGTTTCGTTGACCTGTCGGCCCTCTTAAAGAGTACCATGACGTCTCGACTTTTCCTGCTTATGACTTTTATGTCACGATGCAACTTTGTACAGTCAGTGACGCAGGGCAGGAGCTGTTGTGAATTACTCCGCGTCCGGTTGCTTTTTGAGCTGATTTGCAGAGTGGCAGGCCAGAACTAATCACCGGCAACGGAAAAGCATTTTGATTGGGGGCCTTACAGCAGTGACTCAGCCCTTACTTCGCGAACTGCATCGATAGATCCTGGAATACGAACCGCTTGCCTCGTCAGGGAGAGCATCGAGGCTTTATCAGATCGACATTGGGTTTCATGACGCAGTCGGACTTATGGTCGGCGTTTAAGGCAGGCGCGTCCGCAACGAACAAAAAACGTTACAGCTAGAGACGCGCCACATCGTGAGAAAATGTGCACTCATCCTCGTTCTCTTCGAGAGAGACTTCATTCCTCTTCATTCGATCCCCTTAGCCCTTTCGATTGACTCACTAGCCCACTGAGCCCTATTACCAATCCCCACTGCGGGCATTAGCGGGCTGACGTTAAGCGTCGGTGGCTTTCATCTACCGATAGCGTAGCAGGGTCTTTCAGAATTGCTGCATGCGCTCAGTCAGCAAAACCTGAAGGCTCCAGGCAGATCTCTCTGACGCTACAAACGAAAACTTCACACATGCACAGGCATGTCTGATGAGAATATATACAGCACAAACGCGTCCGATGGCGTACAGAAGAGCAACGGCCTGAACGGAGGTTTTCAGGCGCCGAACCCCCGCTCTTGTATCACATGCAGACGGCGTAAGGTCAAATGCGACAAGAAGCAGCCATGTTCCAATTGCGCGAGGGCAAAGATTGAATGTGTCTTCCCTGGACCTGGCCGAGCGCCGCGAAAGAGCAGGAAGCCACCTGATGCAGAGCTTTTGGAGAGGTTGCGACGCTTGGAGGGTGTTGTGCAGAACCTCAATGCGCAAGTCGAAGAACATGAGCAGGAGGCCGCAGAACGTGAGCGCGATGCCAACAGTCGCCAGAGCAGCTTGGGCGAGAATTGCTTCGGCGGCAGCTCCAGGAATAGCCCGTCTGTGGTGGTTGACAATAGCGTGGAAGGGCTCGAAAGCCGCTTTGGTAGGCTCGTCGTGGAGAAGGGCAGAAGTCGATACATCAACAACAGTTTCTGGGCCAGTCTAAACAATGAAGTCGAGGATCTGAAGGCAGTTCTCATTGAGCCATCTGATGATGAGGACGATGTCAACTCACCAGACTCCTCCGAGCAACCAGGTCAACACCAAGGTTACATCTTCGGTCTGAGCTCCACGAGCGTCGATATGCGAGCACTTCACCCAACGCCCGAAGTGGCACGACAGTTCTGGGAAGCCTACAAGGACAGCGTCGAACCACTTGTTAAGGTGCTACATATACCCACCTTCGAGCCAACTTTCAACGATGCCCTTACATACCCTGAGAAGGTCAGCAAAGGCCTGGAGTCTCTACTATTCGCCATCTATTACGGAGCCGTCACCAGCACAACAACGGAAGAGTGTCTTCGAAACTGGGGAGAGGACCGGACCTCTCTTCTAAATAGGTATCGTTTCGCCTTAGAGCAAGCACTTGCTCGAGCAAACTTCATGTACTGCGATGAGATTGTGATCCTCCAGGCTTTCGTTATCTTCCTCATCCTACTGCGCAGAAACGACGATGCAAGGAAGATCTGGACATTGACAGGCCTGGTGGTGCGCATTGCGCAGACGCTCGGCATACACAGGGATGGCAGTCACTTTGGACTAGCACCGTTTGAGATTGAGATGCGGAGGAGGTTGTGGTGGCAAGTTTGCGTCCTGGATGCGAGGTCGTCTGAAGATCACGGGTGTGATCCTACGATCGTCGAAGCACAATTCGATGCCAAGATGGTAAGTGTGAACACCATTCATACCGCAAGTGCCTGCTGACAAAGACAGCCGCTGAACGTCAACGACACCGATCTGCACCCCGACATGACTGACTTTCCCGAGGAGCGTACTGGCTTCACCGATATGACATTCAGTCTCATTCGCTTTGAAGTTGCGAATATTCTCAGACGCATCCTCTACATACCTCCGGGTCCTGTGAGGTGCACTGAGCTGTTCGCAAACCTGTCGATCGCTGAGAAGGAGAAGTGGATCACAGAGTGTCATCAGCAGATGGAAGATAAGTACCTCAAGGATTGCGATATGTCGATCCCGCTTTGTTGGGTCACTGCAACAATATCGAGGCTCATCATGAGCAAGATGTGGCTGATAGTTTATCACCCACATCAGCGCAAGGACGGCGGTACTTCCCTGCCTCAAGAGACGAAAGACAAGCTGTTCATCACTTCGCTGGAGAACGTCGAGTACTCCATACTTCTCGAAACCGAAGCTCGCACGATGAAGTGGGGTTGGCTCTTCCGGACTTATGTGCAATGGCATGCCATCGCCTTCTTGCTGTCGGAGCTCTGTGTACGTACAAAGGGAGAAGCGGTGGAGCGTGCTTGGCGCGCACTTGAAGCTACGGCTGGCCGCTGGTGGTTCCCTCTCAACGACGCATCGCCGTATCGCAAAGGCCAGCAGGGCTGTTTGTGGAAACCTCTACGCAAGCTCTTAGCCAAGGCGAGAGCAGCACGGGAGAGAGAGATCAGACTCGAGCAAGCCAGTCAGGCAGTACGGAACGGACAGCATCTCAACACAGACTTTCCATGGATTGCGCCCAACTCCCTTCCTCCTGTTACTGTCGAGCAGCCGAGCTCGGATAGCCTCGATAAGCTACTTAGACCATCTGCGCCTAAGCTTGGTGAAGCGCCGATGCATGCAACCCCAGCCAGCTGGCCAGAGAGCCCTGTCGCGCTGAACACGAACCGACCGATCACCGGTCTTCGAGGCGAAGATTTTGGACAGAGCCGGAGGGCGCAGAGCCGAAGCTCAACTGGGTCTGCTAGCAAAACAGCCAGTCCTGGTCATGCTTTCAACCAATTGACAGGTTTCGGGCTTGACAATGTCCTTCTTGACGTTATGGATGGATCAGGTTTCGGGCCTTATGGTACCCTCGATGCAAACCCACAAGCTGAGGCGGTACCATCTTCGATGCAGACAACACAACCTGGCTTTGCAACCCATGCTCAGCCAGTCATGCCCAACGGCGCGAACCTCATGACGGGTGTCTACGCACCAGATCAACAATTCTTTACGGACCCCAATTTTGACGGCATGACCCCGAATGGCGCCACTAATAGCCAAAACAACGATTCTCCGATCATGGATGGAGGAAACATGGACTGGCAGGCCTTTGACGATATGGTGGGCCAATATGGCTTTGACGGCCAGACAGCCAACAACGTGAACGCAACAGGCACCGGGCACATGGGGCTGATGCATTTCTTGTAGAATCTAGGGTCATTTATACAGCGCCGGACAGATTACAATGGCGTTCGCGGAGCTTCGACTCAACTCTTCAGCTTGAAAAAGCTATGATACCCATAACGGAATATTGACTGTATAGTACTATGTATTTTAGCAAGAACACCTCTACTGCTTTCAGGCATCGTGCTACATCACCAATCATGTCGTCGCAAAACGAAGACACCAAACTTATGCCACAGGCGTCCGGAGTCCAAATGGACTCGGCCACGAAAACTGCTTTTTCGTGTCCGCAGATGTCACAATCTGCTGCCGGGGTAGCGCCGGCTACATGCAAGATGGATGAAACGGGGTAAGCTGGACCACGTGTAGGACATGACCGAATGGCGTGCTGATAACCTTATCATCACCTTTCTCTACCTAATCAGACACGGTCGTCTACACACCGCATTCTGGCGAATTCTCTGAGCAACAAATCATCAGTGGTGAGAAGCTCAGCAGTAAGCGGTGAACCTGCAGAGACAGAGCTCATGACTTCTCCCAGAAAAGCTAATGCACTCAACAGGCCTTGTCGGATGCCGTACGAGTGTTCCCCAGAAAAGTTCACGGAGGTATTGCGGGGTAAATAGCCTGTTTTGGACGGAGACCTGGGGTTCGCGTGAGCTCGGAGTGGTTGTGATTGGCCAATGCCTCTACATGTGGCAGGTTCATCCGCTTCGGCTTTTGAAGCATGCTTGAACCGGCTTCTGACAGTACCTCGATGCTGCGCGTATAAATCGCGTTCTCCTTTGCAATTGAGCACCTCGAATTCCTTCTTCGTATTCGTTGTTTTGTATCCGGGTTCCTTTGCTGTACGCATTCTCCAGCACAAAGGTTGTTTATCGCTCGCATCTTCGCAACAGCAGGACTTCCAGAAAACAAGATTCTACACCTCGTTTACTATCGAAGCTAACAATGTCTTCCCAACCGAAACCAACTCTCCTACACCTCGGCGACGATATTAAATGGAATCACGAGCTATACAATACATTGACACAGAAGTTTAACATCATCAGAACATACTCGATAAAACGAGATGACTTCAAGCGCGCTCTGCAAGAAAAGAAATACGGCAACTTCGTAGCCATGTATCGCCCCTTTTGGAACACAGGCGGCGAGATGGGCAACTGGGACGCGGAGCTAATGTACGTCTCCCTCCTCCTCATCAGTACCACACACAGTCAGTAACACCTGCATCAGCCCCCTGCTTCCGAAGAGCTGCCGCGTCTTCGCATCCGCCGGCGCAGGCTTCGACTGGGTCGACACCAAGCTGCTCGCCGAGCACGGCATCGCGTACTGCAACTCGGCAGCCGCGTGCACCGAGTCTGTCGCTGATGCCGCCATCTTCCTCATCTTGTCCACCTACCGCCTCTTCTCGTGGTCCGTCAAAGCGGCGTACTCGTGCGACCCGGACCAGTTCAAGGACGCGCAGAGCAACATCGCGGCCGTCACGCATAACCCCAATGGGTCTACGCTGGGCATTCTAGGCCTGGGGAGGATTGGGTACAGGATCGCGGAGAAGGCCAAGGCGTTTGATATGAAGATCCTGTATCACGATGTTGTGCGGATGGAGCAAAGGGAGAAGGAGGTTAACGCTGGGTGGTGTGCGTCTATTGAGGAGCTGTTGGGCAAGAGTGATTGCGTACTTCTTGCTACACCCTTCTCAGGAGATGTGCTCTTGACTGAGAAAGAGTTCAAGTGGTTTAAGAAGGGTTCAAGACTAGTGAACATCGCGAGAGGGAAGCTTATTGACGAGAAGGCACTCGTCAAGGCGCTGGACGATGAAGTCTTGAAGGCAGCTGGCTTGGACGTACACGAGAACGAGCCGCATGTGAGCAAGGATTTGGCGAGCAGGAGGAATGTTATGATGCTGAGCCATACAGCCGGTGCGAGCGTGGACAGTCACATTGGGTTTGAGAGACTGGGTATGGAGAACATACTTGGATGGCTGGAAAAGGGCGATGCTGGCCTTGTGAGCCCCGTGAATTTGAGGTGGCTCAAGCGAGATGAGGTCTCCAAGCTCTAAGTTGGGATTGGCAGGAAGACGTTGAAGTCTGTAAAATGTAGTCCAAGGTTGAAACTTTTGGGTAATTCTCGGCGCTGTGTACAACCCGACTAGGAAGAGAACTCCTGGCCGACTAGCTCCTCGCTAAGCTTCCACAACTTCTCTACGTCTGCTGGGTTCGTCGCTGTGGGTTGCAGATCATCAGAGAGGTTGCCATTCTCCAGGTAAACTCCGTTGTATGCTGAAATTTATGTTAGCGAGCTATTGATAGCATCGATCTTACACTTACAATCCAGCCGCGGATCGAACGCAGCAACAACATGCGTAGCAGCACACTCATCCAGATTCTTTATGTCAAACTCGCGGTCCCAGCCAATTTCCTTGTCTTTCGCATCTATCGTTTCAGTCAGGGGCGACTTGCAAGCAGATCAGTACTTAACTTACTCAATGACGCTATATCATCATCCGTCAACCCGTGAGGTGCAAGTGAAGTACCAAAAGCCACACCAGGATGCAAGCTATAAGCTTTCAAGCCTTTGGGCCCAAACTTCTTAGCAAGTGCCCTCACGAACAAGATATTTGCCGTCTTGCTCTGTCCGTATGCCTCCCACTGCTCATACACCTTACCGTCCTGAAAATTGTAGTCATCAAAACGCACGCCACCAAAGCGATGACCGTCACTGGCTACACTAACAACGCGTGGTCCCGATGAAACGAGGATCTTGGGCAAGAGAAGATTGGTGAAGAGAAAATGGCCGATGTGGTTGCTGCCAAACTGATTCTCAATGCCTTCCTGGGTAGTCTTGTACGGGCCTGCCATGATGCCTGCAGAGTTAACAAGGACATCGATGTACTCTACATCTGCCCAACCAAGAACGGTCTCCACGGCTTGACGGACGCTTTTCTGGCTCGAGAGGTCGAGCTCCAGAAACCGTGTTTCGATACCTGAGCTTTTCGAGTTGGCATTGATTTCATCGACGGTAGCTTGGACTTTCTGCGCGGAGCGGCCTGCAAGAATGAGCAGTCGCGGCTTGTACTGCGCAATCGTTTGGACGAATGTAGCTCCTAGACCACCTTGAGTCACGCCAGTTGTCAGAACGGTCTTCCCTGCTATGTTTGCCGCATTATCAGCTGCGATGGTGGACGCAAGTGCATTTTGACGGTTGTATGGGAGTGGTGAGGACATGGCGTCAGACTGGAATAGTTGTTTTGGATTTCAAGGCCCTCTAGATATAGCATGAAAACTGTAGTCAGATTCTTTATGACGCGATGCTGTTCTGTGGAGCAAATAACTTGCACCTGCCTCTTTGGCGCTAGTTCCGTTACTCCGTTCCTTACGTCCGGTATGCTATCGTTCACTATAGGCCGTGTTCGATCGTATAGGTGGTCGTAAAATCCTAAACTGATACTGGTCAGGTGCATATATCGGTGGACGATAAGTTCAAAGATGTCAGGAAGACGTCCGATAAGAAAAACAAGCCACATCATCCTCTGTGAACGAATGAGTACGTGTTTATTTACATACCCATCTTTTAGATAGTTCATTCACCAGTATGCCATCTGACAGCAATGATATGGTCTACAGTCAACGTAGTCGCAGTTACTCCCATCGCGACCATACAGAGCAGGTACGACCTTGCACCTACCCTATCACGTGCCCATCGTCCTCACAGTTCGACTGCCACCAACACATTGACCCTGCATCCAAACCTCCACCAACTCTCCGAGTTCAACACCATCGATATGGTCCTTTCACCCGCCAACCCTCCTGCATGCCTCGATCGTGCAGGCACTCGCATCCGCATCCTCAAAACTCAAGTCCACATAGCCACCTTAGAGCTCATCGCCGCGTTGCTTCTACTACTCATGCTGCTCTGGCACATCAGTACCGTGTCGCTGGTCGAGAACTACATGATGCCCGACTGGTGGGTGAAGACATTTGTGCATGAACACATAGATGGGTGGAGGATCGGGGTCTGGGTCGGTGCTGGGGTGCTTGTGAGTAAAGAAGTGTCCTGACAATATGCCGATTATGTGAGACTCTTTGGATGGCGCTTTGTGGACGCGGAATGATGAGGCTGCTAACGGAAGATGGCTGTGATAGGTTACACTTGACTGTGCGCATGCACTGCTGTGTCTGGACTGGTGGTGTGCGGTGCTGCATGGCCAGGGTGGTGGGGTGGGAGATGCGGATCAGGCGTACGCTGCAGCGGAAGGGAGTGCTGATCGCGAGAAGGCGATGAAGCACAGCGTGCTCGATGACCTCGATGGAAGAAATCAACAGTACCACGACCGCGATCTGTTCGTATCTACGGCACCCCGGACTCTCTTCCATGCCTCATCTCCCACCGAGCACGGACGGGACTTGACATCAGCTCAACAGCCACACACCTATCATCCTCTCTTGCACCCTCGCCTCTCATCATTCACACGCCTTCTCCTCCTTAGCATCTGGGACGTTCTTCTGATCGCCATCCTCGCCGCGCACATCGTCACATATTTCGTCAGCCTGCCAACCGCGCTCGCACTCTGCAGCCTGCCACGCGTCCTAGCACACCCAGACATCAAATATCTGGTAATGGACAGGTCGTTAAGTGTGCGGAATGCGTGCCTTAGCTTGAATATGGATATCCATGTTGCTGGTGGGTTCGCGGTGTTCTTGGCGCTTATGCTAGGAACGCTGCATTTGGCTGCACTAGCGGTGAGGTTTTGGAAATGCGTTGCATTTAGAAGGGCAGGTGTTATAAGTCGGTGCGCGGACCAGGAAGAGAAAGCTGGTGTTGAAGGTGTTGGTAAAAGGGCGTCAGAAGTGGCTGGTGTGTCTTTGACGAGCAGAACCACTGTTTCGATCAGTGGAGAGGAACGAAGTACGGGTATCGAGTTTGTGGACTGGAATGCTGAGCGCGCAGAACAAATGGCGAGGCGTCGTGCTGCCCGGACAGATGAGAGCGAAACATCGAAGGTTGGTTCGAAGTGGAGTGAAATGGTGTTAGAGTGTTTGATCGATGCCTGAGCATATGGGCAGACATGATAGTCTTGGCGTTGAACTTGATGGGTGACAAAGCAGGAAGGAACGACAATGTCGAGAGAAGGAGTCAAAGAACGGTATAGTCTGGCATTCCTGGTTTGGCACATGAAGCCGAATAGTCTCGTAAGAAGATAGACAAACCAATGATAGGAAACTATACAAGCGCACAGTGATAGAAAATGAAGATAACCAACTACTCCCTCTTGCGCCCTGACCGTAACGCCACGCTAAAATCCAAAACATAAACATGGAAACAAGGTGCCTCGTGATGATGTGACTTTAACGATGATATCAGGGTTTTCCACATCAGTGCTCTCGAAACAAGTCCTGTGCACTGTCTTTCCACAGCCTCGACCTAGGAGGGAGTGTCCAGCTCTTCGAAAGGGGGCCGGACGGACCGGATGGAGGGCGTTGCGAGCTTCCTCGAGTTGCATTGAGACCTGACTGACTTGCATCTTGTGGATCAGCCTGCGAAGCAGAGAAATGTTGTGGTCCGACTGGAGGCGCAAAATGGGGTGCAAAATGGATGGAGTTGTGGGTGCGTGTAGATACAGAAAGCGCCTGAGCGTATGGTTGCTTGGAGCTTGCAACGGTACTGTTGCCTGGATCTAAAGGCCTCGAATTGACGGTTGGATGTCCGCTTGCGAAGCTCGAATCGTGAGGATGGGTAGCATTTCTCTCAAGGGCGCTCTAAGCATTGAAATCTGTGCCAAAACCGCCAGATCCATACTGGTTCCAGTCCGTCTGCGCCTCCAGCATCCACGACACCGAGTCGAAGAATTCATAGCTGTTAGCACTTGCCAGACCCTGAGGGAGTGCTAACGGCATGCTCAAGGTGTTGAGGTGCGGGTTGAAGTTCGGCATGGTGTGCGCCGGGTTCTCGACGATGGTGCCTGGCGGAGGTGTAGAGCTGCTAGAGGAGTCTGGGTTCGTAGGGTTTGTGACGACAGTGTTGTCAAGCTGGTCTGATGCACCGCTGACCTGAGCTTCACGCCAGCGCCACACACAATCGAACATCACGCTCATGCTCATACGGCTGCGGACGATGAGACCGAGTGGATCTTCGAGCATACCTGTGCTTTCTCGACGCTGCTGCGTGGCTTGCTGGGATTGTGGGTGGTTGTTGAACATGTTGGCGATGCCGGAGTTGCTGACGGATGGAGATTGTGACATGCTGTGCAGACTACGTCCTCGTGAACTCTCTTTCCACAGCTGCGCCAGAACTTCAGCGAAGCGGTCCAGCAGGTCGTTTGGCCAGACCTTAGATCTTCTGAGCGCTTCTACTGTCTGTAACACATACTGTCGACCTTTTGAAGGCAATCTTCCTGCAAAGTCCGAGTTGAGGAGTTTGAGGAGGGCGAAACCGGCGGCAAGAGCCATTTGCATGATGTAGTATGGTACGTAGGGCAATTTGCTGGCTTGCTGTAGCTTGAACACCTGGTCGAGGTAAGTCGTGGCTGCGTAGTACAGTGCAACCAGATCGTCGCGGCGTTCTAGACGGGGCTCGGGGCTAAAGAAGGAGTAGAGATGCAGGTGCAGGCACACAGCGCAATGATAGAGCTCTTCGAGTTCTGCAAAAGTCAGCCACTTCCTTCGGAGGAACTCCATTTCAACATACCGTTATCGACTCCATCCAAGGAACCCCGCTCTTCCTTCAGTCGATCTGCTTCAAGAGTCATGTACGTTGTTGCAGCTTCAGCCGCGAATCGGTGCGTGTTGGCCGAGTACAGAAGTTTGTTGATTCGACTAGCAGCCATTTCCTGACGAAGACGGACAAACAGCGTTGGTGGTATCGTGCGCATGTGGTCTTCGTCGTCGACCTTGAACTCGAGGGTCGAATCGTAAAGGGTGATCGAGGGCTGGCCATTGCCTGTAGAAACACTGTAACAGGTCAGTACTCGTTCACCGCACCGCACCGCAATGCATGACTCACGTCTGTGCTACAATATTGCACACCGCCCATGTTCGCAGACGGTCGTGAATGTCCTCTTGTTGCAGCCGGACCCTTGTGCGCGAAAAGTCCTGAGGGTGCGTGGGCTGGTGCAAGCCAATCTGCATGGCGATCTGCATCATGACACCGCACAGCATGTATGTGGGGTCTGTGACAGTGCGCTCAGCGGGGACTGGCCATGTGCACAACAAACACAGTGCCTTGACGACGTGGTGGTTCGGTTGGTTCCTGACCGAGTCCCAGATCAGGTCGGTCAATGGCTTCGCAAGGTCCTTGAGCAGTGTTGGTCGGCTGCTCGAGCGTCGTGCTGCAACGCTGATGATGGCCCAGAACAGCAGCTTGTGGTCCTGCGAGTAGTACTCCTCAGGCGAGCGGAGCTGGTCGAGGAACGGCAGGAACGGATGGTACAACTGGAAGTACTCGGCGAACAGCTCGTTGACCTCGCCGTGACCCAGCCGCACTTCGCCTGCGCCCAGCGCGTAGAACATGGGCGAGCCACTGCGCAGGTCCAGCAGCGACGTCGCGGCAACCTGCTGGTGCTGTGTCTGTAGAAAGGCGTCGTCCTCGACCTTCAGAAGCGGCGTGGCAGCGGCGAAGTTGTTCTGGTGGTCCATGGAAGGCTGCGGCTGGTTGAGTAGAGGCTGGCCGGGTATGGGTGCGCGGCCCTCGTACATGGCGAGTCTTTCCCTCAGCGCCTCCATCTCCTTCTCCATCTCGGCATTGCGGTTGCGCTTGCCCACGCGCTTGAAGTTGGGCTCGATGACGCATCGGAGGTTCTGCTTGACGCAGCGCGCGCAGCTCACGAACGGGTCGCGCTGCACGTTGCACTTGAGCTGTTCACACTGCTTAGCGGGACTGGCCTGGTGCGGAGCCACTGCGCAGACTCACCTTCTGCTGGCGGCACTCGTTGCAGGCGCGCTTCACGGCAATGTTGCGGCGCGCAGACGACGGGCGCGTGCCATCAGCGTCGCCGTTCTGGTAGTTGTCATCGTCCTCGCTCGACGCAGAGCGCTTGAAGCCGCGCTGCTGGTGCTGCGGGCTGCTCGCGAAGCCTTGCGGTGGCAGGCCGGTCCCCGGTGTCGTGGGCGAGAGCTGGTCTGACATGGACATCATGGTGAGGTAGAGCTCCTGCAGGCTATTGCGCGCTGCAGCACCGATATCGCTGCCCGAGGTTGTGCTCGCTCGCGGTCAGTTAGAGTTTTGGTAGCGGGGTCGGAGGGAATTTGTCGAGTGACTTTCTCGCCAGCCCACACAGCAGCGGTGCACGTCAGCTACCAGGCAGTCATGTGTTTTCCCGTCGGCTATCGCTACCAGACGCAGACCTGCTCTCGAGAGCATGCAGGCTCGAGCTCACCTGCAGGATGCCGCCGAACGGTGGGCTCTGAAGGGCTCGACAGTTGTGGAGTTTGACGCACTTTGACTCACCAATCAGACATTGTGAACCCGTGCTGAATCGCGCTGCTCCAACCTCTTCAGGCTACCCAACTCCGCTTGTACCCGCTATCAATTGCGAACTCAAGGGCAATGCTGGGCGCCGCATGCTAGTTTGGCAGTTTGTCGGACCCAGTCACCTGTCCCCGACGCTATTGAGCGCAGAATGGCACTCTCCATCTGGTAGAATGTCGGCTAGATAGGCAGAAGCATGAGATAAGGTGATGGAATCGAGTCACTGATCGCTGTAGACTACAAATCTCGCAGAGCTGCAGTTTGGTTCACACGTCGAGTAGCAGTTGTCCCCAAGACCCCAAAATGAAGGAATTAACTTTCGGGTGCATAAGTGATGGTGTGGACATACTGCGATGCTAGAAGGGGAGTTCTAAAAGTGTCACCCTAAATGCTTGGTTAAAACCTTCATTGCGATACTTCACGTCAATGTTAGAGTTGAGGGTACAATGACGCATGCGACCTTAAACGGTAAAGGACAGGAGGTTGAAGACATGGTCACATTGACGATGGAGACAAATTTTTGCTGAGTCAAGAGCAACAGGACGAGCAGCAGGACCATGCGACAGATATCGAGCTGGCCGTCAATCGAGTGCAAACTCGTGCAGCCCTTGACTCCAACGTCCCAATTGTCCATGCCAGCTCATCACGTCATACCCCTCGAATGTGTCGAATATGTGCGCAGCTTGTGGATGTATTCGTGATCCTACTCAGCTACTGTCCTGGTGGACTTCGGAGAGTGACGCAGAAATCGCCGTGATATCGTGAAAGTCAACCGAACCAGGAGACTGCCCATAATGCACATGAACACCGATAGCCCCAGTTTTGACATGCTTGAACCCCAGTAACCCTCGAACCATCACCGCTTAACGCTTCTTCTGCTGAGACTCCTTGAGGACCTTCTTGACGACCTTCTGCTCCTCAATGAGGAAAGCACGGACAATGCGGTCCTGGACGCAGTTGGCGCATCGCGAACCGCCGTAGGCGCGCTGGACGGTCTTCTTGGGGCGGGAGACGGTGGCGTACTCGCGGGGGCGGAGGGCAGGGACACCGGCGAGCTTGGTGCCGCAGTCCTAGAAACTGTCAGAACACGTGTGCGAATTGCGATCGCACTGCACTTACACCGCACTTGGGAGCAGTGCCCTTCTTCTTGATGTGAAGGTAGCGGAGCTCACCACCGGGAGTCTTGATCACGCGGACCTTCTGGCTCCTGGTGTTGTAGGGGGCACGACGCCTCTGCCCAACGTTAGCCATAATCCCACCATTATTCCAGCGAGTCCATCTCTGATTCTTCGCTCGGTGCTTCGGTGCGACGTACGTAAGTGAGTCTGGAGGAAGGCATTGTGATTGATTTCCCGGGAATCAGTGGGTGATTGTCTGTCAGAGAACGTGAGCTAAAATTCGTGTCGTAGGCGTGCGCAATTTCGAATGGAACGATCAAGCGCCGAGGCAGCCGATGTTGTGGTCGGGTTGTAGAATTCGGGCAGGGCTTCGCTGGGGCTGCTTACCGCTGGGCGTTAGTAGTCGTGATGTCGTGAAAGTTTGAAAATCGCGATGTTCCAGTGTGCCTGCCACGCTAGCGTGCCTTCCTTAGCGAAGGACGTCTGTGCGCCGAACATCAACTCTGGACGGCGCGGCTGACAGTCACGTGCTCTCAGCCTAGCGCGTCGAAAAGATATCATCAAAGTTGCGACGCCACTAGAGGAGCAACCCCATCGCCAATCGCTGCAACGCGTGGAGCGTCAACTACAGCTCGACGCGCATCTGTATCGTTTTCTTTTCGGAGCATTCAGCGACCGATCTGGAACTTGCGCGCGGACGCGACTTTTCTACACCGACCGCGGCGCGCTGTCGTCCGCAAAGCTTAGGGACTTGACTTCTAAGCTACATCGCGACACATTACGACAACAGAACGCCCACCTGCCATGGCGTTCCCACCTCCCCCTCCACCGCCGCCCCCAGGCCCTCCCGGCTCTGGCTATGGGGCACCGCCGCCACCTCCTCCGCCTCCAGGGCCGCCCGGCGCGCCAGGAACCTCTGGTCCTCCCGGTATGCGCCAGATGGCCGACCCCCAGGTCGCCAAGTTCGCACAGAAAAAGAAGGACTGGTTGCGACAACAGCGACAGAGGTTCGGCGAGAAGCGCAAGGCTGGATTCGTCGAGACACAGAAAGCAGATCTGCCCCCGGAGCATCTGCGCAAAGTGTTCAGGGACATTGGCGACGTGTCACAGAAGAAGTTCACCACAGATAAGAGGAGTTATCTTGGTGCGCTGAAGTTCATGCCCCACGCGGTCCTGAAGCTGTTGGAGAACATGCCGATGCCGTGGGAGAGCAGACGAGACGTGAAGGTCTTGTACCACACTAACGGATGCTTGACACTCGTCAACGAGGTACCGCGAGTTATCGAACCGGTTTTCCATGCACAATGGGCGGCTATGTGGGTGGCTATGCGAAAGGAGAAGAGCGACCGCCGTCACTTCAAGCGCATGCGATTTCCGCCTTTCGATGATGAGGAGCCTCCGCTGTCCTACTCGGAGAACATTGAGGACGTCGAACCGCTGGAGCCCATTCAGCTGGAGCTTGATGAGGAGGAAGACGACCCAGTCATCGAATGGTTCTATGAGCACCGACCCCTCCTCGATACCCCACATGTGAACGGACCCAGCTATGAGACCTGGAACCTCGACCTGCCGCAGATGGCCACATTGTATCGTCTGAGTAGACAGTTGCTCAGCGATATCGTAGACAAGAACTATTTCCACATGTTCGACCTGGATAGCTTCTTGACGGCGAAGGCGCTGAACGTGGCGATACCTGGTGGACCCCGTTTCGAACCGCTCTACAAGGACATTGATCCGAACGATGAGGACTTTGGCGAGTTCAACGCCATTGATCGCATCATTTTCCGCGCGCCCATTCGAACGGAGTACCGTGTCTCATACCCCTTCCTCTACAACTCTCTCCCACGCAGTGTCAAGCTGGCTTGGTACTCATACCCTCAGGTCGTCTACGTTCACGCAGAAGACCCCAGTCTGCCTGCTTTCTACTTCGATCCCATTATTAATCCTATCTCGTCGAGAGCAGTAGCCCCCAAAAACATATCTGTAAGCCACGAGGACCTGGTCTTCGGTGACAGCGACGAGGATGACGAAGACGACTTCCAGATGCCCGAGGAGATGGAGCCATTCATGGCGGACGAGGAACTCTCTACGCCCGAAACCGCCTCAGCTATCGCGTTGTGGTGGGCGCCACATCCCTTTGACAAGCGATCAGGTCGCATGGTACGTGCTCAAGACGTGCCTCTGGTGAAACAGTGGTATCTCGAGCATGTCCCTGCTGGTCAGCCAGTCAAGGTTCGAGTGTCGTACCAGAAGCTCCTCAAGACCTTTGTCTTGAATGAGCTTCACAAGAAGGACCCGCAAGCACAGAGCAAGCAGAACCTGATGCGAACACTGAAAGGAACCAAGTTCTTCCAGCAGACCAAGATCGACTGGGTTGAAGCAGGTCTGCAGGTCTGTCGCCAAGGTTACAACATGCTGAACCTGCTCATCCACCGCAAGAACTTGACCTACCTCCATCTTGATTACAACTTCAACTTGAAGCCCGTCAAGACACTCACTACCAAGGAACGCAAGAAGTCGCGTTTCGGAAACGCGTTCCACTTGATGCGAGAAATCTTGCGTTTGACCAAACTTATTGTTGATGCGCAGGTACAGTACAGGTTAGGCAACATTGATGCCTTCCAACTTGCGGACGGTATTCTGTACGCTTTCAACCATGTTGGCCAGCTGACCGGTATGTACCGATACAAGTACAAGCTCATGCACCAGATCCGTTCTTGCAAAGATCTGAAGCACCTAATTTATTACCGATTCAACTCTGGGCCCGTTGGTAAGGGTCCAGGATGCGGTTTCTGGGCTCCTGCATGGAGGGTCTGGCTGTTCTTTATGCGCGGTATCATTCCACTTCTGGAGCGTTGGCTCGGCAACTTGCTCTCGCGTCAGTTCGAAGGCAGACATAGCAAGGGTGTCGCAAAGACTGTTACCAAGCAGCGCGTCGAGTCCCACTTTGACCTGGAACTCCGTGCCGCCGTCATGAGCGACTTGATGGACATGATGCCCGAGGGTATCAAGCAGAACAAGGTGAACACAGTCTTGCAGCATCTGTCCGAAGCATGGCGATGCTGGAAGAGTAACATCCCCTGGAAGGTGCCCGGTCTGCCTGCGCCAATCGAAAACATCATCCTCCGTTACGTTAAGAGCAAGGCCGATTGGTGGATTTCGGTCGCGCATTACAACCGAGAGCGTATTCGACGAGGTGCCACTGTCGACAAGACTGTCGCAAAGAAGAACCTGGGTCGTCTGACACGTCTTTGGTTGAAGGCTGAACAGGAACGCCAGCACAACTACATGAAGGACGGTCCTTATGTGTCTTCGGAAGAGGCTGTTGCTATCTACACCACGATGGTGCACTGGCTGGAAGCAAGAAAGTTTCAACCAATCCCCTTCCCCAGTGTCTCATACAAGCACGACACCAAGATCCTCATCCTCGCTTTGGAGCGTCTGCGAGAAGCCTACTCTGTGAAGGGACGTCTCAACCAGAGCCAGCGTGAGGAGCTTGCCCTCATCGAGCAGGCATACGACTCTCCCGGAACCACGCTCGCCCGTATTAAGCGTTTCTTGTTGACACAGCGTGCTTTCAAGGAGGTTGGTATCGACATGAACGACAATTACAGCACCATCAACCCCGTCTACGATATCGAGCCCATGGAGAAGATCACAGACGCATACCTCGACCAGTACTTGTGGTACCAGGCAGACCAGCGTCATTTGTTCCCGGCTTGGATCAAGCCGTCCGACTCTGAGGTGCCTCCTCTCTTGACGTACAAGTGGGCTCAGGGCATCAACAATCTCGACCAAGTCTGGGAGCACGAAGATGGACAATGCAACGTCATGGTCGAGACACAGCTGTCCAAGGTCTACGAGAAGATCGATCTGACAATGTTGAACCGACTGCTCCGCCTGATCATGGACCACAACTTGGCTGACTACATCACCGCCAAGAACAATGTCCAGCTCAATTACAAAGACATGAATCATGTCAATGCGTACGGTATGATTCGTGGTCTGCAGTTCTCTGGTTTTGTGTTCCAATTCTATGGACTGGTGCTCGATATCCTACTTCTCGGCCTCCAGCGAGCGAACGAGATCGCTGGTGCACCAGAAAGCCCCAATGACTTCCTGCAGTTCAAGGACAAGGAGACTGAAGTCCGTCATCCCATCCGTCTGTACACAAGGTACATCGATCGTATCTGGGTCTTCTTCAGGTTTACAGCCGAGGAATCGCGTGACCTCATCCAGCGATTTTTGACTGAGAACCCCGACCCTAACTTCGAGAACGTCATCGGCTATAAGAACAAAAAGTGCTGGCCCCGCGATTCTAGGATGCGTCTCATGCGCCACGATGTCAACCTCGGTCGCGCTGTCTTCTGGGATCTAAAGAACCGCCTGCCTCGCTCTGTCACCACAATCGAGTGGGACGACACCTTCGCCAGCGTCTACAGTCGCGATAACCCCAATCTGCTCTTCTCGATGAGCGGTTTCGAGGTTCGCATTCTGCCGAAGATTCGCAACCAGAGTGGCGAGTTCCCTGAGAAGGACAGTGTATGGTCGCTGATCGACAACGCGACAAAGGAGCGCACAGCCGTAGCCTTCCTGCAAGTCACGGAGGAAGACATTGCGAAGTTCAATAACCGCATCCGACAGATCCTGATGTCCTCAGGTTCGACAACCTTCACGAAGATCGCTAACAAGTGGAACACAACCCTGATTGCGTTGTTCACATACTACCGCGAGGCTGCTGTCAGCACTGTCAGTCTCTTGGACACCATCGTCAAGTGCGAGACGAAGATCCAGACTCGTGTCAAGATTGGTCTCAACTCTAAGATGCCCTCGCGTTTCCCTCCTGCTGTGTTCTACACACCCAAGGAACTCGGTGGACTAGGTATGATCTCTGGATCTCACATCTTGATTCCCACCAGCGACAAGCGATGGTCCAAGCAGACCGACACTGGTGTTACCCACTACCGCGCCGGTATGTCGCACGATGAGGAGACGCTCATTCCCAACATCTTCCGCTACATCATCCCGTGGGAGTCTGAGTTCCGCGACTCGCAGCGCGTGTGGATGGAGTACTCGCAGAAGCGTCAGGAAGCACAACAACAAAACCGACGCTTGACACTCGAAGATTTGGAGGACAGCTGGGACCGTGGTCTGCCTCGTATCAACACACTTTTCCAGAAGGACCGCAGTACACTCAGTTTCGACAAGGGTTTCCGTGCCAGGACCGAGTTCAAGATCTACCAGCACATGAAGAGCAACCCCTTCTGGTGGACAAGCCAGCGCCACGACGGCAAGCTGTGGAACTTGAACGCTTACAGGACAGATGTTATCCAGGCTCTTGGTGGTGTTGAGACAATCCTTGAGCATACACTTTTCAAGGCCACGGCCTTTCCTTCCTGGGAGGGTCTCTTCTGGGAGAAGGCATCAGGCAAGCACACTCAAAGTCTCATGCTTTTGCACAGGATGCTAACAAATTACAGGTTTTGAAGAGTCGATGAAGTTCAAGAAACTGACCAACGCCCAACGTTCCGGTCTCAACCAGATCCCCAACCGTCGTTTCACACTCTGGTGGTCGCCTACCATCAATCGCGCTAATGTCTATGTCGGTTTTCAGGTCCAGCTTGATCTTACAGGTATTTTCTTGCACGGCAAGATCCCGACCCTCAAGATCTCGCTCATCCAGATCTTCCGTGCCCATTTGTGGCAGAAGATTCACGAGTCCGTCGTCATGGACCTGTGCCAGGTCTTCGATCAAGAACTCGAGGCTCTGGGTATCGAGACTGTGCAGAAGGAGACGATCCATCCCCGAAAGTCCTACAAGATGAACAGCTCATGCGCTGACATCCTGCTCTTTGCCAGCCACAAGTGGAGCGTTTCTCCACCCTCTATGCTGTACGACACCAAGGACACAATGAGCGCAACTACCACAAACAAGTTCTGGATCGATGTCCAGCTCCGCTACGGTGACTACGACTCTCACGACATTGAGCGATACGTGCGTGCAAAGTACCTCGATTATACTCAGGACAGCATGAGTATCTACCCCTCAGCTACCGGCCTCATGATCGGCATTGATCTAGCCTACAACCTCTACTCGGCCTACGGACAATACTTCCCCGGTCTCAAGCAGTTGATTCAACAGGCTATGGCCAAGGTCATGAAGGCCAACCCTGCGCTCTACGTTCTGCGTGAGCGTATCAGGAAGGGCCTACAACTGTACGCTTCCGAGAGCAGCCAAGAGTTTTTGAACTCTCAGAACTACTCCGAGCTGTTCAGCAACCAGATCCAGCTCTTCATCGATGACACCAACGTTTACCGTGTCACCATCCACAAGACCTTCGAGGGTAACCTGACGACCAAGCCTATTAACGGTGCCATCTTCATCTTCAACCCCCGAACTGGACAATTGTTCTTGAAAATCATTCACACAAGTGTATGGGCTGGACAGAAGCGTCTGGGTCAGTTGGCGAAGTGGAAGACCGCTGAAGAAGTGGCAGCTCTAATCCGATCTCTGCCCGTTGAAGAGCAGCCGAAGCAGCTGATCGTCACACGTAAGGGTCTGCTGGACCCTCTCGAAGTGCACTTGCTCGACTTCCCCAACATTTCGATCCGTGCATCTGAGCTTCAACTGCCCTTCCAAGCAGCCATGAAAGTCGAGAAGCTCGGTGACATGATCCTCCGTGCTACCGGACCGCAGATGGTGCTGTTCAACCTGTACGACGAGTGGCTGAAGACGATCTCGTCTTACACTGCCTTCTCGCGTCTGATTCTCATCCTGCGTGCTCTGCACGTCAACATGGACAAGACAAAGCTGTTGTTGCGCCCCGACAAGACAGTCATCACTCAGGAGCATCACATCTGGCCGTCCCTATCGGACGAGGATTGGATCAAGGTTGAAGTGCAGCTCCGCGACCTCATTCTGAACGACTACGGCAAGAAGAACAACGTCAACACCTCCTCGCTCACCAGCAGTGAGGTGCGTGACATCATCTTGGGTATGGAAATTTCTGCGCCCTCGATGCAGCGTCAACAGGCGGCCGAGATCGATAAGCAGCAAGAGGAGCAGCAGCAGCTCACTGCAGTTACTACAAAGACGCAGAACGTGCACGGTGAGGAAATGGTTGTCACCACCACATCTCAGTACGAGCAGGCTTCGTTCGCCTCGAAGACTGAATGGCGCACGCGTGCTGTGGCAACATCCAACCTCCGCACTCGCGCCAACAACATATACATCAATTCGGAGGACGTCAAGGAAGAGGGCCACTTCACCTACGTCATGCCCAAGAACGTCCTGAAGCGCTTTATCACCATCGCTGATCTTCGTGTGCAAGTTGCTGGCTACCTGTACGGCAAGTCACCACCAGACAACGATCAGGTCAAGGAGATCAGCACCATCGTCATGATCCCCCAGGTCGGCAACACTCGCGACGTCCAGCTACCCAAGCAGCTGCCTCAGCACGAGTACCTCGACGGCCTCGAGCCTCTCGGCATCATCCACACCGTCAGCGGCAATGAGCCACCCTACATGCAGGCCAGCGACGTCACCCAGCACGCGCGCCTTATGAACCAGCACGCCAGCTGGGATAAGAAGACCGTCTCCATGACCGTCTCCTTCACGCCCGGCTCCGTCTCGCTCGCTGCCTGGGCCCTCACGCCGCAGGGCTATAAGTGGGGCGCCGAGAACAAGGACACCATGTCCGATAACCCGTCCGGCTTCAGCACCGCGTTCGGCGAGAAGTGCCAGCTCCTGCTGTCCGACAAGATCCGTGGATACTTCCTTGTGCCTGATAACGGCATCTGGAATTACAGTTTCATGGGCAGCAATTTTGGTGTTGTCGAGAAGAAGCCTGTGCACGTTCGGCTTGATACGCCGGTCAGGTTTTACGATAGCATCCATCGGCCGTTGCATTTCCATAACTTTGCTGAGTTGGAGGATGTCTGGGTTGATCGCGAGAATCAGTTTGAGTAAGGGGAAAACCGGTTCGAGCAGAGAGAGAATTAGTTCGAGAAGAGATGGTGTGACGGTTGTTATGTACTCTGAGTTTTGAAGGCGTTCAACTGAAAGGCGTTTCACGGGCATCGGCGGGAGATATCTGGTGATCAGACAAAATGTGCGTAGTGTATATCAGTCATTGTAATTCATGATGTGAAATATAACCTGGGACTATTTAGACGTTGTGATAATAGATGTGTCAGCGTAGTGGGAGTAACCTAGTTCTTGAGCGATCTGGAAAGCTGGTTGCTATCTTTGAAAGCATAAGAACAGGGGGGGGGCATTCGGCACTGGTTTTAAACTGTTTCCAGGCTATCAAGAGCTTTGGGTGGAAAGTACGTACTACTACTGTATATCAGGCATGGATTTCGAGCATTGTGTATGAAAGTTGCTTCGGTTTGTAGTAGCACGCTCTCAATTTCTCAAGATCCTTTACAGCACACCAAAAATCACCACACCACATCCCAAATCGCAATCTGCTCAACAACTCCGCAAACACCTAATTAGATGCATCTCTTTAGTTTGACGTGTTTTGAGCCCGCAGAAACGCGTTGTGTTGTATGACGTATGTCGTGACGAAAACCGCGTGGTGAAGGTGGGCGCGCTAGTGTTGAAGCTGTAAATTTGGCTTTCACCTCACCTCACCTCGCAACTTCGCGCTTTTATTTGGCCCGCAGCTACTGTACGCCTTCGATTCTTCCATGTCACAATGGGCGTTAGTATCGATGAGTACCTCCATGATCACATCTTGATGGTGAGTAAGATGTCGCCTATTGCTACAGTTGCTACAGTTGCGATAATCAACCATTTCGCAACGCAAAGTCCCCACCTGGAGGCTCCAATTGGGGTGATGCTAATGATCGCATAGAAATACCAGCCAACCAAGCGTAATGAAGGCTGGAAGTACTCACTTAGATCACGTTGCTCAGCATGATTCTCGTATTCGATTGCTAAGACACAACGGTAGTGTCTCCAACACTGGGATCACAGAACGCTTGAGCACGCCGAAGCTTACAGAGGCTTTGCGCACAGTTCCAAATGGCAAGGGAGCCTCTACTTCTAGGGCCGAAAAGTACCTGAGCACTTCGTGTCTTCCTGGAAATACAATGGCCCTGCCGTCCTGATTGTGGTTGACGTCCGGTATCGCTGGCTGCCAGCTCCCATAGTCGACAATAGCTCGGCGCATGCCGGTCAGAAGCGCCGGAAGGTTCGCCGCCGTCTATCCCAATACACGATGGCCTAATCAAAGCAATTTACGACATCGCGCGTTCTGCTCACCGAGTCTGCAAAGACTCAGACCATCTCCAGCAACCTGGTGGCGCGAAGCTCTACAGAGCCGCCGCAGGTCCTATATGCGCAAAAGAGAATGTGGCAGGAAGGCCTTCGGGGGGTTTTATTTCCTTCTTTCTAACTGGTCATCCTCCTTCCAGGATGGGCTCATTATCTTGCTGAGGCCACAGCCTCTGCCACAAAAATTTCCATAGCTACAAGTTCCGCTACCGCTCCTCCTACAGCTACGACCAATGCCACGACATCGAAAGTGAACCCCCCCCCCCCCTCCAAACCAATCGAACCCTTCGCCATAAATGCGGATGACTGTCGAATTTGCCCAAATGTCTCACAGAATATGTCTAGCCACCCAAGTCCTTACTTCGAGACGTTCCAGGATCTATGTAACCACGTGCGAGTCAACCACCAATTGGGTCAAGGCCCAGTGACAACCTACAAGGAGTCCATAATCCCAGACAGGACACTGAAGACCCTGTGCCTCAGTAAGTGTGGTGAGCTTTTTGTCAACTACATGAAAATTGGGCAGCACGGCACGAATACTTCATTCGAGTGCCCATACAAGATCTGGGGTATTCCTTGTGCGCAAGGCCCTTTTTCTACAAGGAAGCAACTGGCAGACCACTGTCGTACCCACGTTCACAACACCCGCGCCCCATTTCTCTGCAAGATGAGTTGTGGCGAGCACCACGCGGACCCCTATGTGCTCGGCCTACACGAGGAGAGATGCAAGGGCACAGGTGCTGTGGAGCGGGAGACGATTCGTTGCAATCCACTCGAACAATTGTTCTATCCCGCAGTTCCTCGGAGCCACCACTTATGAGGTACAGACCTAAGTCGACATAGCAGAAGCTCAGTGAAAATCTCCAGGCGTTCTCGGAAGTACTACTTGTAGTGTTGGGAGCCTCCAGGGTAGCTGTGAACCAGACAGTAATGCAACAAAGTATCGCTGAAATCCTCCAAGTCATCCTACTGCTGGTGAAGTTGATAGTTGTGGGTCATCGTCTTCTCGAACCTTTCGTCAAAGTAGTCCATCTCTACATTCCAGAACGTCCGCCTGAGTCATTCGAGACGGGTGGTCGGCATGAGACTCATACACGGTAGACAGCCATTGCATAACGATCTACTAATGCACAACGAACAGGACAAACCGTGGCTACATCTGCGCCTGCAGCAATCGACACTTTCTTCATATTGACTAACCTTCCTAATCGGGTAATCTGGCACTCAGTAATGCAAGATACTCATGATTGTAGGTGTCAGGGTGGTAGCGCATGTTTCGAACGCGGCATATTTGTAAACGGCGAAGTTGACAAGCACGAGAAGCGCACGAATATCTCCAGGGTACAGCACCTGCGCAATAGCTCAGTCTTCTGTAGAGTTATTACACGTAGTCTACATGCATGGTTTAGAGATAATTCTGTGCTTCTGATTACACTGCACTCGCGCAAAGTAGCTTGAGATCGGTGGGTCTGGGTCAGGGCGCTGGACTTGACTGACTGCTACTAGAATACCAGTTCACATCTTAGTTCTTCCCTATCCTGCGCGCAGCGCAAGCACAATTCTAACTCTTAAGGACCAAGGTTTCAGTTTAAATAGCCAGGCTAAACTTACACCTGCATGTTGTTATCTCTGACCCTAATTGTCAAATAAGACGATGCAGCCACGATGAATAACGACAGTCTAGTAGTACTCGACACTTTCGCTGCAATCTCTTTACTCTCCTAACTAGGTAACGTACCTACGCGGAACAAGGAGTCTTGCTATATTGCTTTTGGTTGTTGTGGTGGGTACCTGTAGGATGCAATCAGTCCAAGGTTCCGGCGGGCTGTGAGATTGTGGATTTATCTCCCATGACCAGCAGTATTGCGCAGCAGAAGCTTACCAAGGAGGCAAAACGGGGCTTCATCGCAGCAAAGCATATTGGAAGCTTCTGGGTGCTCAGGTAGACCGATGGGAGGCATGGCTCATACCATATGTTTCTGAATATCAGCACTGAAATGGCTTCTGGATGCTCCCAGCCAGAACAAAGTCGAAGTCTGAGCTCACTACAGGTGATAATGGACCGAGTAGCCCCTATCAATGCACATTTTCGCAGTGTAGATAGCCGTTGACAAATCACTCCCACAGATATGCGGATGTGTTGCAAGTGTAGTGGGGCAGTGTAGAAATTTCCGGCTGTGAGTTAACACCCCTACAATGTCCATCTGCCACAATCGATGTGGAAGACATGTTCGCAACAGGGGTGGCCGGTTTTTAAAGACTATATAAACACCATTGAAAATGTTCTCTTATAATTCAATCACGTCGGACAGATGGCCGAGCGGTCTAAGGCGCTAGCTTCAGGTGCTAGTAGAGTAATCTGCGTGGGTTCGAATCCCACTCTGTTCAATAGTCTTTTTTGCACTTCGCGGATGGTTCATAGCCGTTGTAGTCACCGAGATCTCATGGCCTGGATTTTTGTGCCGATGTGAGGTGGCACGGACGCAGTTGGTAGCTAGTGTGGATGCACGCGAGATGTGGGGCAACCTCGGCAACCGAGATTAGGGTCCGGCCTGTGCGCTCCTATTCGATCTCGCGTGGAACGAGCAGCAGTCGCATCCATGTGGACAACTGCACCTTCTTTTTGCTCTGCGCGGTGCAACAACAGTCAAATCAAATGTACTTGCTTCTCCTTACAACAAGCAGCCACGATGACACCGGACCACGGAGGAGTGGCGCATTTTGAGAGGGGAAGGTGAACTTGGCTCGGTCTTGGAACGCCTCATGCATTCGCGGCTGATCTGCTCTCAACCATGCTCGAGTCCCGCCATCGCTCACTGCTCCTCTATTCTTTCCGTGTCCTGACTACAACATATTGATATTAGCTTCTCTTGAGGGAGCGCCCTCTTATCGCTAATTGACGCCGTGGGCGTAGCTGCTGTCGGACCACCATCTTTACATTGCGTGGAGCGCATCAGTCAGGTCAAGACCGCGATGTCTCGAAAGTCGTCTTTGAGGCGAGCATGCGCTGTTGCAAGCTTGTCTTTAAGCATCTTACTATGCACTACGGTCGCAGCTCAGACCACACTTCGAACATCATCAGGTACGTGCAAGTCTGGCTCGCTGAGCATCGCAAGGCTGACCGTTGCAGGTGCACACACACAGGTCTATGAGACCAACAACCACGACGTACCCCAAACACATCTTCGCACTCCCGATGTTGCGAACGACGCCTCGATACCCAGTCCGCCCTCATACCTGCCTTTATCCTCGAATATACTGCAAGACTTGCACAATGCGCTCGAAATCATGCAAAGCTCGTACTTCTCGATATGGTTGGGAAAGTACACCACCGCAATTGATTGGACCGCTGCTGTCATGGCCACCCACGTTTCCGCAACATTAGCCTCGCTCTCGCGATCACTTGCCTATACAATGCCTGGAACCTTCGACAAGTCCAAGAACCTTGATGTCGAAGCACAAATGGTTGAAAACGAGATCAACAAATATTTCGGCCAAATCGCGACATACTATTTTGGTGAGGATCACTTCGCGATAAGAATGCAAGCGTACGACGACATTCTCTGGGTCGTGTTAGGTTGGCTCGAAAGCGTACAGTTCATTGACAGTCACTCGATTGGACACTATGCCTCTGGTTCACAGGGAGCATCCACGATTCCCGAATGGCATGCCCGCCAGTTCATTCCTGCATTCGCTCATCGTGCGCGGATTTTCTACGAACTTGCTGAGAAGGGCTGGGACTGGCGTCTTTGTGGGGGTGGTATGACGTGGAATCCACGCCTTCTGCCGTACAAGAACGCCATCACAAACCAGCTCTTCATTTCGGCAAGTATTGGCATGTACCTACATTTTCCTGGAGACGACAACTGCTCGCCTTTCCTCTCGCAGTATGACAAGATTAAAGACAAGAACAATAGGAAGCCAACGGATAAGCTATTGCGCGCTCAAGAGCATGGCAATGAGTGTGACGAGAGGGTGAACGGCGACAGCTCTTATGATCCTATCTACTTGGTCAATGCGATCCATGGTTACGACTGGCTCAAGAACAGCGGCATGACGAACAATCGGGGCTTGTACGTTGATGGCTTTCACATCGCTGGCTACCGCACGAATCACAGCAAGACTGAGTGTGATGAGCGCAACGAGATGGTGTATACTTACAATCAAGGCGTTGTTCTCTCTGGTCTCCGAGGTCTTTGGGAAGCAACTGGCAATCAAACCTATCTAGAGGACGGCCATGAACTTGTGCGCAACGTCATTCGCGCCACCGGCTGGACGGACGGGCACACTTCCGCCTCTGCGTCTACTCATCCGGGGAAACCAGAGAAGATCCGTGATCTACGGCAAGGAACCCTCACTGGCTGGGCTGGTCTCGGTTCAGACGGTGTTCTGGCTGAAGCTTGCGATCCCTCTGGAACATGCAACCAGAACGGCCAGACCTTCAAGGGCATCTTCTTTCACCACCTGACCACCTTCTGCGCTCCACTACCGTCTGTGCCCGTTCGGCCCGGTAGAACATACGCGGCCAGTCGTGAGACGCGCATCTTGCACGCTAGAAGCTGCAAGGAGTATACAAAGTGGGTAGTGCACAATGCCAAAGCTGCTCTACGCACAAGGAATGACGAAGGTCGTTTTGGCAGCTGGTGGGGCACTGATATACACAGCGGGCAAGAAGTGAAGATTAAGAAGGGGGTGAACGCAACGGACTATAGGAATAGGCCGGACGAGTATGCGAGTCATTTCGGGGAGGTGGTATACACGCCCGATGACGCAGGGAACGAGTCCGAAGATGACGACGAGCGTCTGGCGAGCCACGATATGGATGGCGATGAAGAAGAAGGTGCAGGCTCAATCGTCAACCGCGATTTGAACGACCGTGGGCGAGGTCGGACGGTCGAGACGCAGGGAAGCGGGGTTGCTGTCGTGAGGGCGATGCTGGAGTTCGTCAAGTTAGCTGAGGGTGACGGAGATGCAGTTCCGTGAGTTTCAGTGCACCCCATTGGCACACGCACTGTTACGCAATACGACAGTTCAGCAACCAGAGCGCCTTCGAATTGACGCATCGCACATTCAACCATCACTTTCAACCATCACTTTCTTTCGCAGGGTATTGACAAGGCACAGACATGGGTTCTCCTTCCAATCTGCCGCACAGAGACAAGCACCAAACTACTTGGATCGAGTGCGCGACGACAACAAGAAGTGCCTCAGATACATGGGAGCATTTCTTCTTGCGATTCTGGCGTGGCCCATCATTGTGAACCTCTGGGGTAAGGTCATGTTCATTTAGTAAACTTTGGTTGCGTAGGCCGCAGAGGCAAACGAACACGGGGTTCATTTACGTTTCAGTCCATGCAACCACATTCTCAGATTGATTTCCTACATACCTACGTTCTGTACTCTATTGTTCTTCCTCCGTCAAAGTCTCCGAGCCTCGTTAGCCTTACCAGCCTTACGACCATAAAGTCCCCGTAAGCGCACATGCTTATGTCTCCGCGGATGCAGCTTACTCGAACCAGTCCGAAACTAGTCAACAGCACATGGAACGATGCCCCCCTTTTCTCTGGATTGATAAGCTCAGCTTGGAAGAGCTAATGGGTCATAAGCACTACTCGACGCCTGTGGCAACTCGGGTACTCACACCCGCGCATGTCGCCAAGTACATATAGTAGTTTAATGCGCTCCAGCATTGCTACCAGGCCTTGGATCGTACTTCCCCAGCAACCTCTCAAGTTCTATACCGAGCACCAGACGTTCCAACGCTCTATCATCAGCTACACTACAACACCTGGCAGCCTACAGCTATCCAACAACACCATGGCCTCCCAAACGCTCACCGGCACCACCAGCACCTCCAAGCCCGACCTTGAGCCCAGCATAACATCCGCCTGGCAGACGTCGGATGTCGCGCAACGCTACAAGGCAGCAGAGAATGCGACACGACCGTTTGCCAAGACCATGGTCGATCTGTCGGAAGAACTCACCACCATCAAGACGGCCCCAGCACGCATCTTCGATCTGGGATGCGGTACCGGCGCGGTGGAAGCGGAACTTTATGCGGCAGTGAAGCGCGAGCAGTGGGACGGGTTAAGTGTACTGGCTGGAGATATCAGTCCTCCAATGTTGGAGTATTTGAAGGCAAGAGGCAAGAATGAAGGGTGGAGCGGATTGGAGACCAGAGTTGTGGATGGGATGAAGCTTGATCTTGCAGACGAACCGGGGTTTGAGCATGTGTTCATCAGCTTCGCTATCTTCGTTTTGCCCTCGGATGTCACCGCCAAGCTCGCGGCGAAAGTCAAGACGGGCGGTACGCTGGCGATTAGCACGTGGGCGAACATGCCGTGGTACGACTTACTCGGCAGAACGTACGCGAGGATGCAAGATGGCCCGGATCCGCCCTCCAGAGAGCAGCTGTGGGCGTCCTTTACCAACTCAAGACCCTGGAACGAGGCTACGTTTGTGAGACGCCAGCTCGAAGACGCGGGATTGGGCAGGGTTGAGGTCACGCAGAAGAAGATCAATGTTGAGTGTGGGACGCCGGATATCTTCATGACGACTATGGGGTTCATGCTGGGGATGTTGAGTAAGCAGTGGCCGGAGGAGAAGAGGGCGGAGTGGGCTAGGGATGTTGCGCGGACTATGAAGGGTATCTTGGTTGAGGACGCAGGGGGTGAGGGGAAGAGTGTGTTTATGGATTTTGAGGGGATTGTGGGCGTGGGTGTCAAGGAGGAGTGAGAGGGACATGGAATGGTCTTGCGTGTAGAAGATGTGGTGGGGTATTTCTCCAATAGTAGGTAGTCGTAAATGCATCAATAACCTGGAACGCCATCGCTATGCCTTTGGAAGTCGCACTTTTACACCTCTTCTGATTGCGTCTCCAGCCACTGTCCGAAGTAAACGCACGTCCTTGCTGAGATCTCGCCTTCGTCGCCGCAGAGATCGAAGACGGGGCAGTTGCCGCACGGGGCGTCGACAAAGCCGTTGTACACCTTGGTGTCGGTCGCGGTGAGGACCGTGCGGTAGTTCGTGCCTGAGATCTTCTCCAGCCGCCCATCGAGCACCATCATCTCGAGTAACTGCTCCATGTCGTCTTCTCGTACTATCTTGCCCCTCAAAATCTCCTTCGAATTCAGCCACTCGGCGACCGAGGCAGACGTTGGGTATTGCGGGTTGTTCTTGTGCACGATCTTCGACGAGCTTGGATCTCTCGGCTGATAGTATGGCTTCACTGCTGGGGCGTCCTCAATATCCCGTATCCCTTGCACCTGCGCCTTTTTCTGGGCAATCTCAGCCATTCTGTCTGGTCTCTCGTAGTCGTTCCAGTTTCCGGGGACCTTGATGCATGTCTCGTTCTCGATGTATTGTGCGACAATGCCCGATATCGTCTCGATCAATGCGGTATCGAAGTCTCCCTCTGACTGCCAGGGACCTCCGGCAATGTCCTCGGAAGGCCGCAGGTGCTTCAGCAGGTACATTTTGCGGTTCGGGAACTTGACGCTCATGACCGACTGCACCAGGTCCTTCGACTCCAGGCTCTTGAGGCATTTTGTGAGGACTTGCTGGGTAACGTTCGTTCGCGCGCGTAGTGCTTTGGACCAGATGCCCTCGGCTTGGACTTGGTCGATGTGGTGGTAGAGAAGGCGCTCGTCAGGCGTTAACCGTCGCAGTCTGAATGCCGGGTTAGCAGCGGACTATACTATTGCGGGCCATGCGCGCATACTTGTCAGCTTCTGCGCGCGATCGCAGCTTCCAGCACGGCTCGCCCTCAAACGTCATGAGCTTCATGAGGTGGCGGTCGCACAGCTCTTGCAGGAGCATGGTGAGCTCGGCCATGGTCTCCGCGACCTGCATGTTAGACAGATCGCGCTGGAAGAAGACGGTGCCTTGCGACCTTTGCGCGCATTTGTCGTACAGCGCGTCGGCGGGGGTGCCTGCATCGTTGTTTGCGAGGTCGACGGCGGAGGGCTCTTCCTCTTTTGGCACCATTGAGGGTGCCATGGGTGCAGCCATGTTGTCGAGTGTTGCTGCGTGTTACCGATCGATCATGGGCATGGTGTTGCAGCCGAGGCGCAAGTTGGTGCAAGTCGACGGCGGTGCTCACAAAAAAGTGTAGAGTGGAGTCAGCGTGCACGTGCACGGTGATTGCGGAGACCTGTTAACCTCCGATGTCTTCGACATCCCAGCCCAACATCGAATCCAGCATTTGACGTTGAAGAAATGACAGTATGCCAGAGCTTCGAAACGCGGGGCGCATAGTGTCCTGTATGGCTGCTTATTTCAATAGCCGTAGCGCGTCCTCCCACCGTGGCGCAAGCTGAGTGACGGTGGCTTGCTTCTTCCTCAAGGGCATCCAATTGCAGCGAGCTGTCGATCGACATCATGCAGCACCACGTGCGGATTGTACCTTCAATCTTGATCAGGCTGACTTCTGAAGAGAACCTGTGATTCTCTTCTACACTTTACCACTACATTGATGGCCACGACTCACCATGAACGAGGATCTGTACAGGGTTGACTCAGGTGTCGACAGCACACCATATAGACCCATCGATTCAGAAAACGGGGACATTCGCTTACTCGAGGTTTTCCCTGGCGAGTATCATGACGACATGATAGTCAGCCTCAAATATGTGAATCTCTCCCAAAATCCTGTTTATCCTGTACTATCATATGTATGGGGTGAGAAGGTATCGATACGGCGATGTATTGTGGATGGGATACCCCTTTCGGTCACGTTGAACTTGTTCAACTTTTTGATACACCTACGATCATCCATCGAGAAGCGTACCATATGGATTGATGCGCTATGCATCAACCAAGCCAGCCCGGACGAGCGCGCTGCTCAAGTACAACAAATGAAAACAATATACGAGCAAGCTATCTGCATATACGGATGGCTTGGACTTCCCTATAACGACGAAGAAACGCGTCAAGCTGTCATTATGATGCGCGAGTGCAACAAATATCTGAGAGAGGGGTTACGCGACAACGACGACGATATCGGCATTGTTTTCAACAAGATCACTCCAAGTATTAGTTGCTTCCCCGGCAATGCAAAAGCATGGATGGGATGGGATGGCATCGCAGAGATTTGCAACCAGCACTTTTGGCGACGGCTCTGGATCTATCAAGAAGTAACAACACCAAAAAAGATCACCTTCTGGTGCGCACATCACGAGTTCGACGACACTCTGATCACCGCCGCCACCGCAATGGCAGTGAACTTTGCGATGTTGCCAAATTTCGCCGACAGATTTGCGAGAAGTTGTGGGTATGGTAGCAGCGCTTTCAATATGCTCGGAGCGCGAATTCGGCGTACGGAGGGCCGCGTTCTCACCTTGATTGAGTTGATGGAGGAGATGCGCGTTACGAACTGCACAGATGTTCGAGATCGGGTATTCGCTTGTCTTAAACATGCTGTTGATGTCCCTGTTGGGCGTTTCACCATTGATTACGAGATTGACCCGGTGGCACTGTTCATCGATGCTGCACGATACATGCTTCTCGAGACAGCTGCAGGATTAGGAACGTTAAGGTACGTCTTCGTACCGGCTCCAGAAAGCACTCAAGCACCTCTCAGGGCCAGCTTCCTGCCTGCGATGCCTTCTTGGGTACCGGACTGGCGAATGAAGGTTAACTTGACATTGGCTTTCTCCAATTTCGTCGACCACGAGCACGGCAACGCTCCCTTGTACACACCGCTCCCTGGACCAGTGAGCGTCTGTATAAAAACTACCGAGTTGCACGTACAAGGTCTCCTGGTGCACAATGTTGAGATTACTTCGCTTACCAGCATTTGGGATGGACTTGACCACAACTGGCGAACGCCGCATCGGTGGTATAAGGAGCTTTTGGCTCAAGCCAATGGTTCCGCGGCTACGGAAACAGCCATTCGTCGAAGTATGCTTGCTGGCCGATCCTATTTCAAAGAAAGCGTCAAAGATGTTAAATACAAGTACAATCGTGGCGGTGTCTTGGACTGGAAAGTAATCGAAGCAACAACTTCTGGAGCTATTCCAGATCCCGGTTCACTCGTCCGTCCAGACGACATGTTCACAAACCTGTCCGACGTCTGCTATGGCAGGAGAATGGGCTTTCTCAGCAATGGCAGCGTAGCTGTCCTTCCAGCTGCTGCGAAGCTAAACGACAAAATCGCAGCCTTTCGCGGTGGGAACTGTCTATACCTTGTTGAGCTTGTGGACAACGAATGTCAGCGCAATTACAAGTTTGTTGGTGAATGCTATGTAGATGGTTGGATGGATGGGGAACTTGCGAACGAAACGCAGCAGGCAGTGGAGACATTGGTGCTAGTCTGACTCTTACTAGATCTATCTTCTTAGGAGTGAGCAAAGGCCTTTGCCGGATCAAAAGGAGTATTGGTGAGTGCTATGTTGGTGGTTGAATGGATGGGGACCGAGTCAAGGGAGAGGAAGGAAACGTAGAGTCCATGACAGTAGTCTGAGACTGATGGTATGCAGAGGAGTTCGCGTGCTGACGCACCAACATGTATCTTGGCCGATGTGTTCCCTTTGTCAAACACGTTGTTGACGTACTCGGTATCCTGACTCGAGCCCTTTGAAAGGGTACATTTCAACCATGATTCGCTACCGCGCAAAACCTGAGTAACGTGCCACATCAGGAGACAGAATCAACGTGAGACGATTTGAAGCGTCCAGCTCACTGCTCGTGCCACATGTCAGAAGGAGGAACGGCGGTCATGCCCTAAGGCCAGATGATATGGGGCAGATAGAGCTAGTCCTAAAGCAGCTTAGCTCTGCCGATCAACTGTCTGCAGGGCTGCGCCTCGAACATCATCTCGATGACCCTTGAATACGGTGCTCCCCTAAGACAGCCCGCTGTCCTGCCACTCCTTCACCACAACGATACCCCACGATGAGTCGCCCTCTTCTCTCGAACCGAACATCCTCGGAGTTCCAAGATCGCGACATCGCCGAAGAAGATGCTCTCCTGACCGGCCAGCGTACGGAGCGCAGCGAGTCACCATGGAAGAGATGGCGTGAGATTGGACTGCTGGTATGGGCGATCGTAGCAACAGCAGGAGTTGTAGTGCTCGCTGTTGTATACCAGAAGACAGGGGGAAGCTCGTCGTCAGGCAACGCACCCAGCAACAGCCATGGCAAGCGCAACCTCATCTTCATGGTGTCGGACGGCATGGGGCCCACGAGTCTGAGCTTGACGCGCAGCTTCATGCAGTTTCGGAATGGCGCACCCTTCAGCGAACAACTCGTCATCGACCAGCACATGATCGGCCAGTCGCGCACGCGATCCTCATCCAGCCTCATCACAGACTCCGCCGCCGGCGCAACCGCCTTCTCGTGCGCGCAGAAGAGCTACAACGGCGCCATCTCTGTCACACCGGACCACGAGCCCTGCGGGACAGTGCTCGAGGCAGCAAAGAAGGCAGGGTACATGACGGGCTTGGTTGTTACTACACGCATTACCGACGCTACACCTGCGTGCTTCGCGGCGCACGTCAACATGCGCCAGGAGGAGGACCGTATTGCTGAGCAGATGGTGGGCGACTACCCTCTCGGTCGCGTTGTGGATCTCATGTTCGGTGGTGGGCGCTGCCATTTCGTCCCCAACACCACCGTGGAGCACTCATGCCGGGCTGACAACCGCGACGTGGTGGACCTAGCCCGCAAGAACGGCTTCAACTATGTTTCGGACCGCGCTGGCTTTGATGGTCTCAAGGGCGGTGCCAAGATCGACTTCCCTATGCTTGGTCTCTTCGCCGACGCCGACATCCCGTACGAGATTGACCGTCGCAACGAGAACGACAAGTACCCTTCGCTGCACGAAATGGCCGAGGCTGCTATGAAGGCGCTGAGCGAAGCTACACGCAACAGCGACAAGGGTTTCTTCCTCATGATTGAAGGTTCACGTATTGACCACGCCGGCCACCACAACGATCCCGCTGCCCAGGTCCACGAGGTGCTTGCCTACGACAAGGCCTTCAGCAGCGTGCTCGACTTCATCAAGATTGAGAAGACCGAGACAGTCATGGTCTCCACCTCCGACCACGAAACCGGTGGTCTCGCAACAGCTCGTCGTACGCTACACTCCATCACTCATGCAAGAATACCCATGCTAATAGACTTCAGAACTCCATACCACCTACCCCGACTACGTCTGGTTCCCTGCCCCCCTCGCCAATGTGTCCCACTCCGCCGAACGCCTCGCCATCGAATACGCAGGCTACCTCCTCTCCTCGCCCTCGCACGAGCAGAAGAAAATCTTTGTTATCAACAGCATCACCGACGGCCTGGGCATTCACGACTATACCGAGGAAGAAGTTGAATCCATCACCGACGCGCCGCTGACCGCGCTGTACGCGTACGCAGAAATGATCTCGCGCCGCAGCCAGACGGGGTGGAGCACCCATGGACATAGCGCTGCGGATGTGAACATCTATAGTAGTGATCCCGAGAAGGCCAAGGCGCTCGTGGGGAACCATGAGAACACTGAGGTGGGCGCGTTTCTGAGGAATTATTTGGGGGTCGATGTTGAGGCTGTGACGAAAGAGTTGAGGGACAAGGGCAAGGATCTCAAGGTGCTGGATGTTAATGGCACCGAGGTTAGCTGGATGGGCAGGGTTCCCGAGACGGGACAACGTCTAGATGGCCAGACGCATCTTGCTGATTATACTGGGGACTTTAAGAAGAGACATCTTCTGCATGGACGGGCGTGTGACTGCGGTCATTGAATTCGACCTCTACTTTGGTAGCGTAGCATTGCAGGCGTTCAGCAATTTCTTATACACAGATCGAACATACTCGTCATTATGACCTTTATCCAACGCGATCACGTCAACATTCTGCTTCACATCAAACGTTCCAGATGAGTCTTTGTTGTCGCATAATCTTACTAACGTACACATCAGAGTTCAAGACGTCATGAAGGTGCTGCGGAAGGTGCTCTGCGCTAGCGTCAAACGCACTCCATCTTCATAAACGTGTCTCATCTCCCCCGCCAAATGTTCAGACTGGCACCGAAATCGACCACGCAACAACACGGGTCAAGGTTATACGAAGTCTACCTGACAAACTCATAAACTTTGTTAGGAAGAGTCATTGATTGTTGGCTGCAATGAGCCATTTTCGCCGCGGACCACTTCCCTGGCCCCTCTTTGCACGAATACGGTATGATTAGCGCTAACATGATTTGGTAACACTCTCGACTGCCCAGTCGTCGTAAGTAGTATCTTAAATCTTGGTGCGAAAGTCTTCTGATGCTCGAACAGCATAGTCAAAAAGTCGTCGCACCATTTGGCACCACTCGAGTAGCACAGGTCGTTTAATCCATCAATGATGCACCTCTGCAGTTGCGGTGTGGCCCGGAGCAATTCCTGGAGCAGTAATAAAGCTAGCGACCAAGACTGATTCGAGCCATCAAGATTCCCCATCTCATCTTTACAGACTCGAAAGGAATCTCTGTGGACGTTGAACTGGAGTAGCTGAGTAATGAGGCTGTACACTAGACCTATCATGCCAACCTTTTCCACTGTTAGATCTCTGGAAAGGCCGACAGGAGACGGCCTGGCGCAGAAATGAGAGATAACTGGCATGTTCGACTCCCACGCGGCGACCGCAGCCATAAGTGCCGCAGCACGCGAGCCTGGAAAGCCTCGCGATGCTGCTGGACTGGTGATCCAGATCGTCGAAAGCTGAGTGTCTGGGCCAATCCAGTCCCGGAGTTTAAATGAGACGTCGGTATCGGGGAGCCAGAGTCTGCCGTCTTTCTTTTGAGATACAAGACCGCAACAACAGGGCTTCGAATACGGCACTCCGACCAATTCAACAAGATGTGCGACGAGCATATCGATCTGCTGCAGAAGTATCTGGAGTCTCAGCCAACCATTCCGTATAAGGAAGCCAGAACCCGATGGGGACGGAAAATACCAGTCACGACGTTCGCGACGTTTTAGATGCTGATGAAGCCTGGGAGTGACGTCTATGTGCAGGAACGCGACGGATCTCTAAACACGTATGTTGTAGACAAGGTCACTGGGGGCATCTGGGAGAAAGATGGCAAGAAGTTCACAACGAAATACGTCGTACAGCTTTGGCGCCTCATTCTCGATCAGAACTATCTCTGGCAGTTCCCGAGATATCTTGACGTTCCAGTGTTCGACGATGAGAAACCCATCAAAGAGTTGCCGGTCTTTCCGGTCAAATTCGTCGATGAACTCGACAACGGTGCATTCAGACAAACGCTTATCAATCGCGGAAAAGACTACTGGAGATATAGCCAGAAACCATCCTTCCTCCAGTTCACGGGACAAGGGCTCAAGCGAGGGCTCAAGTCAGCAAGTACTTGGATCAGCTACAACATTTCTAGGACTAACAAGAAATAGTACAAACGTGCTCGTATTGTGGTCGAACACAAGTCTTCTCCATGGGAAGATGAAACATTTACGTCCGATACCACCTTGATTCATCACTTCCCCTGGATGCCGGAGTATGTCAAGATTGGCGAATCGATGCGTGCGCCTCGATGCGAGTGTATAATGAGTGCCGGTTCAAAACTGCGTCGGAGGGCACTTATGGTGAAGAAAGGTTCCGAGACTACGATCGTATCGATCCCGCTTTGACCGACGAACTCACGGAACACCAATATCTGCTCTTGCCATCGCACATGTTTGCATTCATGCTGAAAGATCGTACACACGGTTTGTTTGCCCTCAAGCTCGAGGAGGAGTTAGAGAAATACTAACTGATTGTCCAGATCTATTGGATGTGGAAAGAATGCAACTGCCTGACATGGCTGAGAGTGCCATCGAAAAGCTTGTCATGAACAACAACAACAAAGACATGATCAAGGCGATCGCTAAGACATACACCGAGAAAACACAGATGTTCAGTGCAGACTTCATCTATGGCAAAGGCGAAGGTCAGGTTATACTCCTGCACGGTCCTCCAGGGACAGGTAAAACACTGACAGCAGGTAAGTGCTATGCAGATTTGTTGTTTGATCTAACGCGGATCAGAATCGGTTGCTGAATTCACCAAAAGACCTTTACTCAGCATCACTGCTGCTGATCTTGGCCACGAGGCTGAGGCTCTTGAAACGTCACTTCTTCGCTACTTCAAGCGTGCCAATGATTGGGATGCAGTTGTTCTGCTTGATGAGGCAGACGTGTACCTGGAACAGCGTTCTCCGAATGATCTACAGCGCAACAGTATTGTATCAGGCAAGGTCACCATGATAAGCTGACAAGACCTTCACTGATGCCTTTTGTAGTCTTCCTCAGAGCGCTTGACTACTTCCAAGGCATTTTGTTTCTCACCACAAACCGAGTAGGCCAATTCGACCAGGCTTTCATGTCTCGCATCCACCTATCATTAGGTTATGAGGAGTTGAGCGACAGTTCGCGTGAGACCATATGGGAGAACCTTTTCGAGAAACTGTTGGAGGATCACAGAAGTGAAGGAGAAGCTGGCATCAAGTACGATTACTACGCAAAAGAGTACGTGACGCACAACAAGGAGCTTTTGGCTTTGAAGTGGAATGGACGAGAGATCCGGAACGGTAAGACTGCCCTTCCTTCATTGACAGGATCAGCCAACAGCGTGTTTTAGCTTTCCAGACAGCTGTCGCGCTTGCAGTGTATGACTTCAAGCATAAGAAGAAAGGCACTGCGCCAAAGGTAATAGAGAGCCACCTTAAGCAAGTAGTTCAAATGTCATCCGCTTTCCGGAGCTACATTAAAGCGGCGCACATGGATATGGACCACTCAACGATGGCTTATCGGCAGGGGAATCGTGCGGATGGAGTTCCGAGTACACCTAGTAAAGGTGGCACAGCCTACTGAGGGTAGAGTGAATGTCAACTGTACCATGCAGCATCATGAACCTCGTATCCACAGTCTTCATGCGATCTGTGCGCTTGTTGATCGCATTCCCAGTACTACCTTCTTACTGCATTGGAACATGAGACTTCTAGCAACGTGGATGCAGGGGTAGAGAGCAGTCAGTGCCACTTAGGCATTCTTGTTGCTGGAACAGCGGAGGTCGCCTTGTCTTGTGCATTGGCGCACGCCTCACCATCACACAGATTCAGGTGACGCATCATCGCTTTGAACATGTTGAATTAATTGTCGAAAATGCTACCTACTCGAATTCACTGAATGCTGGAGGCGTGTCTTGGAAGGCGTCTTATCTCGCATCGATTATGTCTGGTCGTAGTTGAGGCTTTTCCCTTCTTGTCATCACTCGCTGTGCTCGTCTTGAACGTCGTCGGCGTTGACGACGTAACACTCATTTTGTCATCTGACGTAGTTGTCTTAGTAGTCGAACTCTTATCCTCCGTTTTGGCCCCCGTGCTCGTTACCGTAGCGGTAGCTGTAGCACTTTTTGTTGCGCTCCCTCTGGCAAACCCTATGTAGGTAGACCAGCACTCGGCAAGCGCCTTGTCGACCTCATCAACCTTGTTGTATGCATCTGACTTGTGAAAAAAAATGTCGAGCTTGTCCTTAATGCTCTGTTCTGTTAAGGGACCGGCGCGGTTTTAGCAGTCATCATCCGACAACCGGACGGCGAGGTAACGTGGCTCGATGGTGTCGATGAAGCGGGTTGTTTCGTTGTAACCGCCGTCTCCGACTTCGGTTACGTTGAGCGCAGTGAGCGTGTCGTGGTCTTCGTGGACGAGCTTGTGGCAGCTGGTTTGTGTCAAATCAAAGTCTTTGAGTAGCGAGGGAAGGCCAGATGTAAGAAGGAATAGGAAGTGGAGGCTTACTGAAGCCATGTAAACGCCACCCCCCGGGGGTAATCATGTGACTACATTGATCATCTCGTTCGAATCCCCACACATGACATTTTTGAGCGCAAATTTCCCATACGGCGTCAGTGCGCCTCTACCGCCAGTACAAGCGGTGATTTGCAGGTCAACCAAGTGGATGTGGATCGGGTGAGACTAGCCGCCAGCAGAGTTGGTAAGCACCCACTTAGGAAGCGGGCCACGCTCTGGCTTAGCAAGAGTGCGTTGATCTACAGGAGATTGAACGATACCACTGACCTCCCGGTTGCAGTTGCTGTCAGCGTGTCCACCGAGACGTAGCACGATTCACCCCCTAAGTGCCTATTACGGACCGTAATTAGGTCTAGCCACGTAAGGTACGCTTACAAGGGTTAATTCATGGAAAGTGATAGTAATACAGGCGCAAAAATGCCTATTTTAGCAAGATTTGTGCTGAGCCAGCCCGAATTGTGCAAGGGCAGTAAATGTGGGACTATAGGCAAGCCTCGGCTCAGATTTACCCCTAATCTACCTGTCTCCTAGCCTTCTCTTTTGCACGCCTACGCCTATTCTTAGGTCACGTGCATAGAACTGTAGTACTGACAGTACTACAGCCATTACTTTGACTACGGTCCGTTACGGTACAGTTGATTATACCCCCACTACGGTACGGAACACGTGATTGGTATCGTAGCAGTACTGGTATCAGTAGTACGTCTCTTCGGATACGCTGGTTGCTGTGCTCGAACTGGAAATTGCATTCTGTGGGGGCATGGGCTGACAGGAAGGGCACGTTGCGAAGAGTTTGAGGGAGGCCGTTCTGGAGGCCATTGCTCGGATTGAAGACTTTATCGCCAACAAAAAAGTCTGCTGAAGTAGATTAACGTGACTTGGTTCCTTGAATAATCGAGATGAGGCAGTTAGGTAGGGTCGATGAGGTAGCCCAGGTTGCACACGTGACGAGCACTAAAGTCAACCTGGGTTCCGTTACATCCGCTTGCTAATAAGATGTAGACTAGGTTATGGCAAGACTAGGTACGTTGCTTACTGTTACTAACTAATCTAAGGAATTTGTCCCTGTAAATGCGAGGAAGTCAGTGGAGATAGAGATATTCTATCGCAAGATAACACTCAAAGAAGATATACCGTCGCAACACAACGCCTAAAGGATACAATTTGTTGTGACATGATCCACAAAATCAAAAAGCGCATCGCGACATGACACCCGAAACAAACTTCTATCAGGTCACTTTAGCAAAGCGCCTAGAGCAGAGACATGTGCCATAAGTTGTGGAAGACGCTTCTCACCTGTATATAAGATACATAGCATCAGCACAACCCAGACCCATCATCACATTCGACACCTCTCTCTCCTCAGATTAACTTGCCACCTCCTCTTCGCAATGCTTGTCAGCAACATCCCCTTGCTCTTTCTTGCCCTGACGGCCACGACCCAGGCGTTCACAGTCCCTCCCAACACTCCCGATGGAGTCTACGTCGTTTCGATCGATGACAACGGAAAAGAAGTCCACTCGAAGCTTGCCGACCCTTCTTCAAGCATCACTCCGCAGGGTCAACCATTGAGCGTACGCGCACGCCCAATGATCAAGCGGGCTATTACGACCTGCGGCGACAATCAGGAGCTGAACCACGGCGATACTGACGCCGCAAACGCCGATCTGGATAATCAATGCGGTGGGGCAGGTGGTGTCTTTGTTCCTGGTGGTCACGACTGGTACAGCAAGCGTGGAGGGACTGTGGCATTCTTCTGTAACTTCGGAGGAGACAACCGATGCGATTCAAACTCTCGACAGCGGAGCTCTGCCACCATCACGAGCGTTTGCGGTCTGTATAAAGCAGGCTGGACAGGACCGGACGCA
Organism: Nothophoma quercina; assembly: GCA_021642125.1. Lineage (NCBI taxonomy): Eukaryota > Fungi > Ascomycota > Dothideomycetes > Pleosporales > Didymellaceae > Nothophoma > Nothophoma quercina. The sequence continues at coordinate 684,162 of JAKIXB010000013.1, read as the reverse complement.
GGCTACCTGACCTATGGGTACGACCATGTCAACTCCAAATTCTGCGGCAGACATTAGGATGCATATCTAGTGGACAAATATCACGTTCTCAACAACAGGCTAGAGAATATAGAGAACAATTCAAGTTGTTTCTGTTACAACCTTGACCTCTCCTGCATTCACGTTGAATCCTCTTCTGCGCAAGGTCAAAGTGAGAAACCTTCATCTCTGTTACTTATACTACAATCTTATACAGGAGTATCATCGATAGTTTTGATACCTCAATTATGTATCTTACTACCTATAGGAGTCCTAGTCTCCAGCTCATCGAATTCGCATCTCGCACAGCTCTACCTCAATGAAGCACATACTCAAGAGCGATTGAGTCGGGAACTTCCTAGTTCCAGATCAAGACCAGCGCAGTGGCTCCAGCATTCTGTGTGACGTCACAGGTTCAATCTTTGGTGCTCACTCCCGTCGGTCCCGTCGGACCTTACCCAGCGGCCATGGTTATGGAATACCGAAATGGGCATGAGTAGTACTCGGCATGACTATGAGGCTTGGAGGATGCTGTTGCTGTCACTTTTGCACATAGTATCGTGTCTACACTTGAGACCCTTCCGTTTGTGATGCCCTATCATGAGCCTGAACACAAGAAGTCTGGTCAGTAAGAGTGTTCGGGGCTGTTCCATAATCTGTCAAATCAGGACAATGCCCTGGGCACACCATATAAGCTGCATGTCAGACCGGAAAATACTCCATTCTACTTTGATTTCGCATTCATTGTGACAAAGCATGGAGGCAGATGCCTTTTTTTCAGCCTTATCAGTAAACATACGGAGTTGGGAGCACCGGAGGCATGCCAGCAGTCTGCAGGTATCTATCGAAAGGGGCTGTACTTCTAGTAAGGGCGACGTACTCGCTATTCTTGCGTATATCGTTGGACCATTACATCTTGTAATGGGGCTGTTTGGTTGGAGTGAAGTTCGGGTCACGAGACTAGCAGCGGCGCTAGCCGGCCTAGACGCTAGCGCAAAGCAGGCGGGAAGATTTAACCTAGGTAGCTTATAAGATAAAATAATATAAATTAATCTTACTATTACTTACTTATATTATTACTAAGCTTACAACTATAGTACATTATAATAATTTTAATCTATCCACCTTTTTATTAGGGTAGCAGCTTAGCTTAATAGTAATAGATAATGATATAAACAAGCTTTATAGTAATAATTAGGGGCATTAGCCTAAAGAATAGCTATAAAGCCTAAGTAAATAGATTACATATCTAAAACGCTAGCAACAAGAATTATAGGAGCTATTTAAACTTTATTAACTATAATATAAAGTAGATAGCTTTATGTACTAGCTATTATAATCCTAAACATTTAGAACCTATGTATTAAAGTCGTACTGGACGAAGTTCAAAAGTGTACTAGTTTGAGTTGGGTCTTAGGGATAAGAACGTTGGGATTAGGTAGGGGTAAGATACCTAGATAAAGTCTAATATAGTAGCTTAGGTTAATAGAAGAGTAACGTGCTATATAGCTTAAATATCTATTAGGTTAAGATTCTAATAATAAACTCAATTACTAAAGTTAAATATAAATTATAAGGATAGTGTTCCTACGTGCTATATACTCTAATAAGTATAAGGGCTTTGTTATGGGCTGAGCCCTGAGTGTACAAGACTACGTACGGAACCTGCTCACGTAACACACTAAGCGAAGCTTGGCAACCCCTACTTATCTTGTACAAGCAGAGATAGCTTCTTTTCTCTATCTTTCTACTTCTGTAGTATAGGACAAATGCATACTCGTTAGAAGGCCACTTTGACCCTTAACATAAGTAGAAAGATCAAAACCAAAACCCCTTAAGCGTACGACAATGGAAGGAGACGGCCTTCATGACCAACAGCTACCTAGCAGCCAGCCAACGTACGAACAGCAGATGCAATCACAGCATCTGTACAAGCAGTAACAAGACCCGCTGCGCAACCTATCAGTAGACAATCTGGTAGCAATGATATAATCCTTAAAGGCCAACCTAGATAAACTGGCAAACAAGCAAGAGAGACAACCGTACGAGCAGCTGCAATCCCAAATAAACGAACTTAGGGGGATGCTGAGCAACAACGCTCATTCAGAAGCCTTAGAAAGAAGTAGACAAAACCTTTCCTCTAGACCTACCCCTTTAAGTGACCACCAAAATTACACTGTCCAATAGGCTGAAAAGCCCAGACTTCCTGACATGGAAGTATTTAACAAAGGATCACACGAACAATATCTTTAATAGAAGATGAAAGTACAGGCCAAGCTGTACAGGGATCAACTAGCGTACCCCACTAAGAAGGACCAAGTCAACTACGTGATCACTCGTACGACTGGTCAAGCGTTCAATGTTCTATCCCTAATGATAATGAGCCTTATAAATGGCACCACCGTGCCAACGCTTAAGAAGGCCTAGGCACACCTTGATAGGTTCTTTAAGGACCCTACTACCTAGGAGAAAGCCCTTAAGTACCTCTGTACGATAAAACAAGGCAAGAACAACTTTAACCTACACGTCTAGAGGTTTAATCTAAAGCTGCAAGAGGCAGCCTTAGACGGAGCGAGCCACGCTTAGAAGATCAACTATCTTAAGAACAGTTTAAATAGTAAACTGTTAAGAGCCTAAGCTAGATACCAACTACCTGGACTAGAGACGTACGAACAGTTTGTACAACGCGCAAGGATCATATAGGAGAACCTTAAAGCTATAGACAGGATTACTAGCAACAGCTACTCTACCTAGGCGTACAACAACTCTAGCCCACAGGAAACCTCACGCAGGAACAGTAATAAAATGGACTAGCAACCTACAGTAGGTGCTTACCAGCCCCGTATAAGGAAGAAAGAGTATTAGGGAACTAAAGAAGAGATTCAAGAGAGAAGGACTACTGGTGCCTGCCTTAAGTGTAGCAACAAAGGCTATAGGGTACAAGACTACAAGAAGAAGGCTCCCTCTAGCCCGCCTACTTATACGGACAAGCAGAAGCCAACTACTAAGACCCCTAAAGTTGCCTTTACTTAACCAACCAAAGACACTTCCTCTTTAGAAGATAAGGGAAAAGACTAGCCCTAGCAAGAAGTTGTACGCTAGGGCCTCTTCAACGAGTTCCTAAGCCCGTACGACCTACACGTTTACTGCTCTATCAACTAGCTGCAACTAAGCTAATGTTAATTTACATAGTTATCAACTCTACTACGCTAGCTACTGCTATAGTTGATAATAGTTGTTGTACCTACTGCCTAGTGAACGAATAATCCGTACGGAGGATGAACTTACTATGCATCCTAATTACACCAAAGACTATAGAAGGAGTTAACAACTAGATAAGCACTATTACTACTATTACAGAGTTTACTCTAGACGTTAGAGGCGTGCAACAACACCATGTTGCAGTATACATTACCCCTTTAACATACAATTACAACATAATTCTTAGAAAGACATAGCTAGAAGATGTTAGTAGTATAATTAACACTAAGGACAAACTCCTATCTATAGAGCGGTATAACGTTACTATACGAAGCATAGAAGTGCTTACACCACTAGACTGCTACTTAGTATTAGTAGTAGCCTTTTAGTACCACGTACGGAAGAGCTGCAAGAAAGACTTAGGAACACAAGTCTTTGCTGCCAGTATAAAGGATATTAAGAAAGCCTTAAAACTAAAGACCTAAATAACTGTACACGAGGTTAAGGCAGCACTACCTGCGCATCTTCAGTTGTACGTTAAGTTGTTTGTCCTAGAAGAAGGTAATAAGCTGCCTCCCTACCAAGGCCTAATAGTAGATTATACAATTGAACTAAACGAGGTAGATAGCAAGACCCCAGACGTCCTATATAGTCCTCTCTACGCTATGTCTTAAGATGAGCTGTTAGTCTTACGCCGTACGTTACTGGATTTGTTAGAGAAAGGATTTATTAGAGCTAGCAACTCCCTAGCTGCATTACCTATATTGTTTGTATGAAAGCTAGGAGGCGGATTACGGTTCTGTGTAGACTACAGGGCACTTAATGCTCTAACCAAGAAGGACAGGTACCCCCTCCCCTTAATTAAGGAAACCCTAAACATGATTGGACGGGCTACCTGGTATATAAAGCTGGATGTTACAGCTGCCTTCTACAAGATTAGGATATCAGAAAGGCAGGAATGGATAACTGCCTTCTATACGCGATTTAGATCGTACGAATAGCTAGTAACACCTTTTAGACTAGCTAACGCCCCTAGTACCTTCTAGAGGTACATTAACTAGGCCTTAAGAGAGTTCCTAGACGACTTTGCCTTAGCATACTTGGATGACGTATTAATCTTCACTAAAGGTTCTGTACAAAAACACCACAAGCACGTACAACAAGTCATTGAGCGCCTACAAGAAGCTAGGTTGAACCTAGAGCTTAGTAAGTGCGAATTCGATGTGCAACGTACAAAGTACCTAGGATTTATCCTAGAAGCTAGGAAGGGCATATCAATAGACCTTAAGAAAGTGCAAGCTATTTGGGAATAGCAAGTACCTACTATAGTTAAAGGCGTACAAGGCTTCCTTAGGTTTGCAAACTTCTATTAGAAGTTTATTAGAGACTTTGCTACGCTATCAGAACCGCTTGTACGACTTACAAAGAAGGATCTCCCCTTCTAATAAGGAGAAGAATAGGAACAAGCTTTCTAAGAACTAAAGGAAGCCTTCCTATTAGACAAAGTACTTGCTACCTTAAACCTAGAAGGGAAGGCTGTAGTTAAGTGTGATTCCTCTAGCTTTGCTATAGGTGCTACTCTCTCGCAAGAAGACACATTTGGCAACCTCCGTATAGTTACATATCTGTCTAGGAAATTCCTCCCTTATAAAGCAAACTACCTAATCTATAACAAGGAACTCCTAGCTGTAATCTTCTGCTTATAGGAGTGGAAGGCTGAGCTTTAGAGCATACGAGAGTTTAAGGTCATTACTAATTACAAGAACCTAGAGTATTTTACTTAGAAGTAGAAGCTTATGGAAAGACATGTACAATAGGCCTAAATTATGTCTGAGTTTAGTAACATGAAGATCTACTACAGACTAGGGAAAGAGAACGTACGGGCAGACGCACTGTTAAGAAGAGACTAGGACATGCCCTAGGGAGAAGATAATAAGAGGCTAGTAAGTAGAGAGTTTATTATGTTAGTCTTATTATACTAATAGGACCCTATCTACGCTGCCCCTATACAGACGCCTACTCTTACCTAAGAAGACACTATCCTATTAAATACCCTGCCCTATCCAGCACTACTAGAGGACCTAATAGCTGCCTACTAGGACCAGGCTGTAGAAGATAACAAAGTCTATCAAGCCGTATAGCAAGTGGTTAAAGAAGGAGTAAGATCCCTTAACTCTATTACTAAGAAGATAGCAGTTTCTTTAGGCAACTGTATAGTTACAGACAACAATAAGCTTTAATAGAGAAATAGAACATGGGTACTAGAGAGCGAACCTATTTGTATAGGCATTATCTAACAAGCACACTTAGCTGTCTAGACAGGACACCTTAGAAGAGAAGAGACATACTGTACAATAGTAAGAATGTGGTACTAGCTAGGGATGAGCAAAGACAACTGTTGCTTCGTACGGAACTGTGATATATGCTAACAAAGCACTCCTTGGAGAAATAGGAAACACAGGTACTTAAGACCATTACTAGTACTAAGCCGTACGTGGCAAGACCTTACTATTAATTTTATTACTAGACTCCCCCTCTCCTTAGGCTGTACGAATCTTATGGTAATCAAGGACTAACTAAGCAAAGGAGTAATCCTAGTTCCCTTAGAGAAGATTGAAGCTAACAACGTTGCTTGGACCTTTATATGAGAAGTTTACTGCCTGCATAGACTTCCAAGATCTATTACTTCTAATAGAGGAACTCAGTTTATAAGTGAGCTATAGGGAAGAGTGTGCAAGCTCCTAGGCGTGCAACAGAACCTCTTAACTGCATTCTACCTATAGATAGATGGACTTATAGAAAGGGCTAACAGCAACATTAAAATAGTAGCCTATATGTACATAAACCACGCGTAAGACAACTAGGCTACACTTACACTAATCCTAGAGCTAATGCTTAACACTTGTACAAACTCTACTACTAGGGTTTCCCCTTTCTTCCTCTAACATGGGTTTAAGAACTCTCCGTTTCCCCTAGACTTGCCTGAGAACCTGGTAGAAGGAGACCCTCTAGACTATACAACAAACCTAAAGGAGTGCGTAGAAGCAATTGTACAAACCTTGAAACAAGTAGCTAACTAGGCAATCTCAGCTATAACCTACTCTCAGTAACAACACAAAGCACAAGTAAACCATACAAGGCAACCTGCACTAAAATACAAAGTAGGAGACTAGGTCTAGCTAAACCTAAAGAACGTTCTAACCAATTGGACAAGCAAGAAGCTAGACTAGAAGAGTGCAAAGTTCCAAGTATCACGCGTACAAGACCCTTACTAGGTTAAGCTTAAAGTCCCTTGGTAAACTAAGTCCTACTACGTAGACTTGCTGAGACCCGCAGCTAGTGACCCTCTACCCTCACAGTAAACAGGAGATTTACACCCTAGAGCAATCGTCGTACAAGAAGAGGGCCAAGCTGATCACCTAGAATACCTAGTAGAAGACATAGTAGACGAACGCGTATAAAGGAACCAACCACAATATCAAGTAAGATGGATAGGTTATAACACTTTAACCTGGGAGCCAAGAGAACATATTATTGAAACTGAAGCCTATAGAAGATGGGTAGCTCGTACACAGAACGTACGGCTACTAACAGGGAAATTATCTAGAGACTAGAGAAAGAACCTTAACTGTGCTATAAACAGCAACTGTATGGAAAGACTGTACACACTACCAGGAGCCTACTCAGCATCACTGAGGTGTCCCTCCTCCTGTAAGGCAGCAATAGCCTATCTGCCAGAACTACCAGTAGCACCAGAAGCACCGCTAATAGACTTGAAGGAAGTACCCGTACAAGAGTTGGTAAAGCGGCAACAAGCACCGCTATCACTCCACACATAGTTAGAACAAGCCCTATTCCACTCTCTACTAATAGACACGCAACCAAGGAAAGCCATAAACGTCTTCTCACTTCAGACGGCAGCAGCGCAGTTGTTAACACAGCCAGTAAGGTTAACAGCACTACAGGAGTGAATAACAAAGGCCTTAAGGTAGGAAGGGCGCTAGGTAAGCAGCTGGCAAGCATGAACGGTCATACGAGCGACAACAGGGGAGTAATTGCAGATACCAGTACTAAAAACGGCGTCGTACAGAGACTGGTTGCGAGGGCAGAGGAAGTAGTTAGCAACATAACAAATATTGACCTATACAGAATATTAGTAAAGAACAAAAAGACTGTAAGAAGGGTATTGTACGGGAGCAAATGCGAGAATCTGGCGAAGCTCGTTGGCAACAGCCTTGTCTATAATGTACCACATAGTATAGTGCTAGCTAAAGTTGGCAGGACCTTGAGGAATGTTAATATTGACTAGGATAACGCTGCTAACAGTCGTACGAGTAAGGAGCTAGTAAGCAACATTAACAAGGTGGTTAAAGGCAGTAGAGTGAGTGCTAGTTACAACACCACTAGTAGAGCCTTAAAGATGGTTAAGGCCACCACCTGGGAGGCTACCAGGACCCTACATACCACGAGCAGGAGTGGCCATAACAACGTACGAGAAGGAGTAGAGTAAGGGAAGATTTAGAGACGTAAAGTGCGTACGAGAAGTTAATAAGTCAGAGAAGAGTTAACTTAAAGAGTACAGAAGAGAAGGAGTTAGAGGCCAGGCATTAACAGTTATATGTGCCTCTAGGACTAGGAAGGACCTACCAAGCTAGCCATAATTGCAAGTGAAGGCAGCGAAAACCCGCAGTCACCGTACAGACGTTGTAGTGAAAAGCACTACACAAGACTGTTACCTTCACCTACAAGCAAATAAATTTTCCAAATTCGTACAGTGCTGCAACGCACACATGACAAAGCATAGAAATAACACTAGGCAGCAGCCTTGCAGCTACGTAGCCACTAAACACTAACATATAGAGTTGCAAGTAAATAGAAGAGGGGGGTATTGTTATAGGCTGAGCCCTGAGTATACAAGACTACGTACGGAACCTGCTTACGTAACACACTAAGCAAAGCTTGGCGACCCCTACTTATCTTGTACAAGCAGAGATAGCTTCTTTTCTCTATCTTTCTACTTCTATAGTATAGGACAAATGTATACTCGTTAGAAGGCCACTTTGACCCTTAACAGGCTTACTAGGCTTGACGTAAGCTTTATAAGCTAGGCTTACTAAGCTTAATATAAGCTACATAAGCTTGTTATATATAACTTACTAGCTTAACTACTAAGTAGTAAACTAGTTATATAACTTATAATTTACTATACTATAACTGCGCTATATAGGAGAGCCTATATAATTACTATGCTAGGTGCGTTAGCAATTATAGAAGGTTAGTATCTAGTTAGCTAGTTATAAAGAGATTATAACACTATCCCCTTTCTTCTTAGGATTTATCTTAAATTCTGTTAGCTATTCTTTATAAGCGTTGCCCTGCTATACTTAGTTCCTATAAGCTTATTATATCTTCTATATCCTAGAAACGTCTTTATCTTAGTATTAAAATCTATTATCATAATACTATTACGCCTATCTCTTATAATTATCACTTTACTTTTAGTTATAATTATGTTATTATGCCTTTTATAAACTATTTAAAGTATACTAAGTGTGTCTACGTTACTTGTCTATGCATTAACCTATCTTAAGAATCTCTAGATGAAACTTAGGTAGAATATAAAAAGAAGGTAGAAAAAGATAAGAAACTCCTTATAGATATAATTGCGCGTTTACTTTAAGATAAGAAAATTCTAGCCTAAGTAAAAGATAGGGCTGTAAAGAAGGCTAAGTGCCTTATAAATAAGTTAGAGGAAGAAGGCAACGACGTTTAGGCTAAGGAGATTAATTATCTTATAGTAGATACGCTAACTACGTATTCTCCTACTATATAGTTTATACTTAGCTTTATTAATTCTACTATAAATTTTAGAACTTCTTTAGTAGTTATTAATAGTTTGTAAGGTGCGTAATTAGTTCCTATATATTTTCTAAGTTAGGGTACCCTAATCATTTAACTAGGTATTTATCGCCTTTACCTTTATTTTATATTTTATTATTTTTTTAATATTTTACTTAACCTTACTATTAGCTTAGTAGTGGAAGTCTTTCTAGATTAGTATTCTAGGATTAGCTAGTTTTAATAGTAAGATGTAGAACATAGAATAGATCTTTACATCCTTAGGTAGTATAAGTTAATAGTTAACTAGGCTAATTTATTTAGAAATAAAAAATAGTCTAACCTTAACCTTATTCAGTTTCTTTATTAGTTGCCGTGTATATAGGTTTTTAATAAGGAGATATACTTTATCCCCCTCCTTTAGTAGAGGCGCTGTTTTTTGTTTCTTATTAATATAAGAAATGCTCCTTAACTAAGCCTTAGTAATATTCTTAAGTAATTTCTAATGTACTTCTTTTAGTACTTTAACTAAAGTCATTGCTACTTCTGTTTAGATATTACTATTAAGTAATCTTGTAAAGAGATTTAGTTATCTGCTATAGTTTATAAAGAATAGTAAATAGCCTATTGCTTCTAATAACTTGTTATTATATATAATTTATGCTATAGGTAGTAGTAAAACCTAGTTATCTTGCTACTAGTTATAGTAAATTCAGAGATACGTCTATTATTTAGTTTACTTATTTAGTCTATCTATCTGTCTGTAGGTAATAGGCTATAGAGAGCTTCTTTTTAGTACCTATACTGCTAAGAGTATAGTCTAGTAGTTTAACGTAAAGAGTTTATCTCTATTACTAATAATTAATTTAGGTATTCTATAGTAGCAGATAATTTAGTCCTTAAAGATATGTGCTAGTTGTTCTGCGGTGTAGCTATATCTAAATAGTATTATATTAGCGTATTTAGTAAATCTATCTACTATAATAAAGATTAAGTTATAGTTATATCCTATAATAGGGTTCTTAGAAGTAGGTAGTTGTGTAACGAAATCTATCATAATATTTATTTATAGTACTATTAATAGCACTATAGCTTCTACTTCCTTATATTTAATATATATACTATGTTCATTTTGCTAATAGCTTACGCAATTCTTAATAAATTTACTAACTTTATTACATATGTTTAGGAACTTATAGTGCTTCTATTAGGATGTACTGTAGCAGTAAGCTTAGTAATAATAGAGGTAGGTAGTTATAAGATTAATTTGTGTTATTCTATTCTATTAGCTGCCTAGGTTAAATCTTCCTACCTACTTTACGCTAGCGTTTAGGCTGGCTAGCGCTGCTACTAGTCTTATAACCTAAACTTTACTTCAACTAAATAGCCCTATTATAACTATTCTCCCCTTCTTTTTAAGCTGCTATCCTTAGTAGCAGTAATTGCGATGTTAATACGCCCTATAGAATAGTCTTTATCCCGTTTTTCGCTAGGTTATTATAGTAAAGGTAAAGAAATACTGTCTCTATAAAAACCTTAGCAGCCTGTTTATACATAGAATTTTTTTTATTAAGCATCCTTTACCTATTATCCTTCTACTTTCTACCTTTTTAACTTTTATTACACAGCGCCCTACTATCTACTCCCTAGTATTATAGCGTTGTACTCTACTCTATATAGCTATAACCTACTAGTCCTTCTTATAAGCTATTATTTTGATGTTATATTACTATTACTAATATATTGTTTAGAAGACGCTACTTATATAATATACTACCTTATTATATGCTTTACGCTTTAATATCTGCCTTTACTGTGCTAAATATATTTATACTAGTATCCTTAAGTATAACTATAAGGAGGCTTATAAGTATACCTCCTACTATAGTATAGGAAAGCGCTGTCTTCCTGTACCTTAATATACTATCTTTAAGCTTAATAATTTATTACTTACTACTAAAGCCTAGGCTAGTAGTACGCAGGAGATATAGGCGTAGTTTACTACCTAGATAGTAGTATAACGCTAGTAGGTTACTATTACTAAAGCCTAAATTTATAAATTAAATAAGCGTAGTAGTACTTACAAGCCTACTAGTAATAAGATCTATATTTTATAGGTAGATGCTACTACTAGGTTAGTAGTTACTACTAAGGGTATCTTAGATACCATGTATTAGAAGGTAAGTATTGTTTATTTTATTATTATGCTATTATATTAACGTTGTCTAGGCTAGTCTTTACCTTATTAGCGCTAAGAACGCGCTACTCCTTAATCCCCTAGGTAAGGCTAGCTCTTCTAGCGATAAGGCTAATAGTAATAGAGGTAACAGTAGTAATAGTAGTAATAGCCTGCGTGTACGTATGCCTTAGTTACTTATAACTTTTTATTGCGTGCTGCTATTAAGCCTACTTGCAAGCAAGATACTAAGGCGTATAAAGAAAGTACCTACTCTACCTACCTCTACTACTACCTCTATTATAGAGTCTAATGCTAATAAGCTCTTTAGTAAAAGCGTTTTATTATTATTTCCCCTACTTCCTATCTTTACTACTCCTAAGCGTTGCAGTTAGCCCCTAGGCTTTAAGAATAAGTTTAAGTTGCCTAGCGTAGTAAAGTTATTACCTCAAGTAGTTCTTAAGGTTACGCTAGTAATGTGTAGGAAGGGTACTACCTTTATACTAAGGACTAAGCTATAGACATGTAGTAGTATATAGAATAATAATAGTAACTATATAATATTAGGCAGGCTTTTAGTCAAGCTAGAGAAGGATATAGTTTAATGCTATTTAGTGCACGTTAGTCTACTGTTATTACGTAGTAGGTACTTCTAGATAATACTAGGCTTATACTATAATATATATTAATTTATAATATGCTTTTACTTTTCTTAAAATTATTTACTAAAGACTTATTAATATCTTCCTTGTTATCTTATTTATGGTAATTACTTAACTAGCCTTGCTATTTTACTAAGTACTTAATCTCCCTCTTTATAGTTTTCTTATCTATAAGGGTTTTAATAAGGTATTAGTCTCTAGGCGTATTGCTTTTATCTAGCTAGATAGACCCTAGTAGCAACTCTAAGTTATCCTATTAGTAATAGAATAGGAGTAGCTAAGACGTGTAGAATATAGGATAGATTAATATTATAAATAGTAGTATTAGTTAATATACCTAAGCTTCTACTAGTTCTTTTACTTTAAAAGGTCTAATATATTATAGCGCTAGCTTTTTGCTAGGTAAGCGTAGTTATAAGTGTTTTGTCTTAAGGAGGACTAGGTCCCTTATACTAAATATTTAGGGTTTATATTAGTTGTTATAGTATATTTGCTAGTAATCTATTACTTTCTTCTAGCTAGCCTTTAAGTTTTTACGCATCTTAATTAGCTGCGTAATCTTCTATACTACTTAAGGAACCCTAGTTACTACTACTAGCTTGTAGTTAAGCTACAGGTAAAACCTATAGTAGGTAAAGAATAGGGATATACTAATTATGAGCTAATAAGAATTATTAAATATAAACTCTACTAGTAAGAGGAGTACTATCTAGCTAGCCTAGTTATTACTAATGTATACACGTAAGTATTATTCTAGCGTTTAGTTTTATTGCTCTATTTACTTATTAGTTTATAAGTAGAACACAGTGCTAAGTTAGCGTTTTACCTTTACTATAAAGTAGAAGTCTTCCTAAAATTACAACGTAAAGACGCTGCCCTAGTTAGAGATAATACCTAAGGGAAGGCTAAAGAAGTAGATAATATTATCTATAAAGAGGTCTATAAGCTCTATTATAGTAATAGTCTTAGTAGTAGGAATATATTTAGCTATCTTTATGTAGTAGTTAACTACTACCTAAATTATATTATAAACCCTGCTATCCTGCCTACTAAGAGGGAGACCTATAATAAAATTTATTATTAGTTCCAACTAGGGACTTTAAGGCTGTAGTAATGCATGCAGAACGCTAAGTAAGTAATACTTTACTATCTTTACCTCTTAATATACTTTGTATAAATTAATATACTTCTTAAGGTCTTTTTCTATATTAAGCTAATAGTATAATTAAGATAATAGCTCTAGTGTTTTAGCCTTGCTAAAGTAGCTAGCAAGTAAGTTATTATAGTATAATTTAAAGAGCTTTACTTAAAGAGCTAGCTCTAGCGGTATATATATACAGGTTTTAAACTATAAGATACTTATATTATTAGATAGCTATAACTTCTTCTTACCTTAGCTAAGATGTTATTATAGTAATAGGTAGTTAATATTATCTTGCACCTACTTTGCCTACAGGTTTATGCTTTAAGACTTTTAGATTAATCTATTATTAAAGATTGTAGCTTATTAAATACTTGTTATTTATTAGTAGCCTTTTAGGCAGCTGCCCTAGTAACTTTATTTATAGATGTAATACTTCCTACATTAGTATACTCTAGAAATAGTGTATACTTAATCTTGCTATTTAGCGCCTTAGCGTCTTGCTAGCAGCCTATAGTAGTATCTTCTATAAGATAAGGTACGCTTACTTATTCTTAAGCTATTATCTAGCTACTTTCTATAACTAGTCCTACGTCTAGTAATATAGTCTAGACTTTAGCTAGCTATAGCTTCTATTATAATGTTAGTAATATATCTATTGCTTTAGTATTAGCCTTGCTAGCACCTACTAGGCGTCTTAATAGCTTATCTACGGGGTTTGTCTTGCCTACGCGATGCTTTATCTTAAAGTTATATACTATAAGCTTTAATGCCTAGCCTGCTTGTCTTCTTAATAATTTTTATATTTTTATAAAACCCTAAAGGTTATTATAGTTTGTTAAGATTTCTAGCTTTATAGACAGGCCCTTTGTGTACTAACGCTAGTATTCTAATATTATAATAATAGCAAGAAGCTCTAAACTATATATATAGTAGTTCTTCTTTACTAGTATTAGTTTCTGTAAAAAGAATGCTATAGGATGCTAGTTCCTGTTGCTATAGAGCTATAAGAAGATGCTAGCTATACCTAGTATAGACGTATTAGTTTCTAATCTAGACCTTAGATTTAGGTTATAGTATTTAAGTATAAGTACTATTATAAATATATTATATAGCTATTACTTTGCCTACTCTACTTAGTTAGGCTACTTAAATAGTCCTACCTTTTTACTTCTTACTAATCTCTTTAATAGTTTAGTAATAGGTCCTGTAATAACTAAGAATCCTTTAATAAACTAGTAATAAAAGTTAGTAAATCTAAGGAAGATTTAAACATCCTTAAATAGCATTAGGGTAGGCTAATTTTTAATTGCGTCTACTTATTAAGGATCTATTATAATGCTGTTGGTGCGTATAATAACCCCTAAGAACTTTACACTAGTAACTATAAAGGCGTACTTCTTTAAGTTAATATAAAGGCTATAGTATTACAGTTAGTCTAGTATCTTTTTAACATAGCCTTAGTAATCCTCTTCTTCTTAAAAGAAAACTAGGATGTTATTAAGAGAAACTACATAGAATATATCTAGATATCTTAAGAAGGCCTTATTTATACAGCCTTAAAATGTAGCTAGGGTATTAGTTAAACTAAACAGTATTACTATGTACTTAAAGTGGCTATAGTAGGTGTAAAATGCTATCTTCTACTTATTACCTTACTAGATGTATATTTAGTAGTATACGTTTTTGATATCTAGTTTAGTAAACACCTTTGCTCTACTAAGCTGATCTAGTGTTTTACTAATTAATAGTAGAGCTAAATAGTTCTTTTTAGTAACCTTGTTTAATCCCTAATAATCTACGCATAGGTAGAGGGTGCTATCCTTCTTTAGTATAAATAGAATAGGAGTACCTGCTAAACTTATACTCTTATAGATCTAACCTAGGTATTACGCTATTAATAAGTATTCGCGCAGAACTTCTCGCTCCTTTAAGGAGAGGTTGTATATTAGTCTATATAGTATAGTAGCGCCTTCTTCTAATTCTATAGCATAGTTGCCTCTATAGTGTTCTAGCAGCGTATCTACAGCGTTACTACTAGTAATATCCTTAAAATCTACTAGTTACTTTAGTAGCATAGTCTTACTATTTTGAAATACCTTAGTACTTCTTACTAGTACTGCGTATATTCTTAGCTTATCTATAAGAGACTCTGTAAATTAGGCTAGTAGTTTTACTTAAGCTAATCAAAGGTTAATTTTATATTACTACTACTTTGTTTTGCAGTTAAGGACTATACGCGCTAGCTTTATTCTAGGTAGGCCTAGTAGGACCAGCTGCGCAGTATTAGTTACCCTATAGAATATATAAGTAAACTGCTAGGTTACGCTTTAGTAGTCTTAAGCTTTAATTATTATTTAATAGGCGTAAAAGCATGTAGCTATTAATAAGTTAGGTAAATAGATAGTAAGTAATAGAATATTAGTAATCTTTTCTAAATTATTACGTAGTGTAAAGCTTTTATTAATAGTATTAATTTTAGCTTTATAGTTAAGAAGTATTTTAGCTAATATCTACCTATTTATAGAGTTGCAGCGTAGCTGTGCTTCTACTTTAATCTGTTCCTCCTTGTTAAGGTTTACTGTTAGGTTAGAGGAGTTCCCTACAGCCTGAAATTTTTAGTCTTAATTAAGTTAGACCTAGATGTAGGTAGTTAGCTATTCTTCTTCTTATAGTAGTTGCGTGCCTAATAACCCTCTATTCTATAGTAGTAGCACTTGCTAATTATAAAGGTAGTATTAGGTAGTTATTTCTCTGTTATTAAGTAGTGTTATTGTGGCTGGGAGCCTATTAAGGGTGCCTAAGAGGACCCTTGCAAAAATTAGCGTAAAGAGTTGTTTTAACGTAGGGTTAATACTATAATACTACTTTATTATAGGTTATCCTTTAGCGTAGCAGCGCGCTCTACTAGTTCCTATTATATAGTAAGGAACTCTACGTAGTTAGATAGTACTATATAGATTTTAGGCCTTAGCTTGCTATATAGATGCATTACTAGATGCTTTTACTTATAAGGAGGATTTATTTAGTTCTCTAATATAGAGAGATATGCTGCAAAATTGTTTATAGATTAAGTATCCCTTTATACTAATGTCTAGTATAGTATAGTAACCTATAATTCTTAATGAATAGGACTCTTTCTTTAATCTAGAAGGAAGGATATTATATTGCGCTATACTAGCGTTCTACTATTATCTTCTTATTTACATTATATCTATAGCTAATAGAACGTTAGCTGTAGGTACTAGAGTGTAAAAGTTATTTTCTAGTCCTTTAGTGTAAATGCTGTAGGGTCTAAATAGAACGCAATTTAAAGCCTAGCTTTAAAATTATAGTACTCTTGTATGCCTTTTCCTTTAAATACTAGTATCTTCTTAATCTTTAGGCTATACTTTATAATTATAATTAGTTTATTATTGTAGCGCCTTTGTCTTGCTAGTCTTTTATCTAGGTTACGGTTAGAGAATGTTATTTTGAACTTAGGGGTAAGACCCCTTTATAGAGGCTTATAATTAGCTAGCTAGTGCTTAAAGTCATCTACTTTGCGTTATAGTTGATAGAACTTAGATAGCTCCTATAATTCTTGTTACTAGCGTTTTAGATGCATAATCTATTTACTTAGGCTTTATAGCTGCTCTTTAGGCTAACGCCCCTAGTTATTGCTGTAAAGCTTATTTATACCATTATCTATTACTACTAAGCTAAGCTGCTACCCTAGTAGAAAGGTAGATAAATTAAAATTATCAGGATGTACTATAGTAGTAAGCTTAGTAATAATATAGGTAGGTAGTTATAAGATTAATTTATATTGTTCTATTCTATTAGCTACCTAGGTTAAATCTTCCTGCCTACTTTGCGCTAGCGTCTAGGCCAGCTAGTGCTGCCGCTAGTTTCGTAACCTAAACTTTACTTTAACCGAATAGCTCTATTATAGCTTCTTAATAAGTTCTATTGTTCTTATAATACTAGGATGTCTGTAAACTAGGTTATTATAATAACTACTTATAATATATTCCTCTAGTTCCTCTAGTACTTATTCCAGCGTATAGTGTTCTCACTAAATTACTATTATAAGATTAAGTTATTGTAATAGTCCTAAAAACTTATCCTTATTTTTCCTAAGAATAGTAGATTTACTAATTATCTTTTTGCCTATAAGGATATAGTATTAGCTAAGCGCATCTACTCTGCTATTATCCTTTCTAGGCATGTATAAGATCTTAAGCTTATATTAACTAAGTATTTCTAACTAGTAAACTTGTCTTTAGTTTGAAATCTTAGTTATTGTAAAATGTACTAAGTTCTTGTAATCTATATAAACAGTAAGTTTAGAGCAGCTTTCTACGTAAACTCTTTAATATTACAATATATTGATAATGGCTATAAGTTCCTTATTTTGTATATTGTAGCGTTCTTTAAGTGCTGTAAACTTCCTTAAATAGTAGGTAATTAGGTACTACTATCTATCTTATTCTTATATAATGCAAGCTCCTAATATTAAATTTAAGGCATTTATTTTAAGGTGTATTAGTTTACTGCTCTTAAACATAATTAATATAAGTAGCTTAACGTATACTTACTTAAGTAATTAGAAAGCATTTACCTATATATATTCCTACTTAAATAGTATATCTTTTTGCGTAAGCTTTGTAAGTAGTTAGGCTTTTAAAAAGTAGTTCTTAATAAAGCGTTAGTTGAAATTAACAAACTCTTGGAATTTCTGGATTCCTTTAATAGATGCAGGTGTTAGCTAATCCTTTACAACCTAAATCTTGTTTTAACTTATTTTTACTCTATATCTTCCTATAATGTAGCTAAGGAATTCTACTTCTTCCTTATACTCTTTATACTTCTCTAGCTTTAGCCTAACGTGTACTTTTACTAAGTAGTCTAATACTTACTTTACGTAGACTTTATATTCTTCTAGTGTTTAACTGTACACTAGGATATTGTTAAGATATGCTACTACAGTATTATCTAGATGCTCCTAGAGTACGTTGTTAATTAACACCTAATATATAGCTAGTACATTAGTTAGCCTAAATAGTATAATTATATATTTATAATAACTATAATAGGTTCTAAACGCTCTCTTCTATTCTTTACCTTTTTTTATATATATAAGGTTATACGCTCTGCGTAAATTAAGTGTAGTAAAGAGCTTTACTCCCTAAAGTCTATTTTATAGCTCCTTAATGTTAGGTAGTAGGTACTAGTTCTTTATTATAATTTTATTAAGCTTCTAGTAATTAACGCAGAGTCTTAAATTACCGTCCTTTATTATAACAAAGATAATAAGGAATTCTACTAAGGACTTAGATTCCTTAATAAATCTTTTTATAAGGTTTTCCTTTATGTACTTGCAGAGTGCTTCTAGTTCCTTCTTAGATAGCTAGTATATTAGCTTCAAAAGTAGTTCTTTCCCTTCCTTAAGTTTACTCTTACAATCTTAAGGTTAATACTTAAGTAGCGCTTTTATAGATAATTCTTCTTTAAACATCTAGGTATACTGTTAGTATACGTCTAGTATAGTAAAAGGGGCACTTTTAGTCTCCTAAACTATTATAAAGGGGCATTTTTAGTCTATATAGTTAACTACTTTATCCTATTAGTGTATCTTATGTGTTAAAGAGATATAGCTAATTTCCTTCTTATCTACTAACTCTAGCATAGGTTACGTAGGCTAGCGTGCAGTAGTACTACATCTATACCTATTTAATAAAAGCTATTAATTCTTCTAACTAATTTATAGATTATGCTTTTATGACTATAGTAGGCCTAAAATAACGTTGTAAGTAGCTATCTTAAACGCGTTTAAGTCTAACTGCTCTATATAGTTCTATATTTATAGCAGAATAGATTATACCTTATAGGTAATTTTTTAATTCTACTAGTATTAGTTCTTTATTAGCTACTATAAGTAGGTATAGGCTCTGCTTCTGCTGTTGCTTAAGTCTAGCTTACTACATAGCTTAGGAAGAGATATAATTTAATTATTTTCCTAAGTCTAATAATACTATTATTTGTACTCTACCTACTCTAACATAGAGTTTAATAAGGAGATTAGTCCTAATACTATAGAGGGACTATATCCTAGAGCTCTTATTTAGCCTATACCTAAAAAAGACTCCTTATTACTAAATCTATTCTGCGCCTTTGCGCGTTAGTGCTTTATGCATACGTTAGTTAGGCAGATTAGCTATATATTATTATAATCCTCTTTATTAATTACTAACTATATTTATATAATTACTTATAAGTTATTAATACTAGGGAATTACTTCTTCTAGCGTTTATTAAATAGATGTTCTTTATAGTGATAGTTAAAGCAGTTATATTACTTCTCCTTTTATTATCTAGGGCCGTAGGGAAACTATAAAGCGCCTATTTTCTCTAAGTAGTAAATAGTATAATAGTTATATATATATATAGTCTATAAAAGCTATCTATGCTTTAGATTGTAAAAGTCTAGGTTGTACTATACTAGTAGGCTAGTTACTAGTCTTAGTCTAGTAGCTAAACTTATTAACTATTATAATTACTAGTCTTGTTTAGCCGCTTCTTGTAGTACGTCTTGTATTTCTTAATTAATAGCTAGGATGGCGCCTTTATAGCTATCTTAATAATCCTTTAGGTTTCTATTAACATAGTGTTCCTTACTATAGGAGTTCTTTCGCGATTAATTAGTATCCTATAATAATAGGTAGGCTTACTACAATCGTTCGCGCTAGTTGCAAAGTTAATCTAGTTATTTCTATTCTTCTTATTATATTAGGGTTTTACTATAGGCCTCTTGTAGTTTATTACTTAAACGTCCTAAGATAGTGTAGATATATACCTATTACTTATCTATCTTATAGTATAGTGTTAGTGCTTAGCTTTAAGTTTTAAGCTTGTCCTTATTAGGATTCTTAATGTAGTTATTATTAGCTCTAGAATTAGGGTCTTCTATAAGACGCCTATCTTCTTTAGTAAGAATTTTCTATTCTTTACTAGTATTAGCGTTGTTATTTATGCAACTGCTAGTTAGTATGTTTAACTATTAGAATACTTTATCCTTCTAATAATAG
The DNA here is from genome assembly GCA_021642125.1 of Nothophoma quercina. Taxonomy (NCBI): domain Eukaryota; kingdom Fungi; phylum Ascomycota; class Dothideomycetes; order Pleosporales; family Didymellaceae; genus Nothophoma; species Nothophoma quercina. The sequence continues at coordinate 664,056 of JAKIXB010000013.1, read as the reverse complement.
TCCCTAACAAAGTAGCCTTGCTTACTATAGTTATAATAAGTCAGTAAAGACTTACCCTTCTCTTTACTACCTGTATTGCGTCGTGTTAGTCCTTTATTAAGGTTTAAGAGGTTTATAGCTTTAAGTTTATAGTAGCTACTCTAAGTATTTTTATAGATACGTTAGCTAGTGTTTAACTAATAATAGTCATCTTGTTATCCTTATTAAACATAGTTATTTCTCTATAGGTTGCTTTAAAGTAGTAGGTAAGAAACTAAAACTATAGCTTATACGCGTAGATCTTCTTGTGACTCTTATTAGAGTTTATATAACTTAATATTAGTGTTTATAGCTTTGTTAACTAAAGAGTTAAAGGTGTCTATAGAAGTAGCAGTTTATATTAGTTCTTCCTTAACTTTAGGCTTTAGCCCTTGTCTAAATATAGTTATCAACGCATTATTGTTCTAGCCTATAAACGTAGCTACTTATTAAAACCTAGCAGCATAATTAGTAGTAGACGTAGTTTATTACATATATTGGGCTTTATAACGTATAGGAGGAGGTTTATTATATACCTTAAATACGTAATGAATCTATTCCTTAAATAGGTTAAAGTGTTAAATCTATAGATTAATATTAGTGGATGAAGGTTTACTATAATAGTAGTAGACAAATAGCTTAATTCACGTAAAGGCTTAATCCTTTATAAAGGTAGATATAAAGGTAATACGCTTATCCTTAGGGATATACTCTCCCTAGAATATAAAGAATAAGTTAAGCTTTTTAAGCTAGTCTTCTAGCTTCTTACGAGTTCTATTAAAGGTCTTAGGTTTAGCTACTAGATAGATGCTTGTAGTAGTAGGCACTAATATTTCTTTATCTATATTATAGTTGCTACTAGCTTAGTTGCGTAATATATTAGAGTTGCTAGGAGTAGCACAAGATCTTAAGGTAGTAATTATCTTAAAGGGTGTTTAAAGTGTTAAAGTTGTACTAGACAAAGTCTAAAAGTGTACTAGTTTAAGTTAGGTCTTAGGGATAAGTACGTTAGGATTAGGTAGGGGTAAGATACCTAGATAAAGTCTAATATAGTAGCTTAGGGTAATAGAAGAGTAACGTGCTATATAGCTTGAATATCTATTAAGTTAAAAATCTAATAATAAACTTAATTACTAAAGTTAAACATAAACTATAAGGGTTGTGTTCCTACGTGCTATATACTTTAATAAGGGTAAGGGCTTACTACGCTGAACGTAAGCTTTATAAGCTAGGCTTACTAAGCTTAAAGTAAGCTGTATAAGCTTGTTACGTATAACCTACTAGCTTAACTACTAAGTAGTAAGCTAGTTATATAACTTGTAATTTACTATACTATAACTGCGCTATATAAGAGAGCCTATATAATTACTGCGCTAGGTGCGTTAGTAATAATAGAGGGTTAGCATCTAGTTAGCTAGTTATAAAGGGATCGTAACACTACGTTTCTTAAAAATTTAGGTTGGAAAAACTTTTCCTAATATAGTCAACTACTTATATATAAGAACGCGTTATTTATAAATACTTAGGAGTTATATTATTTATCGTAGGGGTATATTATGCAGCTCTTTAAAGACTTAATTATATAGAAGCTAGCCTACTAATTAATAGTGCTAACATCTACTACTAAAGCTAGATTACTTACTTTAGAGCATATTACTAAGGAGAGCATAGCTCTAAACTAGTTCCTTTATAAGCTTTATCTAGATTTAAGGATACTATAGAAGATCTTCTATAATAACTAGTAAACTATCTAACTAGTAGTAGAAGAAAGTAAGTAGCTTACTACTAAGCTACACTATATAGATATCCAACATACATAGCTTAAATATAAGTACACTAAAAGAAAACTTAAAGTAATATACATTAAAATAAGTAGGATACCTACTAAGAAACTTCTAAAAGAACTTTTTAAATAGAGTTATACGCACTTTATAGCATAACTTAGTTCATAGTATATAAGTTATATAGTATATAAGTTATATAGTATATAAGTTATGAAGTTAATGAAAAGTTATAATAAAAAAGTAAGTAAATAGAGGAGAAGAAGATTATTTTATTACTAAAGAGAATAACTCTCTTTTCTTAGGTGTTACCCAGCTACTAGGAGGCTCTTTTAAGCGCTTAACTAGTAGCTATAGTAAGTAAAAACCTAATAACTAGCTAATTACTTGTAGTAGGGAAGCATCTAGATATAAAAGCTATTATTAATTGACTTCTATAAGGTGTAGATAGTAGCGCGCAGCTCTATTACCTACTATATACTTAATTAGTAATAAGTACTTATATAAGTAAATTCTTACTTATAAGAGTTATTTCCCTTTTAAAGCGCTTAAGCTCTACTACTAGTAATAAGGTATATAGCTCTAGCGTATTATAGCTATAAGCAATTAGTTAATAAGTTATATACTTTACTGAGATTATATATAGAAGATAATATAAGTGCCTGAAGATATAGTAATAGCACTACTTACTATAGCACTTAAAAGTAGTATTATTAGCGTAAAGCGCTACTTTACTACTAACTAGCAGTGTATCTAAATAGTAGGTATAAGGCACTAGCTTACACTTACTAAGAGTAGGTTATAAAGGGGTAGGGTATATAAGTATAGGTAAAAGTAGAGGAGGTAGTAATATAGCTACTCCTACTTAAGTAGCAGTAGCTATATCTACTACTAGGGTAGAAGACAAGTATAAGGGCTTAATAAAAAACGTATATTTAGCTAAAGCTAAACTACTAAGTAGTAAGAAGGTATAAAGTAATAAGCTAGCACGTAGGTAAAGAAGTGCTTAAGGCGTAGTAAAGAAGGCGTAAGTATATATATTAGTAAAGTATTTAGTAGTAGTAGTAGTAGTAGTAGTAGTAGTAGTAGTAGTAGTAGTAGTAGTGTACTTAGTATATATAGCTTTAGATTATTTCTATAAAAAGTTAGTAAAATGCTAAAAAAGTAAGAAAAAGTAAGCTAGTAAGCTTAATTAGACGCTGCCCAAGCCTAAGTTATAAGAGATAAAACTATAGAAAGGCTTAAAGCTCTTAAAAAGTATATAAAAGTAGGACAGAAGCTTAGAGATACAGTTTTAAAGTATACTTATAGCTATTTTAATAAAAGCTAAAGAGATAGAGTTTTTAGAGGGAAGACTTACTTATATAAATGTAGCATAGTATAGTAAAGTACAAGTAAAAGGTACTACTTAATTTAATACTATATGGCTACTAACGCAAGAATTAAGCAGCTTAATAGTAAGTTTTATACTTACTTTTATTACTCTACTAACTAAGTAAGTTGATAGCTAGTAAGGTAAAGGGAAACTAAGTAGTATAGAAGGTAACTATATAATTAGTAGAAAAACTACTTACAAGCGCTTTATTAGGGGAACAAATACTTAATAATCAGGTAGAATTAAAGGTTGAGAAGTATGTTAATATATAAGTATTTCTACTATATATAACACGCTTAGGTACTAGTACATATTTACTAAATACTATTCTAAATAAGTAAGCACTTTAATAGTGACTTGAGTACTCTTAGAAATAGGTATTCCTTTATAGGACTACTTAGGGGGTGTATTACGCGTGGAGTGTATAGATATATACTAAAATATGTAGCTAGACTACCTCTTATGTACTAAGTAGGTTCTACGTATATTAAAAGCTTGCTTATCTTATAATACTAATAACAAGCGTCTTAATAACTACTTATATGATTGATAAAGCAAGATTACATAATGATTAAATTTCTTCTATATATAAATAACGTTTTGTATATAGAACTAGAGGGTTACTAATTTTATACTATTAATTACCTAAGCTATAGTCTTATAAGCTTGTTATAAATATATATATAAAGCCTGTTAGTATCTATTAGCTACTTATTATTAATAGTTGTAAGAGCTACTATTCTATAGAGCTTTAGGATCTTTATAGGAAAAAGAAGATAATTATTCTTTAAATACCTTTATACTTATTATACTTATTATAGCTACTTAATATTACCTACTTCTTACTACTAAAGCATATATATAGTAGTCGGATTTTAGCCTTAGTATATAGTTATTTCCATTATACTAATATAAAAACCTTCCTACTAGCCTTTAAAGTAATATTCAAGAAGGTATTAATACTAGAGAATGTTTATATAGGCTTTAGAGGTGCTAGTCTAGTTTTATATACTCTAAAGGTAGTGTTATTAAAGCTGAATATATAACTTTCTATACTAACTCTACTAGATTATAATTATATTACTTAGGAGGTATAAATACTACGTAATACCTATTAGGTAAAGGTATAGTTAAATCTAATCTAAAACTATATCAAATCTATCAAGGATTTCTAGCAAGTTTACTAGATAAGTAATTTAAATAATTAGTAAAGAGTACTTAGTAGATAGCTTATAATATAGTGTTAATATAGGGGGGAATAGGCTGCTTTTAAGATGCTATAGAAGTATCTATAAAGTATAAAACCTATAAGTAATACCATATATATATAGAGGACATACTTATAGTTAGTAAAGTAGCAAAGTTAGCTACTATAAAAGAAGGTAGAAGTTATAATAAGGTTAAGATACCTATAAAGAGGGTATATATATAAGGCCTTGGCTTAAGCCCACCTCGGCTACGCTAACCAAAAAGGTACAGTACTCTAATAGATAGAGAGACTGGGGTTTAAACAGTATATCCGTGACAATATATAAAGTAATACTGCAGGTGTAATAAAGAAACTAGATATAATTCCTATACCTATGAGGTTAAAATTAAGAATATAGATAATAGTAATGCTTCTAAAAAGTATTATAAGATTCTAATAATAATAGTATATTATTATAGTGCTACGCATTGTTAATAAATAGGCGTATAGATTATATTAAGGTTTTAACTTAGTAGGATTACTAACCTAGTAGTAAATCACGTAAATAGTAAGGTAAAGTAAAAATATAAGTATAAACTTTATATTAGAGTAATAAATAAATAACATATAGAGGAATTAAGGAGTAGTTAAAGTATATATTTAGGTAGTCAATATTTAGACTACTAATCTTATATAAGATTAGACAAAAGGACTATATATAGAGAATACTAGAATAAAGTCTTCTCTACTCTAAAGGCGCGTCTTATTATTAGTTACGTAATTCCTTACTGTCTATATACTCTGTAGAGCTGCTCTAGTACTACTATACTACTCTAGTATAACCTAATATATAGTAAGAGAGTACTATAATAAGCTAGGCTTTATACTAGTACTTTAGTATATAAATAGCCTTAGAGTACTTACTAAAGAAGAGTACTATACTTGGAAAAACTATCACTAAGAGCCTTACTATAAAATATAGAGAAGTCTACTCTAGAAGATAAATACTATACCTCTCTATACTAAAGCCCTCCTTATTAAATCTATTAAATTCTAACTTGTATACAGCTCTTAGCAGCTGGCTTCTTATAGTACCTACTAAAAATCTTATATATAGCTATAGTAACTCTAATATCTCTTCAATTATATTCTTTAAAGGTATTATTTATATTAAATCTTTTCTATAAGAACTAAACGTTATAAGGTACTTCTAACTAAACTATAGCATAGGGTATACATAACTTAAACTTAGATTAAAACTACTATAAGTTACTATAACCTAATTTACTAGTTTATATAGGTTTAACAAGCCTTATAGAGTAACTAACTTTTACGCAGCTAGGACTAATATTTTTGCTTTACTTCTTATTATAGCTGCGCGCTAATAATCGGATACAGGGGGGGTTTAAGAGAGTAAAGGGCACTTACTAAATATCTAAGGACATACAATAGGTGCAGCTCCGGATCTAGTCACGTTTGATCTGTCTAGACGCACGGCAATGGCGATTGTGGCACAGCGATAGTCTATTCTGCGGTACCCAGGGAGTCTTACAATCCCACTATCAGCAGCTTGGTGCTAATCTGGATATTGTGGAGGCCATTCTTGCATGGGTGTAAGCATCTGGAAGTGTGAAGCTGCGCACCTCGAACAGTCGGCTGGTACACCGAACTTCTTAGTGCTCGTGTTCGCAATCGCGTATTGTTCTAGCGTGGGAGTCTCGTGGCATTGAAGAAAAGCAAGGGGGGAGATTGTCGAAGGCGCTTGGTATGCATGGTATCGCCTGCCTGGCATCGTCTAGAGTGTAGGGGCAGCCTACCGGTAGCGGCCCCGCTGCGCCACAGATTCGGAGTGTCTTCCTGAGCCTCGTCATGTTTTATTAATTGATCGGTCAATACGAAGGTCAACAGTTGCTGGCATGTCGATAAGCGAGGATCTGCATACTTTCTTTATCTGTAGTACATCGCTGCCTTCTCAGTACACATGAAGAGCTACAATTGCTTCATTGACAGCCATACTGCATTGGTAGATGGGGTTAAAGAAGGGTTGACGCTTGCCGCTAAAGCAGCAGCTTTGGCAGCTTTGACAGCGGCTTACATTGCCTTGGTCGTTCTTAGAAGTTTCACTGCTGTGGTGACAGGATAAGTCGACGCGGTCGCATCTCTCTATAAATTTTCATATGGGTTAGACTTTGTCTATCTAGTCAACCGAGTTCCTTGGCAATATCTTTCCTTCGCCCTCTGTAGAATCTCTCTAACATCTTCCTCCGCTCCGCCTGAGTACTGCTCTCAACAAGCAGAGCGAACTCAGTCAGATCATCAAACCCCATACTTTCCGCCATAGCGCAGAACTGCCTTCTTCGAGTCCTCTCATCAGGCCGATATTTATAGCTGATTCTGAACTCGCCCTTTTTCGCACTCCCCATCTCCCTCAGCTCCTCATCATCGTCCTCCTCCTTGTCATCTTCATGGAAAGCCAGAGGGTGGGGCTGCATGTTCGACGTATGCTGAGACTGGCTCTGGCTCTGCGTGGCCTGAAACACACGGCGGCGCGACAGATCGATGTCGTTCCTCAACTCCATAGCCTGTCTACCGAGACGCGCTTCAACCTCCGAGCGGCCGATAACTTCAGAATTTTCGTGCGTGTACTGCACACCTGCCTTTGCGAGGATGGCATTGATCGGGTCTGCGCCGAGTCTCTTCTGATACTTCTTTCTCCCTCTTGTCTTTTTGCCATCTCCATCAGGTGCAGAAGAAGGGCTCGTGAGGCTTTCGGCGAGCTTCTTGATACTCGCCAGGTTGTCATCGTCGATGCCGAGATTATTGTTACTCAAGATGTCCGAGTCGGTATCAGATTCGTGCTGGGTCTCGTCGAACTGGAAATTCACGGCCTGGACGCCGGCGCGGGATTCTGCGACGTTGGTCTTGTGCATGATGTCGCGCAACAGCACACTGTTCTCTTGAAACGTGAATAAGTTCTCTAGTCCGAACAGCTCACCCTTCTTGCTCGCCTGGTCCATCACGCCATTGAAGTAGCGCCGCTCTTCGGACGCGTTGTACCCGATGTTCGCTTGCTGCTGTTTGTAGATTTGTCTCGCGTACACAATCTCCTCAATTGTGCCAGAGGAGACGAGACGGAAGACTTCAACATCGCGTGTCTGGCCTATACGGTACGCGCGATCTTGTGCTTGGAGATCATATGCAGGATTCCAATTTGGATCGACCACTACGACTTTATTCGCGCTTGTGATGTTGAGCCCGACACCACCGGCTTTGGTGCTGATCAGGAAAACGAACTGTTCCGGATCTGCGTTGAAGTCGGCAACGGCTTTGGAGCGCTCTTCGTACTTCATGCTGCCGTCAAGGTAGGAGAAGTTGTATTTTGTGCCATCGACATCGAAAAGACCACGTAGGAGGCGTAGAAGGCGTACCGAGTGAGAGAATATGAGGACCTTGTCGCCAGATGCGTGCCAGAAATCGAGAAGGCGGCGGAGGACTTTCCATTTTCCGCAAAATTCGCGCTGAGATTGGTTAAGGATGGCATCACGGTTGCGCCAGAGTTCTTGGAAGGTGTCTGGGCAGGCGATCTCGAGGTTTTGCAAGTCCTTGGTCTGCTTTTCTTCGGTATCTGTCGAAGATGGCACAATGAGGGCAATGTGGTTTGCAAGTTTCTGGAGCATGACCATGCATGGAAACATGAACTTGGCCCACTTCTCGTCCGTCTCTGGTATTTCCGCATAGCAGCACCAGCCTCGAGATTTACCTGACTGACAGTCGCATGGCTCCTTCGCCGTGCGGATGAACTCACATTTATCGCTCTCGAGGAATGTGCGGTATGCGTCAGCCTGCGTTTCGGTAAGCTGACAGAAGACGACGCGATCGCTCTTCTTCGGAAGCTGATCCGCAATAAGCGTCTTCATTCTGCGCAGAAAGACGCTGGGTAAGATGTTGTGTACGAGATCCTGAGCTCTGCTACGGGAGTCGGCCAGTTGCGCGTTCGTTGCGTCGTGAGCCTGGCCTAGCTTTAAGGGGAGGCTTATTGTCTGCTTCCATTCTTGCGCTGATCCATACGCGCCTGGTCTCGCCCAGTTCAGCATATTCCAGAGCTCTTCGTACTTGTTTTGAATGGCGGTGCCTGTGAGACCAATACGACACAAAGCGTTGATCTTGTTCATTGCAATCGTGACCTCAGAAGACTTGCTTTTGATCGAGTGGCATTCATCTGCGATGACGCAGTCCCAATCGATGGTGTTGACTTCGCTCTCGTTCATGCGGTAGGTATTGTAGGTTGTGATCATGATTTCCAACATACCCTTCTTCGCAGCACCGAGCACGCCTTTGCGATCCGCGACGTTGCCATGATATCGGTACACTTCCCACCAACCCCACTTGGATAGCTCATCTTCCCAGTTCTGCATCAACGTGCCCGGACAAACGATGAGTACTCGAGGGTACCAGCGACCCTCACCATGGCGGCGGATCTTGCGCATGCACTTCGCATCCCGTTTTGTTGCAGTCTTGCCGAACGCTGCAGAGAGGAAAGCAATGACCTGAATGGTTTTACCCAAGCCCATGTCGTCACCCAGTATAGCTCCAGTCTGTTTGACAAAGCGCTCATGCAGGAACTCGACGCCCTCGACCTGATAATCGCGCAGCCACTGTGCGATCGGTGCCGGTATGACGCCTCCTGATTCGCGCAGCTTGATTCTCTTCTTCCCACGCTGCGGCTTCACGGCTCTGTCGAGCTGAGGCTTCTCTTCTGTTTCCGAGTCCGAGAAGTCAATGTCCCGGTAGCTGGGTGGGTATCGTAGGCCAGCTTCATGGAGCTTCTTGATGTGCTTCTGGCGCGAAAGGATGTAATCGGGGATCGGATCGTCAAGATAGGTTGCATCATCGGCATCTCCGGCTGCAGAGTCGGTGCTGAAAGCAATGTCGCGAGTATTCTGCTGCTTCGACCTGGGCGGAGGTTTGCGACCCACGATGCTTGTTGCTGCCGCTGCCTTGGACTTCTTCTGCTGGCGGATGCGGACGGTTTCTGCGGCGGCACGCTTGCGCTTGAGTGTCTTCCGGTTCTTCCAATCTTCGTAAGCGGCCCGTGTGTCCTCCTCAGACCACTCAGATTGTACCTCAGGTGCATCGTCGTCGGTCTCTGACTCAGCAGCTTGCGGCTTCCGAGGCTTGGGTGCTGTCTCGAAAGTATCATCGTCATCACTTATACCGTTTGCTGCACTGGACTTATCGCCGCTGGCTTTCTGCGACTGGGATTGCGTCTGTGTAAGAGCTATCGATGGTCAGTCGCTATTAGATAATGGAGCCATGCCAATGTCCATTTCACCTTCGATATACTGCGATAGATCCAGACCTTTGCGAGAGGACGCGACAATGTCAAGCCCATCGTCACTCTCCTCGCCGCTGACAGCCTCGCTTTCCGCAAAGGACTGGAGAGCTCTGCGGTATTCTTTGTCAGGTTTGGTGCGCAAGAGGGACATGGCGAACAAGACAAGCTGCGAGATTCTAGCGCTTCATTTCTTGTTTGTGGGTCACCCGGGGTCTGAGAGTATTCGGTCGGCCATGTCCTAGACTGCAAGAGGCAGAGCTGCAGAAAGTAATGAAGGAGTGACGATGCGCGCCACACGAAACGCGTAAACACGCTAGCACGTGCGAGTGGGGCTCCTCCCTGCCCGCCGGATCCCTGCTCGAGCTTTTGGCGGCGCTTTCCAAAATATCGAACTTGGCGTCATCGTCAATGGACTCCACATACAACAACCAACACTCTCCGAGCTCCGCACAGCCCTCACAGCTCTCGCATCGGAGCCGAGGAGCATTGCCCTAGTCCTAGACCAAACAAACCGGCACCTCCACACAACAACCCACAATGCCTCTGGATACAAGCACATACTCGCTCGCCCTCCTCCGCCTCGACGGACGGCGCTGGAACGAACTCCGCCGCATCCACGCGCAAATCTCCACTCAGGCCGCCGCCGACGGCTCCTCGTACCTCGAAATGGGCAATACAAAGATCCTGTGCAGCGTCACCGGTCCGCACGAAGGCCGCTCGTCTGGCGCACGCGGCGGCGCAGGCGGGCAAGCCAAGCTCGAAGTCGAAATCGCCAGTGCCGCATTCAGCGGGACAGACCGACGGAAGAACGCCAGAAGCGACAAGCGCACGAGCGAGATGGAGCATTGTCTGCGCGAGGCGTTCGGGGGTGTGGTTCTGGGGCATTTGTACCCGCATTCGACAATCACCATCAATATCCACATCATCTCGCAGGATGGGAGTCTGCTTGCTGCCTGCCTCAATGCTGCGACGCTTGCACTTATCGATGCGGGGATACCGATGACGGATTACCTGGTTGCTTGCACGGCCGCGTCGAGTGCCTCTGCGAGCGCGGCGGACAATGCGAGCGCAGATGATCCGCTGCTGGATCTCAACGACATGGAGGAGAAAGAGCTACCATTCTTGACGGTGGCATGTTTGGGCGAGAGCGACAAAGTGGCTGTGTGCGTCATGGAGACGAGGGTCCGCATGGAGAGGCTGGAAGGCATGTTGGCTGTGGGCATTGAGGGGTGTAAGAGGATGAGGGGACTGCTTGATGGGGTTGTCAAGGGATACGGTAAGAGATTTGGCTGAACGGACGTGGAGAGCAAGAGAAAGCGACTTTTCAAGGCCGGGCGACTGCAAAGGTTGCAATAGGCTATGAAACACGTGCTGCACACCTGCGGGAGGATATCGGCCTGTGCCGCTTCAGCTATCGAGTGTTAGCGAGACGCGCGTCATAGGAGGACAAGAAGCAGTGTGGCTGGGCATGATTGTGTGAGCGTTGTCGATTAGGAGAAGTTGTAGATCGATCCCGTCAGTTACGATGTAGAGCTTAGCTAGCTGAAGCGCCCGCACTTGACTGGGTGTGGTTGTTGCACGTCGTCCGAACTCTTTCTGTTACCATCCCCCCTCTGTACTTGTGTTCTCGTCCCCCATACGCTCTAGTTGATCAGTCATGATACTGACAGATCACATGTTCGCCATATACACATGTTCATGCTCTTGTCCACTGAAGCCTGAGTCTCCGGTACTGGGCGAGGGTGTCGGCAACCCACCATGTGAAGTCGGAGCAAAGGCGTTGATGTCTGTCCGAGACACCACTTGTTCCAGCGGTTGGGGCAGCGACCATTCAACGTCCTTGCTTGTCGGCACTGAGGACTGCCATTGCTTGCTCGGCGTGGCGAGTGCAGTAGATGTAAGCGGCATCGCTGGTGCTTCTGTGGCCCCATGGAGGTAGTCACAGAGTTGTGGAATTGCTGATGATGCAGTACCTGGCCGTCGTCGCTGCTGCTGCTGTGGACGATAGCGACTACGAACTTGCTCCAATGTTGGCAGTCCAGGTTTGGAATCACTGCTCGGCATAGCCATACCCCAGCTATTCTTAGCGGGCATAGCTGGTGTTTGCATACCAGAGGCCGTGGCGGGAGTACTCGTGTACTCCGTAGCTGAGTGCGAGCGTGTAGGCATGTGGGAAATCGTCTTAGTTGGGTTATACATGCTCGCAGTCGGCGTGAGAGCTGAAGACTGTTGTACCATAGCTTGCTGACGTTCGATGATGCCCTGAGCTATAGTGTCTCGCTCGTGTGCTGTGATTTTTGCTGCAATCTCGCGGGCGCGCTGCTGGGCAGCGTCGGACCAGTCTGAGCCTCGAAGGTGGGCGGAGTCGCTACTTGGGAAGGTGTTCGACACTTGACCAGATGCAGGTGGGGGCCTGGAGGGAGTCAAGGCACTCTGAGGTGACGAGACCTGAGGTGACGGTGCCGGTATCGCCGCGCGGACATAGTTCTGGATGGACTGCAATGGCTGAGCCGATGGGTATTGAGCCGCTGCATGGTGGCCTGGCTGATGTTGAGCTGCCCAAAATTGTGTTGTTGGGTGTTGAGCCGGCTGTAGCTGAGGCAGTGGACACTGGAGGTAGTCAGTACTTGGTTGCGTAGACACACTGCTCGTGAAGAAACCATAGGCTGTTGGACGAGGCTGCACGTTCTGTGTTTGAGGAACTGATTGTGGAGCAGAAGTCATCGTGGGCCAAAGCTTCTCTTGCTGAGGCGCTCCCCGCCGTGTGTGAACAGGGCTTTGTAGGGTCTGCTGCATCGGTAGCTGCTGTGGCGGCTGGTATGGCGACCCATGAACATTAAAGGCATGTGACGAGCCTTCTCCTGGCAAGTGATACGTGGGGATTCCGAAACGATCGGGAGCTGCAGGCTGATGATGTAATAGCTGTTGCTGTTGACGCAAGCAGTAGTTTTCAAGCTCTTGGTTCTGGTGTCGGTAGTAGGCATCCTCGTCAGCCGTCAACTGCCCAACTAAGCCTTCTGCCGCGAACTGACCCTGCTGCGCATGCACAAGCCTCGGATCAATGTCATGCACAGTTGGGGGCAGCTTCGTGGGGGTGGGAGGTAGTCGCATTAGCGGGCAGATTTCTGATCAATTATCAGTCCATATCGGTACCCTTTGAACATCTGACGCACCCTCTTTTGCCTCCTCGGGCTCAAGAACAAGGTCAGCTAGCCTCTGTCGCTCATGTTCCACCCAGGCGCCGCTCGCTATGTCTGTCCGCCCGAGTAGGTCGTACGGACCCTTCACCTGTGCTCGCCGTATGAGGTACTTTGCAAGTGACTCAAGGTTATCTACCACCATCTCGAGCTCAGGCTCGAGGTCCTTGTGCCTGTGCATGATGGCCATGAAGATGCGCTCAAATACAAGGTCGTCGCCGTCACTGGGATGGTCTGGCTTGCGATGGCAGAAGTCAATCGAGCGCTCGATTTGTTCGGAGATGTTGGCGGGATGTGGAAGTGTGGCCGTGAAAGCATGAAAGAGGAACGGGACGAGCGTTTGCTTGATCCAGTCATGCGCTATCGGGTGCTTGGGCACAGTCATGGTTGAAGTGGTGACGCTGCGTATGTGGAGTTGTGTGCTAATCGTGTGTGCAGCTAGTGCGGCTGCTGTTATATGCCTTCGTGCGCGCCGTGAATTGCTTGCTCGAAGTGAGAGCCATCAGCCACTGTAAGTATGTTTGACTTCACCGTTAACGTCCACTGTGTGTAGAGTGACTCTCGTCTAGAACTTATAATTTGGGCAGCAACATAATGCTGAACTTGACATCTGTAAGCAGACATACCTGGTATCATAGTAACGATCGTATCCAGAACATCCACCATCGGCCGTTAGAGCATATCTATACAACAAAACTGCACCTCGCTATGCGATGCTATAACGTCCCCCAAATTGGAGGTCTGATAGAAACACAAAACCAAACAAGCGCTGCACATAACAACTCAGCGGCACATCGTCCACATCTCTGTCTAAAAGGCTCAAGGTGACTGCTGGCCAACACGCCATCTTCCGTCTGCTACAGTTTCGAACTTGACTCTGCGGCCTCTCTGACGAACCATCTGTACGCCTCCTGCCTCAAGCCATCTTCCCAGGTTCTTGCATTGACTGACATCGAATACCTCGAGATCTCTGCATCCCTCTACTACAGCTTCGACACCGGTGCCTGTGACCCGCACACAACCGCGCACAGAGAGGTTTCGAAGTTCGAGCAGATGTAAAGAGATGCAGCGAAGTGATGTATCGGAGACAGCGGAACCGCAGAATGCCAAATTGAGGTGTGTAAGATTGGGAAGGCCGAGGGCAAGGACCTCTGTCGCGGTGTCCGAGAGGGCACAGCAGAAAGACTACAGCTACCATCAGCATACTAGGCTTGTAACGAACATGTCGAGTGACTTACCAGATCCAACTCCCTCAGCCCTTTGGCGGCGTTCGTCAGGTACACAATTGCATTGTCGGTCAGGTACGTGCAGTCTGCAAGACATAGCTTTTGCAGCCGGGGGAACGGATAGACACTCCAGTGCTGGAATCCCACATCTGTGATAGTCGTGCATCGCGTTAAGTCAATCGACTCGATGCGGTTAGCAGCGTGCACAGCAATGTGAGCCATGGATCGATCCGTGATATGCTTGCAGTAGCTCAATGTGAGGCGGCGCAGCTTTGGACAACCCACAACAGTGCCAGGAGCTAGGGGGGCTGGTGCTGGTTGCCCGTTTGCTCCTTGTTTTCCTTTTTGACGGTTATTTGCTTGAGCTTGCTGCTGTGCTTGTGCAATCGCCATCTGTGGAGAATGGTCTGGTACGACCCAGCCAATGACGCGCGCAAGCAGATTGTCGCCAACTTTTCTGCAGTTGCTGAGGTCCACCTCTTCTAGGCCCTTAGCTTTTTGCACCATCTCAAGCACTGCAGGGCCAGTGATGTCCCATACACTTTTCATTCGCCAGACTCGTACGCCAGGAGCGCACACCTTTGCTAGCTCGCCAAAGCCCTCATCTGTGACGTGGAAGCAGTTGCTCATATTGATGTTCTTTGGTCGAGTGCCAACGAAGGGGCAGATCACATCCACCAACGTTCGATCTGTGACTCTGCGGTTGTACTTTGCGAGATCGAGGTCGTGTAGAATGTCCGGTGACGTCGAGATGAGTTTGTGCCAGTGTGACGATATCTGTCGCAGCTGCATCAATTCGTACATATCGAAGTATTTGAAGATATTGATCAGGACAGGATCTGGAAGACTGCCTCTGCTGAATCTACTCGGTTTCCTTATCATGCGCGGACGCTTGAAGTCAAATGCAGGTTCTGGTGGGGTCGACGCGTGCTTCGGTATAGGCGATGGAGAAAGAGGCGCAGATGTACCAAGAGGCGGTGTGCCAAGAGGTGAGCCGATTGGTGATGGATCCTTTGAGAAGCTAGTTTTGGTTGGGCTTGAAGGTGAGTCTGGCGGTGGTGGGGCAAGTGAACCCCTTCTTGATCTAGATCGCACGTTGTCTAGGTCAAGATTTAGGAACGGATCTGGATCATAGGGCTCCATCATTTTCTCATCCCTCCGTGGCGGTGTTACCGGCGTATCAGCGTCAGGTAGATCGCTGAAGGTCACTGTGGGAACGCTCTCTTTTCTTCTTGGTGTTCGCGGGCGTTTGGTGTCTGCAATCTCAAGTTCGTGAATCCGTGGAGTGCTCTCGGAATCTGACATGTGCACATCATTGTCTTTGGCAGCCTCGAGTCGTTCTTTGGCGACTGATTCTACCTGCCGGCGTACATCTGGTGTGCACTTCTCCCACAACTGGCTGAGGGTGTCTCCGCTGATCATGAGGCATTCCACCGCTGACACAGATCGCACAGTTGCAGTCCGGCGCGGCGCTAAGGACAGACTGACGACTTCGCCAAAATACTGGCCTGCCTTCAATCGAGCTTTCACCTCGTTGAAGTGCTCACCGGCAGCTATCGACTTCCGTCTGCCTTGATCTGATGCTGCATGACCGTTGTGCTGCGCTGGCTTCACGTTGACGACTTCAACTTCGCCCTTGACAATGAAGTAGACATCGCGCCCTGAAGTCCCCTGCTTGATAATGTCGTAGAACGGGTGGAATGAGCACGGTTGAGCGCGCATGCCGAGAAAGTGGAGAATCTCGTCCGGTAGCTCGGAGAATAGAGGCAGTTCTTTGAGCAGTGATCGTACGTGTACGTCTATGCTGCCAAAGGCGCTGTGAGCTGCGGCATCAGTCAGACCTGGGCTCGGTGATTTCCTCTTCTTGTAGGCATTGACGACCTCTCCATCACGCAATGTACCGCTTTCTGCCATGACAACGTCGCCGTCTTCACGATCACGCTTCCCGGTAATCTGCCGTACAGGGATAGCTGGGCGTCTGTTGCCTCCTAATTCCTTCTTCTTGCGCTCAAGAATAGCAAGTCTCTCCTTGGCCTCATCCATGATTGCTCGTTGGACTTCTGGAAACTTTGGGAGCTCCTTCATGAGGTCCTCTTTGTTCAGCCGCACAACCAGCGAGCGCATGTTTGCTATGATGGTGGCTGTCCGGGGAATGTCCATGAGAATACCGATCTCGCCGAAGAAAGCTCCAGGCTTCAGTTCGGCGAATGTGCTCTCTTGATCGCGCGACGTGACTCGCATTGCGCCGCGGACCAGCCAGTACATGGCTTTCCCCGTCTCTCCCTCGGTGAGGACGGTGTCGTGTGTCTGGTACAGAGCTGGCTTAAGATGCATACCGATGGCGGCGAGGAAGGAGTCAGGGGCGGCCTGAAAGAGAGGGAAGGAGCGCAGGCGGTCGATGAGGTCGAGAGGCAGTCCATGGATAGTACTCGCGGCGAGCGGTGAGGGTCGAATAGGTCTGGCAGGATTGGAGTCGCTGTCGAAGGCGCGTACCATGGCGAAAGAATCAGGCACAGCAACGCCGCCGTGTCCGCGCACCGGGCCGCCAGGCCTGTAGCGGCGCATTGTGATGGTGGAAGGACTGCTCGCTGGCAGAGAACGACGCGTGCGAGGCGAGAGAACGGCGGTGTGTTAAAGAGCGGGGCTCTTTCTCCAGCAGTGGCAGGAGGAACGAGCTTGGTGGAAGCTGGACAGGTGCGATGCAGTGGTGCAGCAGGCCTCAGCTCATCGTGCGTCTATGTGGTGCGGGTAAGCAGTGCTCTCGACAGCGAGTCTCTGTGAGCTACGGGCGCGTCCGCCGGTGTGGGAGCTTGCTGCGTGCGAGAGTGGGGCGGGAACACAGCAAACTACAGAATAAGCAACGCGTTGCTAAGAATGGGATTCTCACGGAGACAATGCAGGCACGTGCTCTGCAATGCCTTGGGGCGAAGGTGGACAATTATTCAATTATGAAAGACGAAGCGTGGCGCTGCTCGGAGAATGGTGGTAGTGACGATGGACACGCACGGGAGACACGGGCGCTCTTGCCATGGTCGCGGGTGGATTCCTTCCAGAAGGAAGCTACGTCTTGAAACATGCCCGTGCGCACCTGCCCTGCCCTCACCAACACTGAGCGAACTCTATCGCTGATAGCCCCCACGCCTCCTCCTTGCGTACTGTCATTATTGACGGATCGAGCAACTTTCACGACTGCACCTGGAAGTTGATACGTCAGCTCAGGGCATAATGCCAGCTCTGTCAGACTCCAAAAATTGTTTCGACCGGAGCTATCAAGTGCCATTCGAACGACGGGCCGCTAGCGTTCACCCTGACCGTCTGGTGCCGCCACCGGCCCTGCGCTTCAGATCATGTTGCAGACACGGGCCTCCTGTAACGTCATTCGTCAACAAAGCAACAACAGTTCACTGTAGGGGTCCAACTATTTCATAATTCGTTTCGCTCGTTCCATGTCGATATCGTAAGTCGTGAAGCTCTCTGTAGCGCATCGTGTCTACTCGCGCCCCCGCCGTGTCATCCAACGCTCATTGCCTGACCAGCGTGTCCTGACCACAGAATCGCCGCCGCCGTTCAATTCTGATAACGTAGCAATCGTTGCAAGTCGTCCAGACGCCGCTCATTATCGCTACTGTCTGTCGGTGTATCGTCGGCGGTCATCGTCATGACGGTCATTTTGTCTTCGATCATCCCTCCTGCGGTCGTCGCGTTCATCGCCGTACTTCTCGTCCCATTTCTCGTCACAATCGTCTCTCCGTGCTCTTCTCTTTTCCCACTGCTCTGAAGCTTCTCTTACACCAATACCGCCAATCACAGCCCCTGCAATCGTTGCAACTGTATCGTACTTCCTCCCTTTCTGAACCTGGTTACCAATGAGACCGCCAATCAGACTTCCGGCGACAGTCGCTGCGATACGGTGTTGTCTGTCTTTTGACCGCGACCTCGATCTTGAACGGGCACGGCGGTCGTGGCCACGATCTCTACCAGGTCGCTGCGGCGACCATGATGAGCGGCGTCTCTGAGGCTGCGGGCGTCCTCGGTAATCGTCTCGACGATTGTCGTACTGTGACTGTCGATACTGCTAGTGAAGGTCAACATTGCGCGATTTGCAGTATGTGTGGAGGACTTACTTCTTCTTCATATCCGCGCGCATTATTGTACGGGTCGCTGCCGCGCATCACTACGGCACCTGCATCAGGGCCGCGATAATACAAAGTCTCATCAGACACATAGCGCGAGTCTCTCGGCGAGTCTCTTCGGTCCTGATGGTCACGCTCTTGTCGGCGATCGGGAGCGTGCATATGGGATTCGGAGTCGTCTTCGTCGCGACCTCTCGAGGATTCGCGATTTACGCGAGACAATTCACTTGCAGGTGGCTTAGGATATCCTCGGTGCTGTTGACTGTCGTGTCGCCTATGCCACGCCGGAGAATGCTTGCCGACTTTGTCGAAAGCTTTGTCGTGGTACTTGTCTACGACCTTATCAACTCCTTCGAAGCCGAGTTCCTGGAGAGCGCAAATAGTGGATCAGCAAAACACAGGAAGAATGCGGAAGTGCGTCACCCCGGATTTGCGTACCACGAGCTCTTCATATTCGCCCATATCTTGCGCTTGGTCTTGCTAAGAAGACAAGCAATGTTAGGCTCCGAGCGTTCCGTATGGTGATGTCTCCAATACAGTTATGCGGATGCAAATTCGGATGCTACTGCAAACCACATGTCTTAACCTGCGCCCTGAACCCTGTTCGCGGGTATGACGTAGGCTAGGCTAGCGGGAACCAGCGACTTGGCTGCGGTCATTGCGCGGAGATCATGTTTGCACCCTGGAACGGCACCAAAAAGCAAGTTGAAACTCGGCTTGCTACTAGGTCTATCACAGACCGTGCACGTAGACTCAGTAGACCTTGTAAACCCTGTCCAGCTTACTGGCAGTGTTGGTGACATAACTTCAAACCTCTCAAGGAGCCCATTTCCGCAAAGTGTCTAGTCTAGTCAATAAGCCATTGAGTCTGGAGGACACCTTCTGACCTCCAGCTTCAGCAGATCGTTGGGAGCTTTAGCTTGTTTATGGTGCAAATCTATTGTGCAGCGACGCCGAGTTCGAGAATTTCCTAAGCGAGGATGGTTCCCACGTTGCCTTGATCAGCCATGTTTACTACTTCTGTCAGCATTGATCCGACTCAACTGCACGTGCACGATTGGCTGACACTGGTACGTAGCTTTCAAGAGTGACGAGGATCCCGAAAAAGAAGTGGAAACCTATGTCGGCATGATGCGCTGCGTCGTACGTGCAGTGAAGAACGCCTCCGTCAGCTTCCAATTCGTTGTACATCTAGGAGTTCCATGAGTGAGTAGAAGAGTTCACGAGCATACATGATGGTCGTCTATGTTAACTGTCTCAGGGCTACGGGATCCATCGCCCCAAATGGCATTTTCACAGCGCCACTCACGAAAGATCTAGCTGATCAGCTGCCAGAAGACCATGCCAAGACAGTCGCGTACCCGCATTATCGTGCCATGCTCACGAAAGAGTCAGCAGGACAACAATGGACTTGGTGCGAGCTAGTTCCAGACGTTATTGTTGGCTTCACGCCTAACGGATTCGGTTTCTCACTTGCAGACCACTGGGCGGTACATCTATACGCGTATAAGCTCGTTCATTGAGAACATGTAAAGGCACCTTTTCCTAGGGTCAAACCTAGCTACAATGCAAAATTCACTTAAGTGAACTCAGGGCAGTTGACGATAAATGCCATTCATGCATCACTACACCCTGAAACCCTCCGAAAAAGGCTTTCAACCTAGCAGATGATCCAAGGCTGAGTACCTCCTGAGAGCGCTGGCCTCAAATCGCGACCTGATATGGCCTGAGGTGTACCACCACTGGATGCACCAGGTACGAATTACCCAAAGCCGAGCGACTTCACCAAGAAGCACCAGAACAAGTTGTGAGAAGCTGGTGTAAAGGGTGTGGACATCTGGAATGTAGGTCAGCTTGACAGTGTGGGGTACTGGTAGACGTTCGATCGACACCTTAGCTTGCACAGAGTAAGTATCGAGGTAGTCAGGTTCGGAAAGTGCAAACCGGAAGAGAGATAGTGGACTGTATCCCTGATGCTCAAAAGAGCTGGAACACTCAAGCAGCGGACAAGCGTGTCGACACATAGCGCGAATCTCTTCAATCACGTTCATGCAGCCTTCCGATGCCGAGGAGACTCTGACACGAATCGAGAACGAAATGTGTAGACGTAAGCGAGCAAGCCATGAGTTGTTCAGCTTCACAACGGACTTCTACAAGGAAGTCCCGGAAGAAGAGTTAACCCTAACCCTGATGGAGAGAGCATGATGAGAAAGAATAAAAGGAGACTTGGCCTGCGACACTAGATGTGAGTGGGGAGATGGATACGAAGAAGTTGGGTGGAGAGGAGGCGGTTTGCGGCGAGCTCGAAAAGGCGAGCTGTGGGATGAAAGAGCTCGAGTGGTGATTGTGAATAAATTAAACAAGGAGCTTGAAATCCACACTCCTCATCGATTATAGATCATTCCAGCTCGTATGGCCGATGTCAAAAAATCGGCCGGCTCATAATCTGGCCATCATAACGAAACCCGAGGTTTGACAAACATGGAGCACAAACGTCTACCCACATTGACTTCGCATCCTCTCTGCTTGCGTTGGCTGCGTCCTGGCTGGGCCTAAGACCGCCCTCACTCCGAGTCTTCGGTGCGTCCACAGTAGCTTAGATATTTGCAGACGCCTCTTGGATGTCCGCTCGCAGAACAGCCTCTTCCTTTGGAGCACCTGGTCCGTTCTTCTGCTCGGCTCCAGCCACATCTTCACCAGCCGTGCCGTGCTCACCGTGGGTTGGCCTGGGAGGTCGAGGAGCGGCCTCACTGACGGCGCGACCTTCCTCAAGCCACGCCTGGCGGTTGGCGTTCATTTTCTTGTTACTAAGCGCAGCAAGCATCTTCTTGTGTGGTAGAGCTACACACTCCTGCATTCCGTTGCCGATCTTGAAATCCTCACACCGACTCTTCCAGAAGCAGATGAGCTTGATGAGATAGTTCAAGCGCACCTGGAATGTGTATTCGGAATTATCCCTAATATCTTCGCTCCAGATGGACAATGAGGAAGATCCATGGGTATGTAGAGTCTCAGCAGTGTTCTACGACGGTCAGCATGCTGTGTATGGCTAGTTGGTGTCAAGTTCATCCTTACGACGATCTGGTAGTAGATAAACTCCATAACATCCTCATGGTAGGTGTCTGTGAGGCTAGCTTCGTCTGTCCAGGTCTCGTATGCTCGTGTGCCTTCGATGTTCTCACCGTTCCTGCATGCAAGTAAGACTCGTCCAGCCCAGACACGACGTTCTGCATCTGTTAGGATGGTCGGATCAGGTGTTGGAGGCATCCAAGAGTCTGGAATCATTGCTACAGCATTTTGTGCTGCAAGTAGAGATTGATGCGTAAGCACCTGACCTGGGTCATCCGATCGGGCGGATGCCGGTAATGCCTTGTTCGTGATTTAGATGCGGGCCTTCTCGATCCCTGTCATCTCGACCTCTCGCTCTGCCGAGAGCTCTGGCGACGTTATCATACTCCTCAACTCAAGGTGCTGGGAATCTACGCTTGCGTGCCCACTTAAATCTTTCGTTGGAACCGTCTGTCCATCACGTGTCTCTGCACTAGTCATGACGGTGTTTGCGACTGGTTCTTGAGAAGGTGGTGCAGTCTTCTTCTTCGCCTTCTATTGGCGTTTAGGTGCCAGACTCGCCGGGGCAGGTGCAGGAGTCGATGGCTGGTCACCGCTCGGCGTTGGATGTGGATAACGTTGACCTTGCTGCAGTACTGCTGGTCGAGCCGCTGGGGCAATCTTACCTTGCATTTGATGTTGCTGGTGAGCCGCGTTTGGAGCCATAGATGGAACTTGCCCAAGCTGTCCGTTAACAGCGTGGAACAGAACTTGCGGGTGCGCCCTTGTAACTGTTAGCAGCGGTCTATACAATTTGATGCAACGTAAATTATACTGACGTCGAGACGTGTACCTGCAGGGTCTGCTCCATCGAGGCATCATCGCGCTCTACCTTGACAGAATCCTTATCACCAGTCAAGTCGATAGATGCACCTGAAGTCCCTGTGCGTGTAGGTTTATCTGAAGCCATAGTTCGAGACGATTGCACAGACTGCGCGCAGTTGTCAAGGGTTGCAGGGCGAAGGAATCCCAAGAGACCAGAGGTTGAAGGCATCGTAGGCGCTCAAGTACGGGGGTGGATTGCGAGTGGGATCGTTCGAACTTTTATCGTGGACGGGCACCATAGCGGGTGGGCCACGACCCCGACCTTCACTCGTTCTTCCAGCCGTTTTGGTATCGCTTCAGTGACTACGTTGCCGTCACTTACAATCGGAAAGCTCAGGCTGGTTTGTGATCGAGTGGGCCCATAGCGAATGAAGCGGCTCAGGCCTTATGGGGGATTCTAGTAACAAAACAAAGCTCCATGGCGTGGTGTTCGCTCAAAGCACTGTCATTCCACTGGCGACAGCGATGCATAAGGCCCAGGACGGGTTTGAGGAACAGGGCTAGTGGACGGCCTAGGCAGGAACACCAAAGAGTATCGCTTGGGCCTGGGACATAGCACCTTACGTGCTGACAATTATGTCCAACTCAGCTGACCTGTTTGCCAAAGCAGGCGCGAAAGGGAGGTGCGAGATGAGGAGTCCGTTTCCACAAGTATTCGGCCAAAGCATGGTTCAACACGGCGTAATGGAAAAGACAAACAATACGCGAAGATATTGATAGTAAAGGCACTGCCTTCGAACACTATACAGTATATGTGAGGACGTGAAATGTCGTTACAAACAAAGGAGATAGCTATCGTCACCTTGCGCGGGCAATCCCCCTTTCAAGGTCCGGAGATGCCCAGTCGTGACTTTGCTTTTGCAGCGACTCTTGCGACGCCTTCTGACTAGGACCCTCATCCGGCTCTTCAAGGACGGTGACCTTTGTTGTCTTCATGATGCCTGCACCTTTGCCCTCTTCGTCTTCCAGAATTGCGCGCTCGCTGTCTGAGTCACTGTCAAGCGCCGATTCGCCCGGATGAACACTCTTGTGTGTACGCTTGTTAGCCTCGTATGTGTCTAGTCTGATGTGGTGACCATTGGTCGAACGTCCACCGTAGCCATATGCCGAGTTTGGTGTTTTAGAATTTGCTAGTGTTGATGGCAGGATCTTTTGGAAGATACTGTCGAAGGCCTTGCGAAGAGGAGGCAGGGATGCGATAAGGATGCCAATGGACAATTCGGATGAACTCCAGATTCCGAGGTTGACGCCTGACCAAGTCGGATCTATGTCTGTTAGTATTGAGAATGCAGGAAGGCGCCCACGCGGCTCACCAGTCGTCTGTGTGATCGTCTTGAGCTCAATGGTCTTGAAAATGGAGCAAATGGTTGCACTGCGAGGCTTCTCCGTTAGATCAGGATCTTCATGACGGACTAGGATTACTGCTTACGGGATACTTAATAGGAAGACGATGCGTATACCCCACTGTGTCTTTCGTGACAGCTGAACTTGCGACAGATAGATAAGCGGCGCAGCCATGTAAATCACATCAGTTAAGATATTGCAGATGCCCTGCGTATAAGAAAGCCACAGGGTACCCTTAGCCCAACAGTGCTTCTTTCCTGGGTAAGCAAAGTTCCAATTCGCTTCAAGCGGCGAGCATCCAAAGAGCGTTAACACCGGCGCGAGGAAGTTGAAGGCAGTCACCAACGCGATGGAGAGCCAAACGATAGCCTGATAGATCTTGGAGAAGTTGAGCACAAGCAGCCAAGCGCAGATTGACCACTTGAGAACCGCGACACCAACGATGTTGACCACTTGTGCTATCCAAAGGTAGTACGAGTAGCGCATAACATCGACTGAAGGATCAAAGATGTGTCTGCCTAGCCCAGCATCCACAACAACCTGATTGATAGCACACGCGCTGATGTTGAGAAGCTGGAAACAACCTTGTTAGATCTCCCGGTCGATCTGAAAGTGGGTACAGAACCTACAGTGGCGATGATCAACAGGTAATCGCATACCATGAACTTGCGTCCATGCATGAACCCATACACAACTCTCCAGACGAGGAAAGCTGTGCTGATGATCATAAGAGTCCACGCTGGGACGAGGATCTTGATCCGTTCATTAGGCCATTCTCCGGTGTGCGCTGGACCCGGAATCTCCATTGTGTGCGATGGCCGTCCGAAAAAGAGAAAGAGAAGACGACGGCCAAAGGCGGCGGTGAGCGGCACCGATATGTAGGCAACCTGTCCTCCTATCCCGTCCTGGAAAACAGCTGCAGTCACACGTGGTACGTGGAAATGCAAAACCGACAATCTGGGACAGATCACGGATATAATCACTGATCCGAGCAGTGGGATACGAGTTTCCAGACCGTATTGCAGGGACAAATCTTGCACAGGGATGTCGATCCACGGACCAAACAGTTCATGGTGTGACCTCGCCTTGAATGAGAGCCCACAGGGGTTGAGCGGCAGTGATTGGAGAAGGGATGGTGATGAGTGGGGTGGCTTGCTCTGAAACCGCCATAGACCGTAAGCCGCCGCGCATCTGGTTCATAGAGTGCCAGAGGATGTCTGATACAAGTCGACAACTGAGATGTGTGACAGCATGGATCAGAGCCTTGCCAACGTTCTAGTTGTCAGTGTCAACGTTGGAATATTTGACGGTATGTGGGGATGACTGACGGCTGCAATTTGACAGAACTCTCTATAGCGGAAGGTGGTGTGACTTCTTGGTCTCGAGTCGTGAATCAGAGCTAGCGAGTCGGGCGGGGGTTTGCCTGAGGTTTCGCATTCAAAGTCCATTCTTGATGTCAAAATCGACCCGTCCCGCTGCTGCAAGAGCGAGGTCAAGAATTTGCTCACGCCACCGCAGAAGCTCGGTACCCAGGACTTGAATGTGCAGGTCATGACACCGTCAGCGACAGGACCTCTCTGTAAGCATCTTAGGGTTCTGGAGACGGGCAGAAGCCACTCGTAATTGAGGCTTTGTTCGTATGTGGAAGCGAGCCTGTAAGCTTATTCGAACAAGCTCATCGCGGGGGACCATTGACCGAGGTGCGGCAGTTGTGTACCTGACGCGTATATTTCTGGTAGGTAATTGAGCCCCGGAGCAGATGTCCTTGGATTGGACGAGGACATCGAGGTTGGTAGACTAGTCCGCAAGTGCGCCTCTGCCATGGCTGCCGTCCGCCTACCTTCGGGAGCATCCCTGCTGCCATGTAACGTGGCCGGAGCTAGGATAAAATACTTCAATCTTTCTTGGAAAAGATGGCTTTGATTGGCGAGGTGTGATCCAGGTCCATCAGTACCTGTGCGGCTAAGCTTATCGTGAGGCTACCGCTTACTGGATCCCTCTTCTTTCAGTAGTCCAAACGGTCCGATTGTTTGGTAACTCTCCGGCGCAGGAATGCGGCGTACTGCGGCGTAGACTCTGGGGAACACAGGAACATCAATCAAGACGTACAGCAACGCAGCAGCAGAGAGTCCACCCATGCGACTACCGTTGGTCACTGTACATCTGCCCCGGCTCTGTGTGCGCAGATTGCCGCGCAGTCCGATGTTTGTCTTAATACAGACATTCGCCCGCGTTGGTGAGACCGGGACCGCAAAACCGAGCCGTGGTGGGGACTGACTCGAGTCGTGCACGGTGATTCTCATGCAGAACGTGCACTCAAAGAATCCTCACAATTTCGCCATCATGGACTTTCGCTCACCTTACTAAACTGAATCCCAGGGCATTCATGCGTGCTCCGATGCGGAGGGTCGGACGCTGCTTTCAGGTTCATTTCCAATACCCAACACTGATTGCGCAACACCAATAATAATCCCGGTAAGGTCCAGGTCTCTGGAGGTCAAGAGCGACTAGGTAAGGCTTCTAGAACTGTTCGACGGTGGGGTTAACGTCTTGTACCTGTCAGAATCTCTTCGGAGTGGAGTCGACTTGGGGTTGTGGTCTACGATGTTCTCTATGGGATTGACGACGGTGGCTTTTGCATCGGGTAATGCGCCGCGCCGTTTTAACAGCGACGTTCAAATAAGTACCAGACCCTGGGGCGCATTGACTCGCTGTCGTGCTGCAATTTCTTGGGGACGGATTTGGCCTAATAACATAACATTCTAGCCCGGAGAAGGATTGCATAGCCGCCACTGTTTGTTTACAGGCATCGAATTTGCTCGCCCTTTGCCTTGATGTGGGACTTCCTGTTATCGACGAAAGGGGTCTCCGGGATGTAGCGAACTGCCGACGTTCTCAGGTGGCGTGGGACTTCTCCGACCAATGCGAACGCTCTTCTCGGTCGTATAAAGGCTTTAGTGTCCGCAATACTTTCAGCGCCCATCCACGAGCATCCCAGATCGCTTTCATTAAGACTTTAATATACCTGGGTCTCAAGATGCCAGTCTTCTCCCGTTTGGCCGTGGCCGTCCAGCTTCTCAGCATCATCTTCACTCCTGCTCTCGCAGCTACTACTCCTAGTACTTACGACTATGTTATCGTTGGTGGTGGTGTCACCGGTTTGGTGGTTGCTAACCGCTTGACCGAAGACAAGCGTGGTAAGTCACGTTGATGCATGTGGATCTGAAAGATGGAAAAACTGATGTGGAATACCAGTCTCTGTCCTGGTCATCGAGAGCGGCGAGTCTGTTGACAGCCCTGGAAACATGATCCCTTACAAGGCCAACGACCTCACCAGTGCTAATGGTTTGATGTGGGATGGTCTCACATCTCTTCCTGAGCCAGGTCTGGGCAACTCGACATACAACGTCCTAGTTGCCAAGGTCCTTGGAGGTGGCTCGGTCGTTAACGGAATGGTGTACGATCGTGGTTCTGCTGCTGATTATGATGCCTGGGAGGCTCTTGGCAACAACGGCTGGGGCTGGGCTGGCATGGAGCCTTACTTCAAGAAGGGTACAACATTCCAGCCTCCCTCTGCGGCAGTTGCTGAGGCCTTCAACATCACCTGGGACCCCGAGACGTACGGCAATGGTCCTCTTGCTGTCAGTATTACTGACACCCAATACCCCGACATCAAAGATTACTGGGCTGCTTGGAAAGCCACCGGCGTTCACGTTCCTGAGGATGGAAACAACGGTGAGGCTTACGGGCCTTCCTGGTACGCCAACACCATGGACAAGAAGACCGGTCGTAGGGCGCACGCACGCTATGCATACATTGACCCTATCGCTCAGCGCACCAACCTCAAGATCCTCACTGGCACTACAGCCCAGAAGATCGTCTTCGGTAACGGTAGTCAGAAGTCGATGGCTACCGGAGTCGAGATCACCGACGCCTCCGGCAAGACCTCGACCGTGAACGCGAAGAAGGAGGTCGTTCTTGCCGCTGGTGCCATTCAAACTCCCAAACTGCTGCAGCTTAGCGGTGTCGGTCCCAGGTCCGTCTTGGAGGCGGCCGGTGTGAATGTCAAGGTCGAATTGGACGCGGTGGGTAGCAACTTCCAAGACCACCCCTATGCCACTGTTGTCTTCAACACCACCCCAGTCCACTACCCTAGCTCCACCCTGATTGCGACCAACACCACATTCAACGCCTCCGCTTGGGCTCAATACGAGGCAAATAAGACTGGACCGTACACGTACGCTCGTGGCAACGCTCTTGCTTTCATCTCCTTGCCCGACATGACTTCGGACGTCAGCTCGATTGTGGCTAGCTTGAACAAGCAGCAGGATGCTTCTTACCTCCCGAGCTTCTACAAGGGCAACAAGAAGCTGCTTAAGGGCTTTGCTGCGCAGAAGAAGATTATCGCTGGTCTCTTCCAGCGCAAGGACGCCGCTGTCGCCGAGTTCCCCGTACCTGCTGATGGCACATACGGTCTCGTTGGTGTTGAGAAGCCCCTTTCTCGCGGTTTTGTTCACATCAACGCAAAGAACCCCACTGGATCCCCCGATATCATTCACAACGCTTTCGTCAACCCAGTCGACAGGAGTGTCATGGCTATTGGTCTTCGTTTCTTCCGCACTGTTTGGGCCCGCCCTGAACTCAAGGAGTACAAGATCAGCGAGACTGTCCCCGGTGCTCAATACACATCTGACGAAGACATCTACTCAGCTCTTCTTGCCCAGGCTTCTCTGTCACCTACGCTCGCCCACCCCTCCGGTTCATGCCCCATGATGCCTGAGAGCGCTGGTGGCTGCGTCAGCGACAAGCTCCTTGTGTACGGCACACAGCACCTTTCCATAGTCGATGCTTCCATCATTCCTATCATCCCCTCATGCCACTTGCAAGCCACCGCTTACGGCATTGGTGAGAAGGCTGCTGCCGTCATCAAGGCCAGGGCATAACCCTGTGGTTGCTGAAGCTTGACCCTTCTTGTACATATAACTACCAAATCCATTTATACCTCTTCCATCTTCCATCCCTTTGACCACTCTCATCTCAAACTTGATGGATTCTGAACACGTGATGCTGCCGACAGGGTTCGTGACCACCAGTGGGGCAGCCACGAGTTGGGCCGTAAAATTTCCAGTGGACCGTCGGCGGCATGAAACCGAATCGTGCGACAAGCCTCGGTGTGAAACAAAAGCGCAATGACCGCAAGCGAGCGATCGACATATCTTCCAGGATGAAGACGTAAGAATACGATGAACTTCAGATCGTGTCGTTGTACGGTTGATGAGCTTTGACGCGACCTGCCAGCTGGATGCGTCAGATTGCGCCAGTCTCAATTTGATCTAGCGGACTTGGCATAGCCAAAACAGGCTGCTCCTTCAAGGTCCTCGACAGCGACACTGTGTTTTTACAGCCAGGAACGCTGTCATCCTGTTGGCACTAACTGCCAGCCTAGAAGATCAAGCCTGTGATATTCGGAGTACGTCTTCCGTCGCGATATCGATGTGCAAATCCAGTGGTGAAGTCTGCACCGGCCGATGTCCCACCAACGAGAACCCCATTCCTTGGATCGATTTGAGGAAGACTGCTTGCGTCTCCTATGCCGCTCCACTTCGGAACGTCCCTGAAGTCTTCGAAGCCGACCGGGAATGGGCTTTCCAACGTGAGACGGTGCTCGAGGCTGAGGATGCGTATGTCAACTTCCGCAGCCAGAAGTATGAAAGAGCGATCATCTGTCTTTAGCAAGCCAGACACGAAGACGCCACCATGCATGTACAGGACGAGTGGTAAGTGAGATCCGCCCTTGCGACGGTAGGCACGGAGGCAGATATCGTGGTCATCACGCGTCTTGATCGTGAACTCAAAGGTGTCAAGGGCTGGGACTGACAATATGTCTCTGCGCTCCCGAGTCATCCCAACGCCTTTGTTCATCCCTAGAGGTGGATTGTTCAGATACTGCGCCTGGATCCACCTCTAGGTTACCTAATATGACAACCCAACACAATCAGAAACTGTTTGGCCGTAGACTCACATCAATCTTTTGCGGGTGCAGCACAGCATACTTGCGGTATTCGGCCATCATATGTAATGGAGATGACTGTGCGGCTCCAGTCCTTGTGTGATTAGGGTTGATTGATCACCAAGACTACGGTTTGATCTAAACAGATCAACTTGTTGGTCGCGACATGTCACCAGTGTCTTCTGTGTTCAACAGAATACGTTCATTCTGGTATTAGGCGTTCAGCGCGCTGGATATTCAATTTGAACGAGCATCATGCAGAAGAACGAGCGGGAACAGCAAAAGCTCTGATGAACATTAGAAGAGATCCTTCAGTGAACGTGTGTCTCTGGACATTTGAGCAGATAGCACTCATTGTTTGGTGTCTCTTGACTGCTAGCAAGCTCATCAGAGCGAACCACTTAGTCATTAGAGTGGCACTGACCGTTTTCTCTAGTTCCCGTAGCTCAGACATCATATTGGCTTCAAACTCGCAACACCAAGACAGCAAGATCCTCGCCTATATTTCACCGCCTGAACAGGAGAAGACTAATATCATCGTGCAAGCAAACCATGAAGCGCTTGATGGCTTGGTCAAACCTCTCTCTCAAGTCCACCACTCCTGGTATCAAGAAAGTCGAACGCTTCAGTGATGTCCTGTACCGCTCTGGTAGATCAGGGCGCCCGCTCCTTTACGCACTTGCTGCCTCCATTGATCTGACAATGTTTGGCTACGCTCTCGATCAAGGTATCACTTCGCAATTCACCGTCATAGCCGCATCTTCGTTGGGACATAACGCCGAAATCGGTGCCGTCAACACCACCACATTAACCACTCGTGCGGTTTCCAGACCATTCCTCGGAAAGCTTTCAGACATCACACCACACCTAATAAGCTGTGTGATTTTCTCGATCTTCTATGTTGCTGGGCTTATGGTAGCAGCGACCTGCGACAGCATCGCTGCTTACGTCATTGGCACTTCGTTCACAGCCTTCGGAAAACCGGGGTTGGACTTGTTGGGCGATATCATTGTGGCAGATCCCACGTCTCTAGAGCGGCGCGCTTTTTGAAGTTGCATTCTAAGTAGTCCGTTTATAGTTACAGTCTTCATCAGAAGGTTCATCGCAGATGCCATGATACCGCACTAGTCAGTCAGTCGTGTTCTGTCTTACCCTCTGGCCTTCGCTGACGTTGGAGGTTCGCAACTGGCGCTTGGGCCTTGAGATCTTTGCTACTATGGTACCAGTCTTTCTGACACCTGCGATCTGGACACTATACGGAGTACAAAGACGAGCGGACAAGCTTGGTGCCATCAGTTTTAGCGAGGCTAGCATGACTCGTAGAGAAGATACTGAGGTCCAAATGAACAGTGACTACCTCAATCTCGCCTGGCGTGGCATCATCGATGCCGACCCCATCAGTCTCATCGTTCTCAGCTGTGGCTTCGCCCTTGTGCTACTCTCGTTCAACCTTGCGAAGACAGCCAAAGGAGGCTGGAGCAATCCGTCCATGATCGCCGTGCTTGTTGTTGGCTTCGATACATTGTGGATGTTTGATGCTTTCGAGATTTGTTTTGCGCCAAAACCTCTTATAACTCGCCGGATCTTCAGGAACAAGGCCTTCATCTAGGTTGCCGGTCAGATGGGGAGCCCGACACGCGCAACCTACTTCTCGTGTATGTTTACATCATCAGAGACTGGTCGAGCTTTGCCTGGAACACATTCTTGAACACCACAGCCTTGGTGCTCTGCCTCTTCGGCCTTCCTGGTGGCCTTGTCCACCGCTACTTGCATCACTGCAAGACACTTACGGTTTTTGTGCTGTGCTTATCGGCAATGCCAACTTGAGATCGATCGATGTGCGCAGCACCCAAAACATTGGTGCATCATCATGTCACAGCGATTGCCAGGTCATGGTATTTTCACAGTCATTGGTGCACATGTCGGGTCTCAAGCATCAGTACCACATGAGAACGTGTCTTCAGCTATAGCGATCATTGCCCTGTGGAGTACACCAGCAGCTTCAATGGGGACTACGATTGCTAGATCTATCTGGCAAGACAAGGTACTACCATTCATGCGCGAGGAAACGTCAGACGTGCCGGAGAAAACGTCCCGGACGATTTACGGAAACACTGAGAAGCTGAGAACTGAGTACAACTAGAAGAATCCAGCTCAGCAGGGTACTGTTAGAGCAGGCACTCATGTCAATAGGATAGTATCCTTGGTGGCTGTGGTCTTGAAGATCTTACCTGTAATATTTTCGTTATGTACGCCTGGTAAGTTCTGCATCCTCAATCGAGATGATGCGCTGATGAAACAATGGACCGCTATCTTGGAACGCAGCAGAACGCTGTGAAAAACAAAGGTGTCGACAGTCAAATAGTGGAAGTGGAACGGACAGCTGAAGAGATCGAAAAGATCGGGACATGGGTAACGCTCATGCATCTTTATCGAGAGGAGACTTAAACAGCAACCTCGAGGTATAATCAGGAAGTCGGACACGATATATCAACCAATATGAACAAACGCTCGCTCCTCTGCTCGTACATAGCCACGACAACTGCTGGCGCTTAGCCCAGAAGCGGTGTCTCCTTATGGTAGACCGGCTTCAACATTTGCAAGCCTTTCCTTCTTACTACGACTTTGTTGTCCTTTCTTCTCCCGCTTGAGTGAATTCTTCTCCTGCTTGAGCATTTTCTTTTCCTTCCTTGAAAGTTGAGGGAACTCGCTCTCAGGACCAACAAGTACCCTTCCAGGATGCATCACGCCAAGCATGAGAAGGGCGAGAAACATCGGTGTGGCATCGAGACAGTATACGTAGGCTTCGTTAAAGAGCATGGGGTTGCCCGGTTCGAAGCCTTTGGTGAACTCGACAAGCCGGAAGATGATGCGAATCTAGAACAGTCAGAATAGAGGACGAAAGAGCCACAGGTTGAACCAACCGTAACCAAAACGAGGACAATGAAAATTGTCCACATCTGTAGGCGCCAACCTATTCGGTTCCCCGGCATTTGGCCTTCTTGTTCAATCGGTATCATGTCTCTTACAAACTTAATTCCAAGGCCGGCAAACACGACCTGCATGCTGTCAGTAGGATACCACTGCTACACAAGCGGTGCTTATTCACAATAAAACCTTCTTGTATACCCACACCAGCCATGTAGACCTTGAGACCGATCTTCTGAACGCCATCATCGCTTCCGGGATTGATCATCATGCCGCCAGCAGCTTGTACCAGGAAGGATGCGACGTCCGCCCAAACAAAGTATTTCGCGATTCTTGATGCTTTTAGACTAGCACAACGGTGCTCAGGATGGAAGAAGTGTACGAGTCGCCCAAAGGTCATGTAGACAAAGGCATTAATCCCTAAGGCTGTCAGCTATAGCAACATGACCCAGCATGACTTCAGCTCACAGAGTGGCGCGAGTAAGAACAACAGCTGACTTGCCGTCACAAGTCCTACGTTCTGTTGATTTCTACTTCCAAGCGTGCGACATACGAAGCTGGTCAATTCAAATAAGACGCCCGTGACGACCACCCATGTGAAGTGCTTCCTATACCAGAAAGCTTGGAAAATGTGTCCGACGGTCAGGATGCTGAAGAGCACGCTGAACAGGATAGCGGCTGCGAACGACGGATTGTACGTGTAGTATGCGTTGCAGGCTGAGTAGTCACCGACTCTGCCGAATTTGCCTGGCACAGCGGTTGTACATTCTGGAGAGGGTGAAGATTCGGCGCGAGAAGCAAGTTGGATGTATGAGATAGTAGATGTTGGGATGATAGGCATTTTGGCAACCAAATGGTAACGCTTTCAGGGTGATTCCCCTGTGGCTGAGGACCTGAGGATGGGATTTGTTGCCTTGATCTACTCATTCAAATATGCTGCTACGCTAAATCAGCTCTTCTTGACCGGAATGGCCTGCGCCCTTCTGCATTCGCAGTTTGTATTCCTAGGAGGTAGGACGCGCGGTTGTATGGTAGGCTAAGCCACCTCGCGATGGCTAAGCATTGAGAGTTGAAGGTTGTGGGGTCTGTGTCAGCCTTCAGGCCAACCACGCATTCAAGGGCTGTGTGTTGCTCAGCCTCCCTCGTAAGAACGTCCCAAGTTCGATGATATAGACATGGGAGCTGACAATAACCTTCTTTCAACTAGGCCATGAACATCTCAGCGCGCGTCCGGGAGGATGTCAGTAAGTTGCTACAGCTACTGGTTGTATATCCGAATCGCTGCATTTCAACCACTTCCATCGGTGTAAGCGAGCGCTTGAATGTTGAGATCAGATTTTCGGAACCGCGATCGGATTCTTGTTCATCACAAAAGCGCCTTTGCCCTCGGCAAAGACCTTGCCCTGCCCATCTTCGACCCAGCCCACTGACTCGATCCATCTTCCTTTCTTCCGCACGACCTTTGCTCTGCAGAGCAACACACATGGTGTAGTCACTGCTGCTTTGTACTTGACATTCAGATCGGCTGTTGCGCAGGTATTATCGTAAATATGCGATATCAGCGTTCCCATTACCTGATCCAAAAGCGTCGCTGTCACTCCTCCATGCAAGCGCCGTACTCCACCATCCACATCTTGTCCGAGACTGATCAGAAGGTACATCTCCGGTGTAGCCGGATCTGTCGCGCTCCACACGTACTCTTCTTTAGACAGCACGGATAACTGTGACTTCGCAGCTTCAATATCCCCAGCACCTGCGCCGCCAGTGGGAGCATTTCCAGTGAAGACAGCCTTTTCGTCATGCTCTTTGTCAACTTTGCCAGGCCTGTACATTGACAGAAACGCTCTCAATGCTTCGTCGGTGAACAATGTCTTGGTGAAGAACGTGTTCGATACGTCATCGCGTTGGTCGGGGACCTGGCGCTTTTGTATCCGTGTAATCATTGGATCGGAAAGGAGGTCTTGACACCAATCTAGCGAGGTGAAGTCCTGCAGGTGTTCGATTCTGTCGTGCGCAGAGTGATGGTGCGGTAGCCGGCTCATGGCGCCATTCGAGAAGACCCGAAGAGAGGGATTGGGGCAGCGTAACAAAGGAACTTTGTCAAGGTTCAGCAAAATTATAAGAAAACGTCGTGGATGAGTTTCAAAGCAGTGCCATCTCAGCGCGTTGGAACGACTTGCGACTCCTCAGTTGGGAGGTGCGAGGGGAGCGACTTCCGAGGTTGGTTTGCGCCGAAGTTCAGGGCACACTTGCCTTGCTGAGTCAGGAACGCGTCTGAAAACCTCTTTCTCCTTCAGCTGCACCACGCACTAACACAATCTTTGGAGCTCTTCCGCATTTTAAATAAGCAGCAGACGATACGATAATGTGCTCAAAACATCAAAATCACAAAGACGGCCTGCAATGGCGTCAAAGTCGGTGTTCTCTCAACGATACTATGAGGTGACCTTTTTCATAGCATAACCCCGAGAGTATTCCTGGTACGTCGGGGACTGTCTGTCACTCTTACAGGCTTCAAGAGATGGGTCATCCTCGTGTAACAAGATGCAAGGACCTGAATTTCCGGGTCGGGTGAGCTCCAGCGTCGTGGCGAAAAGACAACGCGACCTCAAGACTGTATTCGAACGCCCAGCTTTCCCGGGCGTACTCAAGCTTTATATTGCGACGCGGACAGGCCGAGTGTTGGTGGCTAATGCTACAAGGCTTGAGAAAGATGACATGCCAGGGTCAGGATGCTAGCCATTGTTGTGCCTGTACATGCTGGAGAGTGCAACATCACGCCTTCACGATGTCTCTTTCCAATATACAAGATACGAGAAGTTCTGAACACCTTCCAGATCGGCGTTAAACTCTTTTTGCCAAGTTCGCGCCGCGATAACAGACTTCATTTCCTGAACGTCTGGTTGCACATTTGGCGATGACGCGAGGCTGGGCAAAATTGCATATTCTCAACCCTACCATGCGAGGGCTTGGCCACAACCACCCAAGGCAACATGCAGTGGGATATAACAGTCTTACATCTTTGCACAATCATGAACTCACAGTCGGACTTCTAAAGTCTTCTTGGGAAGACGCCCGCGCTTGTGCACCACCATGGCGGCTCTTTCCGCATCGCATCTGAAGCATCTCTTCTGGGGAGATTCGAGCGATAATGTTGATGCTGTAGACGTTAAGGCAAAGAACGCACAGATTGGCGAAGAGGTCTACGTTGACGGGGTACCTATTTATCAAGATGCCAACGGAGCTCCTGTCGAGACGGTCAGCCCACTTGGGTACCATGTGGGTTGGGCCGGAATCTTGTTCCTCAATGTCAGTCAGATGGTAGGAACGGGAGTCTTTAGCACACGTAAGTTGGACCTTAAGCCACCTTCACGATCAAACGGAACCATTTTGACATCATACACAGCGGGTTCAATTCTACGCGCGCTCGATTCCGTCGGTCTGTCGATCCTGTACTGGATCTTCGGTTTCATCATTGCCGCCAGTAAGCAGACTCATCCACGATATTGTGTCAATGTACTGATGAATCGCAGCCGCTCTCGCAATCTATCTGGAGTATGCATCTTTGTATCCAAATCGTTCTGGAGGACAAACTGCCTACCTCGAGCAAGCTTTTCCCAAGCCTGCCTTCTTGTTTCCGGTCACATACGCCTTCTTTACAGTTGTGTTCTCATTCTCAAGCAGCAATGCTGTGGTGCTGGCTCGTTACATCTACCGCGCTGCAGGATACCCGGCTACTGAGTGGGAGAACAAGGGTCTTGCCATGGCTTCGTACACATTTCTAGCGTTCCTGGTAAGCACGACAAACGGTTTGGACATCCAGCTCTGACCAACGTATAGTGCCTAATTTCGACCAAATGGTCCATGCGGCTCATGAACCTGATCTCGCTGGTGAAACTGATCATTCTGCTCTTCATCGTTGTCACTGGATTTGTTGTATTAGGAGGAGGGACCAGTGTTCAAGATCCGCACGCCAACTTTCGCAATTCTTTCGATGGAATTACTAACAACGGGAACGATCTGGTCAATGCCTTGGTCAGCATCAATTTCGCTTACCAGGGATACGCGAACGCTTTCAATGTCACGAACGAGATCAAGGTGTGTTCTCGATACTGCTGTATCCCATACTTCTCTAACATCGACAGAACCCTTTCCCGCTCTTGAAGAAAGTGGCTCCCATCTCGCTCATCATCGTCTTCATCCTCTACGTGCTCGCGAATGTAGCCTATTTCGCAGCCGTACCAGCAGCTGAGATTCGAGAGTCAGGCGAACTCGCTGCTGCTCTGTTCTTCGAAGCTGTTTTCGGCACGAAAGCCGCTAAAGGTCTCCCCGCTTTGATCGCTGTCAGTGCAGCTGGCAACATTATGGCTGTCATTATTGGCGCTACCCGCCAGATCCGTGAATGCGCACGACAGGGTGTCATTCCTTTCCCTCACGTGTGGGCTTCAACAAAGCCTTTCGGCACGCCCTTTGCACCAGTTCTGCTCAAGTGGGTGATGACCTGCATTGTCATCCTTGCGCTACCTTTCGGCGATGCCTTCGACTTCCTGGTTGATTTGCGGTCCTATCCAGATTCCGTCTTCATCTTCTTGATGGTCGTTGGTATCTACGCCATCCGTTATCGTCGCAAGAAAGAAGGGCTACCCCCAGCTCAATTTCAGGCGTGGCACTCTGCACTGATCTTCTCCGCGCTCGTTTGTCTCTTCATCCTCATTATGCCTTGGGTTCCTCCAGAGGACGGAGGTGATTACTCATTCTGGTATGGTACTTACATCGTCGTCGGCATTGGCCTGCTTATGGGCATGGGTATCTACTATTACGTGTGGGTGCACCTGCTGCCTCGCCTCCGCAACTACAGCATCAGGCCATTGACCGTAGTCAACGAGGATGGAAGTGTCGTGCATCAGCTGAAACGGGTACCAAATGCGGAGGTTGCAGAGTGGGACAGACTCCACGATGAGGCCGGTAACGTGCTCAGCGAAGCTACAGGGGTTGACAACACAGGCAATGCGCATCTGGTACACAGAGTCAAGGTCAAGGACACGGCGATCGATTACACCACTGAAGAGAAGGTCTAGATGACCAAAGCATATCAGTGGAAAGTATAGTTTTTTCTTATCAGTCTACGGGACTAGGATCGCTCTTCCTCTTACCTTGCCATCTCTCAGGTCTTGTACGGCACGCTCGTACTCGGAGAGCTTGTACTTCGAGGTGTGGAGCTTCACCTTGCCCTGTGCAGCCAGGACCATCAGTTCAGTGAGATCGTTGTAGCTGCCAACCAGGTTTCCAATGAAGTTAATCTCCGTAGAGATAATGTCGATTGTGGGGATGTCCAAGTTCTCGCCGTACCCTACTACGTAGTAGTTCCCCGCTCTTCGCATCATCTTGACACCAGTCTTTGTGGAACCACCCTCAGCAACAAAGTCAATTACAGCTGCTGCACCCTTTCCTTGCGTTAATTTCATGACCTTCTCGAAGAATGATCCATCTTTGTCAACTTGTAGCGTGTGGTCGGCTCCAATGGAAGTGGCAAGGTCGAGAGCGGCTTGATTGCTGTCGATGACTATCAAGGTAGCCGCACTCATGGCTTTAATACATTGAATCCCAATATGACCAAGCTAGCAAGTGCTGTCAGCTTCCATCTCCAATTTGTTGAAATGATACATACACCCCCCGCTCCGATAATGACACAGTAGTCGCCTGGCCGTAGTGTTCTCGCCGCTTTTGCAACAACATGGTAAGCAGTCAGACCAGCGTCGGCAAGAGCCGCAACGTCTGATGGTTCGAGTTTGTCGTCGAGTTTGATCACACTCCGAGCTGTAGTGCGAATGAATTCGGCATATCCTCCATCTACATTGATGCCTGGGAACTTGCTATCCTCTGTATATCGTCAGAACTGACCTTTTCCGTATCGCACAGTTACATACCGCAATGCACATCGTCTCCAAATCGACAGGCCGTACATAAACCGCATGTGACAAGCGGGTGCAGAATAACCTTATCACCAACCTTAATATTGCTCACCGAAGCACCAACTTCGTGCACCCATCCTGCATTCTCATGGCCAATCGTATATGGCAACTCAACATTAGACTTCTCTTTCCACTCGCCGTCGCAGATGTGGATGTCGGTTCGACATACGCCAGCTGCGCCAACACGGACAATGACATCGAGCGGGGACTGGACCGTGGGCGTGGGCACATCATGCATCTCCATGGGCGCATGGTACGCCATGACTCGTACGGCTTTCATGGTTTTGGTGGCCATCTTGTAGGGATGTGGGCTGGTGAGTGAGTAGGCCGAGCACCTTAATGGCTACACCCTTTGTATATATACCTGGGGTACCCGAGCGGGGTGCTAGAGTGGCTTGCCGATTTTACACAACATAAACGAGGTGGTAGGTCTGGAAGGTGCTGATTTGTATGGTGCGGAGATAGGTCCGTTATGAAGCCTACTTCCAAAACGTGGGGAAGTGCAAGACTGCGGCTAGCTTCCTTCATCCCGGCGGGGAAGCTCCAGAGACAACGACTACCTTGACCTTTTGAATAATGGCAACTTCCAGTCTACCACGGGCATTCAGAAAGCTTCCTTTGCTCGGGGTGCTCTTCGTACATCTCGGTCTTGCAGCTTCTCAAAATTAGCTCTTAGGCGTTCGTCGCATCTTGGATGGAGGTCTTTCAATGTATCAAGGTAACGCCGAAAGTTTATTGTCGTCGCACCTAGTACATAAAGTTGGCCGGTCGAGGATGCTCGCTGGAACAATATGCAAGCGAGGTTGCTTTCAAGTTGAGAAGGCGGGAGGTTTCCAAAGAATTTCGTTATCGATCGTGAGACTAGGCTGAGGGCTCTATGCTCATGTAGCCATTGATCGCAGTAGACATTTGTCCCAACGGTGACTTTTATGTAAATGGAGTCGGCACTGCTCGTGCATACTTCCTGATTACATGCCTGTATTCAAATTGCCAGACAAGTCAAGCGGGCCGGCTAAGCCGTGTGCACCTGAGCAAGAGATTCATAGTGGAAAATTGACAGGACCCAGAAGAAACGAGAAAGCTTGATGTAGACAAGCAAAAATTGACATGGATGTCACATTTCCCGAATGCGAAGTGGGTTCTTGGTGGAGCAATCATTGATATTGTTCGGAATTCGGCTATTTCTGGCGG
The DNA here is from genome assembly GCA_021642125.1 of Nothophoma quercina. Classification (NCBI taxonomy): domain Eukaryota; kingdom Fungi; phylum Ascomycota; class Dothideomycetes; order Pleosporales; family Didymellaceae; genus Nothophoma; species Nothophoma quercina. The sequence continues at coordinate 624,424 of JAKIXB010000013.1, read as the reverse complement.
TGTTGGTGTTTGCGCCTTGCGTCCTGGCGCGTCACGCCTGGTTCAGCTGCAGCCACAACACCGTTTGTTGACAACTTGGCACGCGCTCTAGCTCTTACTTGCCTTTGAGTCTTACAATAGTTTGCTAACACACCTTCTTTATGGTTTCCAGATGCTAACAGAGACATTTGGCGGGTCCTTCCGTATCAATCAGGTTGCTGGTGGGGTAGCAGGCATGACGTCATTATCGAACGCGTACTTACACCATGGAAGGTTTCATGTCATGCGGAAGAAAGCGGCCACTAGGAGACGTAGATGCCTTATGATCAAGCTTGATGCGCTGACATGTACCCACGCATGAGAAGACTGGTATTCAGCAGAACAGTTCCGCCTCTAACCCTCTGCCTACGCCCACTAAGAAACATATATCCAGGCCATCGGTGTGTCGCAAACATGGCATCGCATTCAAATCAACATAAGAAGAGCGAGAAGTTTGGGCACCTGCCAATGTCTACTTCTGGACCCCAGAAGACAACTTTGACCGTAGGTTCTGACTGTTGTACTTGCAAGGTCTGTTGCTGATACAGGTACAGGGCAATGCACTCCTTCGTACACCATACTTCAACAAGGGTACAGCTTTCACAGCGGAAGAGCGCGCGACCTTCAAACTGCATGGTCTCATGCCCGACAATGTCCAAACACTCGACGAACAAGTGCGACGCGCATACGAACAATACAAATCACGGCCCAGTGACATAGCGAAGAACACATTCATGACAAGCTTAAAAGAGCAAAATGAGGTCCTATATTACAGACTGATCCTTGATCATCTGAAGGAGATGTTCTCAGTCATCTATACACCGACTGAAGGAGAGGCCATTGCCAATTACTCAAGGCTCTTCAGGAAGCCTGAGGGCTGCTTTCTGAACATTGGCGATGTTGACCGAGTGGATGATGATATCAGACAGTGGGGTAACCCTGAGGACATCGACCTCATTGTGGTCAGTGATGGCCAGCAGATCTTGGGAATTGGGGACCAGGGCGTCGGTGCCATCCTCATCAGCGTGGCTAAGCTGGTTATCTACACACTTTGCGCAGGTATCCACCCATCGCGCACGCTCCCTGTAGTGCTGGACTGCGGTACCGATGTTAGTGCCCTCAATTCAACTTTTAGTATGCGTTATGCTGACGTGACACCAGAACAAGGATCTCCTCGACGATGACCTCTACCTGGGTTTGCGCAAACCCCGCGCGAGCGGTGAAGAGTACGACAAATTTGTTGACACATTCGTCAAAGCGGCAAGGAAGCGATACCCCAGAGCGTACATTCATTTCGAAGACTTTGGCCTGAACAATGCCCGAAGAATTCTCGACAAGTACACGCCTGAGATTGCTTGTTTCAACGACGATGTACAGGGCACCGGTTGCGTAACTCTGGCTGCGGTTATGGCCGCTTTCAAAGTCAATGGTACAAAGTGGGATGAGGCGCGTTTTGTCATGTTCGGCTCTGGTACTGCAGGTACAGGAATCGCAGACCAGATCACAGACGCCATATCGCAGCGTACTGGCAAGTCGAAGGAGGAGGCATTGAAGCAGATCTGGTGAGTCCTTTCTCTGATCGCTCAAGGCCAATCAATGCTTACAATCTGCAGGTGCGTTGACAAGCCTGGTCTTCTGCTGGAAGGCAAGAAGGACGAGCTTACGCCAGCACAAGTGGGGTACGCTCGCAAAGATAGTGAATGGAAAGGCAAAGATCACAATGACCTGCTGTCTGTGGTGAAGGAAGTCAAGCCACATGTCTTAATCGGCACATCCACCAAGCCCGGCGCTTTCACAGAAGCAGTCGTGAGAGAGATGGCAAAGCATGTAGATCGCCCAGCCATCTTTCCACTATCAAATCCCACAAAGTTGCACGAGGCGAAACCACAGGATCTATATGATTGGACTGACGGCAGGGTACTGGTAGCCACCGGCTCACCGTTCGACCCTGTCAAGCACAATGGCAAAGAACACGAGATCTGTAAGTCGTGTCGAGTCCTGCATACGAACACAGCGCTAACGTCTTACAGCTGAGTGCAACAACTCGGTGACCTTCCCTGGTATTGGTCTCGGTGCAGTGCTCAGTCGAACGCGCCTGATGACACCCGCGCTCCTCGTGGCCGCCGTCGAAGCGCTAGCAGCCGCAGCACCCGTCGTTACTGGCTCTGGCTCTGGCCTTCTGCCGGATGTAGAGGATGTGCGCGAGATCAGTGTCCAGATCGCCAGAAACGTTATCAAGAAGGCTGTGAAGGACGATTTGGCTCAGGAGAAGGACATCCCCACTAATGACGACGACTTGGAGGAGTGGATTCGGGAGCAGATGTGGAACGCAGAGTATCGACCGCTGGAGTTGGTTGATGAGAAGGAGGCAGATGCTCATGCTAAGGGAGAGATGGGGACAGGTAGCCAGCAGAGGGAGGCGCGGTTCTAGGCATGTCTCATGACACGACATTGATATTGTTATAGTACAGATTCTACAATTGGTGAGACAGTCTCAAATTCATAAATAGTGCCAACTGTACATATGATAAATCGGGGGGCCTGCTGCAGCTCTGTGCTGCGATAGCGAAATTAAGAATTAGGTTCCCAACCACTTGGATCTTCATCTCCCGAATCCTTCCAAAGCTAGCTCTACCACTAGTTGCTGTCAAGCGCTTTGCAGTGACCTGAGCAGGGCGCCTAAATTCAACCGCCGAAACGACTGCCTGGATGGCGGTAGTACCGATAAGGTGTACCACCACGTCGCAGATGCGGTGTATGATTTTCTATTGTGGTGCAACTCGTCGAGGTACCGTAAGTGGGTTGTTGTGCGTTGCACTTGGGGGAGGGTTCGGCCAAAGGTGACGCCTCAGAGGGCGAAAAGTCTTAGTTCACTCATCGTGACCTGAAAACATGTCGTACGCAGTGTACCATCCCTTCATCTCCCATCTTCTGCTCCTCAGCCAGTGCTTCGTCTTGTCATTATTGTAAAGGTAGGGCTGCGTCCACCACTTTTCGTGCGCGCTGACGAGCCCCTTCTCGATATCGACATCGTTTGGGCACCGGATGTTCCACTTGTAATCGACCTCGGTCCACGGCATTGGGCCCTTCCAGTCGTGAATCTTGTTCATGAGGTTCTGTTCGGGGTACTTCGGATCGAACGAATCGGGAATCTCGAGGTACGATCTGTAGTGGTTGAATGCGTCCATGGAGGGTGCGAGGAGGAAGAAGCCAGCGTTCATGTAACCGATCGTTTTCAGACCGGTGCCTTCCTTCGGGGGGAACTCGTGGGTTGAATCCCACACTTCAGACAAACTGGCTAGCAGGTAAGTCTTGGGTAGCGGTGCCTCTCCATCGAGCGGTTTGTAGCTGCTCATTTGCTTCGTTTCGCGAATTTGCGCCCCAGGGTCTTGGAAGACGCCATCAAGTGGTTTGACAAGGACTGTATCGCCGTCGAGGACAAGGATGCGGCTGTATTGAGTCATTTCCCAAACTCGCAGCTTAGTCATGACATCGTTCCAGCGCTCCTCTGCAGCGTGCACCCATTTTGACTCAGAGCGGAGGAACTCAACCGGGTAAACGATAGCACCATCTCGGATCAAACGCTTGCGCCTCGACTCGGATACCGTGGGGGTCACCATAACCACAACATCAACGTTCTCAGCGCGTGTAGGCAAGTGGTGCACCAGTTGCCACACGAGAATACGGACCGCTTGGAAGTAGTAGTCGTTCTCGAGGTCTTCGTCCTGGTCTAGTGTGCCGGAGAGGAAGGTAACATAAGCTAGCTTCTCGCTGCCATCTGGATGTAACCCGGTGCCATTGACATTGCCATGTTCGGGGCTGACGATGTGATCAGGCGTGTGTTCGAGTCCGCTGTTCTCGTCGGCTCCGGAATTACTATGGCTGATCAGACCCGAAGGTTGTTTGCTGGGTTCGTGCTTTGTACTTGTGTAGGAAGTTGGGCTTTCGTAAACATGCAAAGATGATACCATCAACAAGAAAATTGCAATAAACGCAGCAGTAATAGCAATAACCCGGTATTTAGAGTCAAAGGCTGCCATGTTCACTGAATTCCGGATAGGGCTGGAGGAAAAGGCAGCAAACCCGATCGCGGGATAAGCCCGCAGGCAGACCGCATTATAAGCAAAGGCAGTCTTGTGCGCCTGTGCAAGACCCTGAAATGTCTTGTGGGTGATCGCGCACCGTTATTGGGATAAGTCTGAGACTTACAATTTCTTTTTGATCCAGGAGTGTAAAACCTACATAACCGGGCGCATGGATTCTCGTTACCAGGGGTCCTGCAACGTGTCTGAACTGAACGCGACAAAAAGCTGCGCAGAAGTCGCGACCCTGGGACTTCATCGTTGATAGGGTTGTCGTGTAACAGTGGAGTGGCAAATGCGCTGAAGGAGACTAGTGACACAGTTGAAAAAGTGAACGGCAAAGACGGCACTGAGCGAAATGATCGTTCCTAGGCGAAATCACAACGAAGAAAAGATGCATTGATGCGCTAGTTTGGCAAGCAAGAGATCTCAGATGCTTTAAAAGCAAGATGAAGACTGAGAAGATCTCGAGATTCCCAGGTCTACTTCCATGTCGCAGGAATATAACTAGTATCGTCGTTCGTAGTCCTGCGGAGTGTATTTGTTGTCGCGATACTCTTGCTGGGGATAATTGTTTTGAAGGTAATCTCGTGGAGGGTAGTTTTGCTGAGCATGGTCATGTCGAGGCGGTGCGTACTGCTGCTCAGATTGATATTGCTGCTGAGAGAATCCTTGCTGAGACGGCGCGGGTTGCCCGGGGCGATAGCCTTGAAAGGGATACTGCTCAGACTGGTAGTTTTGGTACTGTTCGCTCGGCTCCCCGCGGTACGGGTGGTCGCTCTTGTGCTGTGGTGGGTTGTCACTATAGGTATCGCGCGAATGATCCGGACGGAAGTCGCTCTGCGAAGGCGGAGCCTGATAGTTTCCGCTCATCTGTGCGTTGGAGGTTGGCGATCCTACACTGACATTCTCATTGCCAATATCATCTGGAACGTTAATCTCCACATCGGGCAGATACCTCTGCACCTTCTGCTCGACCATGGTCTGAACAAAGACCCAGCTCTCATGCTCAAACTTGCGGTGACCGCCATTGACTACACCCAGGATACTCTCTCGAAGAGTCTCTTGTAACTTTTGAACGAGGGCGCGGACCTTGCTAAGAAGCTTGGTCTTGAGATCATCCCCGAACCCACGGTCTGCCTGACCAGATGCGTCACGATCGAGTTGAGAGTCGAACGGATTACCACCGAGAATTTTTTCGAGCGGACTTTGGAATTGATCTGGCAGTAGCTCAAACAGCTGTTTCTCAATCTCGCCAAGTACCTTACGGAACTCCAACCGAACTTCTCTATGAACCTTCGCAAGACCTGTGCTCAACTTATCGCTGATGATTCTTGAGAAGCCGCCTCCGCTGCCTTGATCTTGACCATCACGATCAGCATTGTCGAATCCTCTGGCCGAATCTTCGTTGGCGGACTTCTTGGTAAACAAACCTCCAAGACCTTTCACCAGATCGCCCACTTGGTCGACGATCTCGGCTTTAGCACCATCACCAAGGTCGCGTGTGCTTGTGTTGCCACGGAGCCAGCGCTTGATGTGCTCTAAAGCGATACGAGTGAACTGTTCCGCGATAGGTGAATGCTGTGCACGCAGCTTATCACTAACTGTTTGTTTGATCTCAGGGCTAATCAGCCGTGCCTTCTCTTCAGGGTTCTGAGACGCCTGCTTGATCGTTTTGCTAATCGTACCGAGGAGCCCTCCGATCTCGAAGCTCTGGCCTAAAGAACCTTGATTGTCGTCAAAGTTTTCCTGGACGGCATTTAGAGCCGAGGATAGAAAACCGCGCGCCTTCCGCGAGAAATCGCCATCATCATCTCCAAGACCTCGAGACTGAGGTTGGTTTGCGCCGCCGCGGCCTTCGGTAAGGTCAAAAATGTCACGCAGATCGCCGCCCGCTTCATCTGAAATCTGACCGAAGCTGCGTGTCAATTTTGCAATCTCGTTGGCGAAAGGAAGGGATTGACCGCCGTATGCATCTGGTGCCGAATCATTTAGGTTCCAAGGCCCTCGACTGCCGTCCGACGAAGTTGGCTTGTCCTTGCTGAATAGCGAACGAAAAGCATCTATAACTTGTGTCTCGAGGCTATCAATGGTTTTTTGCTGGAAGAGGTCGAGCTCAGACGCGATGCGGGGCTGAATCTGTGGTGCAAGCGAGTCGACGTAGTCATCGACTTTTTTCATCAACACCTCAGGGATACCGTTCGAAGACATGTTTGTAGGGTTTGTAGGGATATAGAGGTCAGAGGCTAATGAGTTCCGTTGTGGTTAGGCGTGGAGTTGAGTCCGATAAAGCAGCTCTGAAGTGGCGGTGCGATGAGGGGCAATTGCGCTTCTTGGCGACTGACGTCACATTGTTGATTTCCACGCGTAGAGCCGGAGCTCGCCGACTTCAGCAACTCAGATTCAGCAGCATCGACCAACATTCGTGTTCGACTTTGTATTGTCAAGTAGGCCAGTCAATATTTTGATCTGAATCTCACTCCTGTTGAACATTCTCAGACGATCCACTTTCGCCACCAGGGCAGATTTTGTTTTGCTGAAATCGAAATCTCCGCCTTCTCACGATCGACATCTGCTATCTCCGAAAGATCCACATCATGCAGTGCGATGATTCTGGATCTCAAGACGCAGAAGGCTACAACCCAAAGAAAGATGAAGATCGCTATGTCAACATAGTACGTTAGAAAGGTGCTCACACTCCAACGACCTGGGAAGAAGACGCTATAGCCTGAAAACAGGTTGACGAAAACAAGAGTAACTGCTGTAACCCAAGCCAGGTAGGGCTGGAAGGGGCTTTTGTATGCAAGGCCTGGTGTTCGTCAGCATTGTCATTCACGAGATATGCTGGCCAGCACCCAACGTACGCTCGCGACTGACGCCTTGAATTTTTAGAGCGTAATAGAATCTGAGGTAGGTGATCTCAATGACGAGCCAACCTATCAGTCCGGCGATTGTCGTGATGTTGACGAACCAGCCGAAGACCACAGACGAGTTACTACCCAAGCTGAGATACACTAATGGCATGAATATGAGCGAAGCTGCCACAGCCATATACGGCGTTCCAAATCTGTTGGTGCGTAGTAGTATCTGGGGGGCCTGCCTGTCTTCTGCGAGACCATACAAGGTGCGGGAAGCAAGGAACACACAGGCAGAACCGCAGCTGAAGGCTGATGTACATACAACAGCGTTGATAATCGATGGCAGGACGCTGATGCCCACACGCTGGAAAGCAATCACGAAGGGACTCTGCTGCGCATCACCCGTAGATATGCCCAGATGCGAGTCATTGTATGGGACGAGCATACCTACGATACAGATGCTGGCCACGTAGAAAATCATCACTCTCCAGAATGTCATTCGAATGGCGTTCGGGATGATGACTCGTGGGTTTCTGGTCTCGGCCCCGGCAATAGCAACAACCTGGATGTTCGCATAGCTGTAGGCAGCTGAGATCAACGAGCTCCAGAAACCGAGAAACTTTCCAGTGGTGTTAGGCACAAGATATGCGTTGAACGGACCTGGGTTCTTCCAGTATCGGAACCCAATCCGGTCTCCACTAGGCGAGCCGCCAAGGTCTACTACTAGGCCAGCAATAATAAGTCCTACGATGAGGATAATTTTGAGTGCAGCAAAGAAGACTTCACTCTATAGAGGGTCAGACGTATCTAGCAATGTGCGTTTCACTTGACTCACCTCGCCGTAGATGCGTACGCCACAGAAGTTAATCATGACGATGATGACGATGAAGACCGAATACCAGATGGCAGGATTGATCTCGTTGTCCCAGAAGTTGATCAACGTAGCCGCAGCAGCAAGCTCAGCAGGTGCAGTGATTGCCATTGTGTACCAGAAATTCCAACCGGTAGCTGTGCCTAGTGCAGGCTGTACAAATCGAGGTCGCATGTCGCACGAACCCTCCAGTGACTGGCATGAAAGCTGACATCTCCCCAGTCGACAGAGTAACATTACACGCAATCAGACCCATGCATATGTATCCAATCAAAGCTCCGACTGGGCCGGCGGTGGCAATGGCTTGACCCGAGGCAAGAAATAATCCAGTACCCTGCATTGCCGTGCATCAGTGATATGATCTTAGTCTCAAATGATACCCTACATACTATCATACCGGCGATAGCAATCATGTTGATATGGCGCCGAACAAGGTCACGTTTGACCTCATATGTGTTTCCAACAGCCATATATTCGACGTCGGATTTGGAAGCATAGTCCTGGGCGACGTGGCTAGCATCTTTCTTTGAAAGATCCATTAGAGAGTGTGTGATTGGGTGTAGCGTCTTCGAAGATGTGAAGTAACGGCGAGGTTGCTGGTCTGGCTGGGCAAATAGGGTTTTGGGAGAAAAAACTGAACTTAGCAGTGTTGTATTCGCATTGAAGAACGAGGCGGCCTCCAACCATCAGCCATCTGCGTTCGCCCACCAGGCACGAGTGCTTATCTCCTCGCAGCCGGCGTCCTAGTCACATATCCCCCTTGCTCACAAACGACGACCGCAGTCTGTTAGCCGGAGAGGGCTTGGGCAATGGCGATAAGCCTGGTAGAACGCCGGTGCCGGCCACTGCTCGTCTGAGTCGTTGGATAAACACCGGCGCCCCGCTTCCGCCGAGTCGTGTTTAATCGAGAGACCTATGAAAGTGATGCAGCCATGCGCGCGTTGAAACTCACAATAGCAACCCTGTGGAAGAATCAAAATTATGTCGACTGCAAGCAATGATTCGTTCCAACTCTTTGACCTACGTGTCGAGGTTGTTTGCCCGCCTGGCGAGCGCATCTTATGTGGAGCTAAGGAAGGCGACCACTTTACAGTACAAGGCGAGATGTTACATCTTCCTTCCAGTCAGGGAATAAGCATTTACAGTTTGGGTAAGCGCCTAGAGCTATCTTCAATGTTTAGGATGCTAATCAAGTCGATTGACAGCCACTGTGTTGCCCTTGTTGGCAGCGAAACAGCGGCCGACTCATACATACGACTGGATGTCGACGGATGCATTTATCGCATGTCCAGATCCAAACTGTAAATCTCAACTCAAAATCATAAGGACAGGGCTGCGGACCTTCAGTCATGCTGACACTACGATAGTTGGTTTGGAAGGGAATCACTAAGAAGAGGGTGTTACCCGTTGTTTGTGGAAGCAAAGATGGAGGCTAGAATAAGACAGAGCAGGAGAGACTGCATGTGTTTCGGTCGTACTCTACAATCAAGGCGTGCACGAAGCGCGCAGCGCTTCAATATAGAGCATTAACGGTATTCGCTTCCACAGTCGCCCATCGCCTTGAACACTTCTTCCCTTCGACTTTGCATCAAAATGCATTCGATACTTCTTTGGTCATCCTCGTCAAGATGCCACCCGTATGTCTCAAGATTCTCCTTGGTGTGCTCACTGACGCCCATCCGGGCACCCACGATGACCGCACCCACATAAGGGAAGTCAAGTACCCATCGCGTAGCAACATTAGATATCGTAACTTTGTGCTTGTTTGCAATGCACTTCAAAGTGTGAAGTAACTTCTGGAAGAGCTGCCAGTCCCCCCAGGTCTGAATCATCTCGAGATACTTCCGTTGCGAAGGAGTCGAGTCAGAGCCAAACAGATGGGGCTCAGGTTTACCAAGCCACTTATCTGCCAGGAAGCCTCCACAGAGCGTGCCGTATGTGAGAAGCTTAACATTATACTTTTCGCAAACAACATCCATCCTGAACTGTGGTCGTGCATCAATGAGAGAGAACTGGACCTGATTGGTCACAATATCAACCCCACTTTCAATGACTTGATGTAGACGATCTGTATCAAAGTTGCAAAGCCCAAGATATCGAACCCGTTCGTCTTGCTGCAAAAGTTGAAGAGTTCTGATGTACTGACGATCATTATAGTCTTGCCAGTGAAATTGCAGGAGATCCACCTTTTCTGCGCCCATTCTGCGACACCGTTCGGCCACGTTAGCACGAATGACTTGGGGTGTTACGGTGATGTTGTGGAAAACGCAGTACTTCGTGGCACCGAAAACATTGCTCGGGTGGGGTAACGACGCTCTCAATCGACCGAAGATGACTTCCGCGTCGCCATAATGATCCGCCATGTCAAATGCAGTGAAGCCACGACCAATGTACGCGGCAAACTGCTTGAACATCTGTGATTGCGATGCAACGCCCCACGATGGGCTGGACAGCTGCCAAAGTCCCGAAAACAGCCGGGGAAGACTTATGTCTCGCAGTGGGAATGTCTCCACAGATGCGATTGCAGTCTCCCGGACTATGCAATTATTGTACCTGGTAGGATGGTGAAGCAGGGTGTTCGTGGTAGCTGAGTCGCAAAGCATGGTCGCCATGACTGAAATGCCTCTTTCGAATGGAAAATCCTCCCCAACGTTGAGCCATAGTTCCCGGCATTGCAGCATCGACGTCAACAGTGCATGCATAACCGGCTTCTCTTCGGCGGTAAACTCTCGGCTGCCTTTAGATGATAGCAAGCGCTTTTGTACCGCTGTCAGAGCTTGGACAATATCACCGTCCACTGATGCTAAGGTGCGGTCTAGAAACGGCGGGATCTGTGCTTCGCCGGGCCCTAACAGATTGGCAGATTGGTCGACGATGTCCTTCAGCAACGGCAAGCTTTCAAACACTAGCCCACAACCTATGGCCGAACGTATGCGTTGTTGTGAAAGAGCAAACTCGGGTGTTGTCTGAGCTCTGCCGGCTGTCGATGTGAACAACAACCCCATGGGCTGTCCAAGAATCCTTTGGAGATGTTGTCGAGCTTGCTCTTCAAAAATGGGCGTGACGGACGTTTCGACTGTAAGTATGGCTCTGACCACGCTTCTCAGGGTGTCGTCCGGAAGGTTTGCTATAATCGTGTCCGTCATCATATTGACATGCGCCGTTTTGGCCTTAAAACGCGGTGCGACAGCCATGATAGTAGTCGGCAGTAGTGATTGAAGGTTGTAGAGTATTGGCTTTGCAGTGCAATCCAAGTGTTCGGGCTGAAGGTATGTTACATGCTATTGTATCATGTACCTTAAGTTTATCTTCATGATGCGGAAGGGTCGATTGGACGCACGGGCCATATTACCGGCGTTCATTGTGTAGAACACCGGAATATAGAAAGAGGAGGCATAGCGGTGATACAGGCGCGGGCCAGGATCGTAGTCAATCAGTGAAACCTTGACATGAAGCCATGACTGGATGCTGGCTATTGCTGCGTACTAACCGTCTGTAGAGGTCCTGATAGGAGTCGTGCGGTGTTCGTGATGTGGGGGTCAATCTCAACACCGCGATCGCCAATGCCCAGTTGGAGGGTAAAGGTCCATGTCATACGGTCAGAGGATACGGTTAGTGGTAACATTTTATGAATTCCGTGATGGAGCAGCATCTTAGGGAACATTCTGCAGCTCGCGAGCTTTGGACAGGGAGGACCTCGGGATACCAATCAGGTTAGCGCGAACAGAAGGGGCCTTATCTCAGAGGCAGTGCTTCTCCCTGGTCATCGCCTGGCTCGAACTACAGCATATGACGACCCCAACAAGCATTACACGCGCATACTACAAAGTGCATGTGAAAGGATGATCGCACAGAGATGAAGCGCAATGAGATATCAGAACGCAGACCTGCGACAGCGGCGTATGTCCCTACCGCGAGAAATTGTACAGGATCCGCAGGATCGCTAACAATGTGAAGCGCACATGCTTGCTTGCAGTGTCGGAAGGTCAAGATGAAGTGTCACAAGCAACTACAAGACGCAAAGTGCACTCGGTGCTCTCGTAAGTCTTTGCAGTGTGACTTTTTGGGGCACAGGCGCGGGCGAAAACAAGGCTTCAAGTCAGTCAGACGTACTCAGGACATCAACATCATGGCTGACGTGTACAAAGATTGAATAGGTCATATGCACAAGCTGCAGGAGTTGTTGAGATTGCAGCAGAACACCTCGGTCCTACCTTTGAACCTACCGTGCAGCCTGGTGTACCACCGGACCATACTAATTGTGAGCCTGGTGTTCCGCTCAACTCATACGAACTCGAACATGCAAGCGAAGCCTCAAGGCCAGCCTCGCAACCTGTCTTACAAGTTGCTGGAACAAGGACATCTCATCAGGAGTTTTGTACACCATCGATCGGTTTCCGGCCAGCAGACGTATTGAGCCGCCGAGCTCTGAGAGGAACGTTCTCGTTACGAAACGTCTTAAGCACCCAATATGAGAGCAGATCTGACCCGGCGACTCAGACGATCTCCAATGAAGATCCGATCGACAAAGGCCTCTTGAATCTTCATGTTGCCGCTTCGTTGTTCGAAGGCTTCATGAAACACCTGAATCCTTTCGTCAGCCAGCTAGACCCTTTCCTTCATACGCTTGAATATGTCAGGCGAAAGTCATCCTTCCTTTTCGTTGCCATACTTGCAGCAGCTTCAAAATCGTTGCACGAATCGCTCTATCCATCTCTACATTCTCATGCTGAGCTGCTTTACAGTGAAAGTTTTCGTCGTGGATGGAAATCTACAGAGGTCATACAAGCGATACTGATCTTGACCTACTGGAAGAAACCAGATGATAGCCGTGCGTGGCTATCCGTAGGCTACGCCATCAGAATGGCTGTTGAACTCGACTGGCATCAGCTCGGTAATGACAACAGGAAGGCCCCAACAGAGTCCTCTGAGCTCAATGCTAGAGAATTCAGAAATGTCGAAAGAACTTGGCTGGTACTGTTTGTCTACGACCGAAGGTGTGTAATTGTTCCAGCACTCGTCACAGGAGCTCAACTTGAACAGCATTAGCCTGCAAACCGGGAAACCCTGGATGATCGACAGAAGCAAATTCATCGAGTCTGTGAATGACTGGTATCTACATTCTCTTGCAATCACCAATGACCGCCTCCTGTGCGCGTTCGTTTCCCTTCGCCTCATCACATCAGCTCATGTTGATACCATGGCTTCACAACTCATTATACATCAACGTCAGCAAGCGCTCCAATATCGTTCTTTGCTACGATTGCTCGATCGACACATCGAAGAATGGGGAAAACTTTGGAGCGAACAGCCAGTCAGCGACGGAGAGGATTGTCATGCATTTCTCATTTCGTTCTATGGCAGCTATGCCAGGTTGCTGCTGTTTACTTCTTCGTTGCGTGCGTCCCTCAGACTGAAAGACGTTTCTACTTCAGTGGATACAGAAGCAATATGGAAAAGCTGCTTGAGCGCGCTAGACATGCTCAGGTTGGTCTCGATAGCATCGACATCTCCATTATTGTATTTTGCGCAGGATTCCGTCCATGTCATGATTGCATACGCGACGGTGTTTCTTATCAAGGTACGTCATCATTAGAACCTCGAACATTAGGGCTTTGCTGACAGGGCTGTAGTTGCTTGTGTCCGCACCAGAATACATCCAGCATGAAATGGAGCTGCCAGCCATGAATAATATTCGCGACGCGGCAAAGACGTTCGCGGAGCAACAAGCGCCGCCAAATACCAGTTGCGCGCTTCAGGCCATCTTTTTGCACAATGCAACACGGGAATACGAAGCGCTCAAAAGTCGTCAGCGTCAAGCGAGAGATCAACAACGTGACAGTATAGCCACGTTTGCAAGCAACTCGAATCCATCACAAGAAATTACTGGCCCTATCGCTGCCCTGGATGATACTTTCTCCGGTGGAGCACCGCCCATACAAAGAGACTCGGCTGTGCCAACATTTGATAACCAGAACATACAATCTCTTACCTTGCAGGAGCTGACATTGCCGGATTTGGACTTTGCGGACGACGAGATGTGGGCACTTGTATTCGCTGATGCCGGTTTCAACGTTGACGAGGGTACCTTTCTGCTGCCTGCGTAATTGCGCCATTTCAACTCAAGGTTATCGGTATCAGAAAAAGCCTTGGAACAAGTTATTTAAAAAGTCGACCTGATGACTGAGTAATTTCCTGTGCACAATGCATGAAGAAAGACACCTTAAACTGAAAGAATGACAGATCAGACACCAAATTTCACCACACCAAGGTCCTAGCTCGACATGACACGGAAAGTTACCGAGTCACGCATACCGAATAGATGGTCTGTTTTCCAGACCACTTATTTGATCATGACATCGAAGCAAGTACTCCACCTCGGCTTGCCACCATACTCCCATACCCAAGCCATCATATGCCGTCCCTTCTCCATATCCTTAGGCATCTCGACGGTCATCCAATTGCCCTTGTCCAGCATGCCTTCGGTCGGGCTCTTCACGTTTGTATCTTCAGGCCACACGAACGCCTCTTCTGCAAAGCCGATCTCCTTAAGCTTGTTCTCCTCGGTAAACTCCTTGATATCCTCAATCTCTTTCTCCTTACCGCCCTTCCAGTAAACGACTACCTTGCCGGGATCTCCGCCGTCAACGTTAGCACCACGGCTATGCCCGTTGCCACCGAACATGAGTTTGATGCTCCCACCAGGCGTAGCAGTGGCCATCCCCGCATTCTCGTCGGTGAAGTATGTAGGCGTACGCTGGCTCGGATGACAAGCATGCGTGTCACCCTTAAAGGTCTGCGCAGCGATGTCCCAGAGGTAGTTGCTCGATTCGTCGATCCAGTCTCCAGGGTTGTGCTTCGCGCGCGGCCAGCCTTTGCAGAAAACTGCCAGACCGGGGGCAAATGTGTCAACGAAGAGATCACCAGGACCTTTGTACTCGGTCGCGTTGCCTTTCATCCATTCTAGAATGAGCTTGTTGTCCTGGTCGGTGCAGCCCAGCCAAGAGTGTGCGGATGCTGAGGCGGTGAGGCCTAGGATGAGAGGGAGTGATCGGACCATAGTGAATATATTTGTAATGAGTAAGTAAGCGCAAAATGTAGTTGCAGGTTTATCATGTCGATTTGTGTTCGCATCTTCCGAGCTTTTATGAGCCTCTGATGGTTGCAGTGTTCAAGATCGTGAAAGCCGTCAGTCGGACTTCGTGGTTCGGGCTGTCAGCCGCATAGCAAATCCAGGCGCACAACGGTGCATCCAGGACTTCGCACCTGACAAAGAGTTCGCATATGTTATGCGATTATGGTACGAGTTGGAGCAAGCACTAGATGAGTTCATTTGGCGGCCGGAACATTGGAACAGTATGCACACGGTTACACAACGAGAAGCCGAGGGTTGTGCAGTGTGGCTAAGTTTCCGCTTCAGACCGGAGCAGCTCACGACGCTGTGGATGTGCTAAATTCATAGCATTATGCGGTTTCTATGGTCCGTAGTCCGTTGCAGACTGGCCTTATCGCTACAAGGTGCGGCGGCCGGACTTGGTGGACTCACTCGGAGTTGTAAAGCGCGTCAGCTCTTATGATGACAAGCGAGGACAAGCTCATCCAACCAGGGTACGTCGATAATCGCCTTGACTAGGCGCATGAGGCCAGTGATCAGACCGATGCATCTTGTCAAGAACACGCTGACGAATTCTTGTTTTTAGGGTGGATATCTCAAAGATAAAGATTTGTGATCGTCAATCAAGATACAGTTCAAGACCTGACGTACTGGGCATAAAGCTTTGGCGAACTTCATACGAAGGTAGATGTAATCTTGACTATACAAATATCGAGACTAGATCCATTTATCCTGCTGACCTCGACTCTGTTGTAAAGCCTGTGCTGTGGTGATGTTCTAGATAGGATATACAACCATCCACTTAGACTGTTCCGCTGACTTCACAAACTTTCTCTTGTTCCCACTTCCCACTGCAGAAATTTAACGTTTGCTTGGTATAAACCGTTGTTGTAGTATCTTCCTCCTATTGCGTAGTCAAGCAATAGTCTTGCGAAACCATCGTCCTGTCGTCTCAGAAATCGACAAAACTCTTCGTCGTCCCTGCCCAAAATATACTGGACGAAAGATGCATTCATCACGAAGCTGTTCAATTGCGCGATATCTTCAACATCCTTGAGAGAAGGACTGACGATGAATCCTAGGATGGGCGAAAGTGATATCGCTTTCGATGGCTCCAGAATTGACGCGAGATAGACAAAGGTGGTTGCATTCTCGATGCTCTGTGAGCGAAGCGATTGGCGAATTTGGTGTTCTCGACCCTGACTCAAACGGATGTCGTCCAGGATGATGATGGTCCTACAGCCCACGCGTTCACGATCGATTCGATAGATCTGTGTCCCTGCGTACGGACCGTTCCGCCCCTTAGAACCCTCCTCCACTGAATTGATGTCGATCTTGATGGCCGGGCCTGCATTGCTGGAAACTAAATGCCGATTCAAATACGCGACGAAATGGTTTCGCAGGCTGTGGGTGGCCGTTGGAACATAGTCGGATAGGACGGCAACTGCGACTTGGTCTGCTGCGTTCTGATTGCTTGCTGGTGTTGTCGTGCGCTGCGCAGCCCCAGGCCCAGAGCCATGGGCAATGAAGGCCTTAGCGCAGTCCGTGCCGAAAACGTGCGCTAGCCTGTCATCGCCAAAAACGTAGCGTTGGTAGTCCTTGATGTTGAAGGGGAACGTCACTTCGCTTTCCCCTGATATTCGGTGGAGGGCAAAGACATTGTTACCCATCGAGCTGCAGCAGCTCCGCTCAGGCATGGAACTGAGAATACGAAAAGAGCCATGGGTGAGAATTTGAGGACCATTCGGAACGTGCTTGGCAGCGTCTACCTCGCAGCGGGTGCATCTGCAATCGCTTTACACAGCCCCGTCACGTGAGGCTCGTGCCTTGAAAATGTGTGTAGATCCCAGGATCGAAAATGCCGCAAGACATGCGATTTCTGGGGCCTTCCACGAATCGTACCTGAAAGTGCTGTAGTGGTAGGGCTACAAACGCCAGTAGCCCTGCCGATCACATCACCTCGGCTCGGGATCAGGATTCGGGCATTGTTGACATCCTCTCGGAGAGTCGACATGTTGCAGGTTCATGTCGCGCGACTGCACTTGCCCTATCGGTGCGCAATCTGGCAGACTGTTAATGACGCTGTCGCGACTGAGCGGCGTAAGAACCAAAGAGCGGTGACGTTGACGGCCGCTGCAGGCTGGTGCGTACCGGTAACTGCCAGAAAGCTCCGAATCTCAGTTGAGTGCGGGTGCACAGACCCCGAGATAACTTGAAGAGCGCCAGCGGAATTCTTTCACAATTCCGCGCCTGACGCTAAACTGAGACAGCTTGTTCCACACGGAGCGGACTTGGAGACAAGCGGAAAACTCCATCTTCGAGCTTGTGTCGCCTCTTGAGCATCAGAGAAAAACTTGCGGTACTGGTGAACGTTTCAAATTTCCATATGTGGTTGACCATGTAGCAACAAGCGAGCGATCTGGTGCCAAGCTTAGCAGCGGAAAGCTTGCAAGATGTGCCGCGGAGCCTTTGGCAGCGCTGATCTCATTGCTGTAATCGGCCCTTGAACCACTCTTCAATCGCAAGTTGCGCGTCACCCTTCCTTGCTCCTGATATCATGGTATCGACAATGGGCGCCACGTGCGCTTCCATTGCCGACTCAAGGAAAATAGCCTGACTGCTATCGCCACCTCCGTCCGCCCATCCTTCTTTGAAGTTCTTCTCGAGCTCTCGTATCGGATCAACGAAGATTTCGTGGCTACCCCACCAGACAAATACATCCCCAACAACGTGATGTATGCCATTCCACCATGATGGAGGGTTAAGGCAAGCTTCTGTCCAAACATCTCCGGAGACCACCCCTGGGTCGGTCTCGGGGTTGGAAGCAATTGCTTTATTTAAGAACATGGCAGACCACTTGCGGAGAGCAATGGGCGCGAGTAGGTCCAGAGTTGCGTTGGTCTCAAAGCTTAAATAGTCGGTACGAAAGCCCACCCAAGGGCTCAGGAGTAGGGCGCCACCCAGAGGTTGCTCAAGCTTGATAGGGAACACATCCGGATGAGGGTGCAGCAGATGCGAGAGTAGTGAAAGAGCCAGGTTGCCGCCTGCAGAATCGCCGGCAACGAAGATTCTTGAAGGCGGTCGCCCGGTGTCTTCAACCAGATGAGTCAGGATCATGGCTGCTTCTCTCAGTTGTGTGGGGTACACGGCTTCCGGAACGAGTGTGTAAGCCAGCATCAGGACCGCAACAGATTGGGTGCTCCTGCCGCTGTTGAGGTCTTTAACGAGTCGATCGAGATGGCGAAAGTTGCCCTCGTTTGCTGGCTGCGCGTAACCGCCGCCATGGCAGTAGACGATAACTACTTCGGCATCTGGATTGCCTATCCAGTGTGCGACAGCTCGCCCATTGTTTGTGTCAAGGTTGAGCGTCTTTGGCTCGAGGTTTTGCGGCTTGCAATATAGCTGAATATACCTTTCGCTTGTCGATGGATTCAGAAACCGGGAGTCGGCGATGGTGAGGCGCTTGAGCATGGACCGAACAGCAGAGGTCTGTACATCTTTGTATAAAGTGGGACCACGCACGCTGCGAAAAGGGTATGTCACGGCTCGTGAGATCGCGGTGGAAGCTACGCAGTTATTAGCATCTGGCCTGATTCAGACGTTCCAAGGCTATTGACCCGCATTAACAATCAACCAGGCAATTCTCAGATAGCTTGCTGATCCAATCGTACTGGGTTCCGACATACTGAATCTCAAGAGTAAGGAAGAAGAGTACGCTTAACGATGTTACACAATGTGGCCGTGCCTTTTGAACGCTAATGGGTCAGCGAGAGAGCGAGAGCGAGTTACCGAGCCGAGCGGCTGGCGACTACCCCACATGTCGTTTGCCAAGACGTTCTAGCACCTAAAACCGGGCAAGTGCTATCCCGCTCACCCTCTCAATGAATCATGCTACCCTCAAGATCTCACTCACAGCGCAGTGATTGCGCCGATGACACGTTCGCGCCGGCCTCGACCTTTACCATAACATGTCCCAGCTTGCCTGGGTATGTACGCCGATGATCTTGGACGACTCAGAGTGGGCAATCCAACCCCAAATCTGTTTACTCGCGGTCTTGAAGGACCATGCAGCTGATCAGTACCCTGGCTTGAGCACCATATCAGTTGGTCGCTTCTCGTACTGCCAGACTTGTCAACAACCAAGTACTTGACCCTCAGAACGTCTAAACTTCCTTGATTGATTGCCTCTTTGAGCCTAGCAGTTACCTGTGTAGGTTTAACTCCTATCTACTGGGGTAAGCGCGTGAAGGAGAGGAAACGGTCAAACTTCATTGTTGACAACCCTGCAGACTGCTTATTCGCCCGTCAGATTTTGATGGGGGACCACCGCCACTGCATGTTTGAGGATATCTCGTGCTCTGCAAAATTCAAGTTGTGGACTCTGGTTCGTTCAGTTTCAGCGTACTTGCAGTATTTTCCACGACGCAATACTCAGATCGACCAGCGAGGGTGCCTTCTAGCCTGACACACAATTTCGATTTTCAGCCTTACTACGATATCGGTTCTCAGGCTGGTCCATGAGATCATCTTTCAGCTTGGTCAACACGCTGCACGCTAAACTCCATCCCCCAAGGCTGACAACCAGGATGTCTTACATTCGCACAGACGCCCACATGCACCCGCGGCAGCTACTAGATTCTCTGGGAATATCCTTTGTCCCCATGTGGAAGCTTTTCGGGTAAGCACCTGTTAGTGACGGTATCTATACCCGCCTGTAGACCTTCTGAATCCTCTAAGAGACCTCTGGTTTAGCGATTAACCACGCAGGTGTGCCTGGTAACTGTGGCATATCGCTCAAGACCCAAAAGATCCACGGCTCAGTCGATCTAACACATCCCTTGGCAATGAAACAAACGCCAAGTATAGGCTGCACAGGTCCGCTCACCCTGCATCGATACGAACATCACAATCCGTGGTCCTCTCTGGACATCGCCGAATCACATCACGAAGCACGCCTTCCAGGCTATTTCGAGCGATGTCATACCTTCAGCCTTGTGTGCCATCCGTGACTTGCGGGTGGGCCACCACACTATTGCAGAGCCCCCAACTGCGAATCTATAAACATTAGCGGCTCGCGCTCGCGGCGTTCATGCACCTCTCGACCATCGACTGGGTACAAATTTGCCTTGTGTCTCGAGTCTACTCAACTTGGTCGCTCCTCCTTGTCTGAGTCGCCCTTACGGTCCTTGTGTCTTGTTCTCGTTTCCCTCGAACATTGTTTTCCGATGTGGGAGCCCTTCGGCACCGCCCCTCGTCATGGTCCAGCCTACTGGCAAACTGGACCCAAAACGAGGGGGACATTCAACATCCTGTCGGACTGTATTATTACTCTTACTCTTTGCGTGTACACTTCATTGCACTTGAATATACCAGAGTATGGTAAATCTCGCTGGTATCATCGGTCGTGGCAAAAGGCCACTTGGGTTGTTGTAGGCATTTTGGCTCCTGAGTTGGTCGGTCTCCCTATCTTAAGTCCCAACGTTATACTAACGCTATACAGGTCGCCTACATTGCTTTTTGCGACTGGCAGTGCGCTCGCAACCTGGGACATGATCTAGATGAGCTGCTATTCGAACAAGACAAAATTCGATCCGGCGAGCCAACCAATGGCATTAACATCGATCACTTTGAGCCCGCAGCACGCGCTCAAACTTTCGGTAGTAATGAGAGCCACCGGTCTAACAGGTCCGTGTTCCCATCGCGACCGGCAAGGCCGCGGCTTCCAGGGGGTCACGAGATCAGAACTGCAAAGCGAAACCATCGATGGACTCACGTTCATGGGTACTATGCTGCAATGGGTGGTCTCACACTTGACACAAGCCGACTGGGCATCAGGCTCTTCGACAACAGGAAAGCTTGCGTTTTGACACCCAAAGCTCTACGGCAAATTGCAAGCCTCCAGCCAAGCATGCTTCCAGACATATCGGAAGCAGACATACTCGATAAGAGCAAAGCTAATATCCTTGCCAAATCTCTGGTGTGTCTTCAAGGGGCGTGGTTTTCGGCTCAGTTCATCGGACGCCTGGCAACCTCGCATATTATCAGCCTGCTCGAATTGAATACCTTCCTCCACGCTATATGCTGCTTCCTCATATATGCAGCATGGTGGAATAAACCTTTGGACATTGAATGACCTTTCCTGATTGATGCCGGGGCAGTGAATGCTCGCAAATTCAGTCTCGACATGGCGGACGTTACACGCCTTGAGTGTCATCCCCCTGGACTAAACCCCAACGTCAAGAATGTCAACAAGCTTTATCTTGCTCCTGATTCCGATAATCCAAGGGCTTCGGGTGAGCAGACGCAGACGCTAAGAGTAGCGGAAAACAGCCCGGCGGATCTGACGTTCTCCTTCAAGTCCGACGATATAACAAGGGATCTTGAAGATCTGCAGCAGGATCTTGTCTGTGCCGATAAGGACCGCCTGATCGTAAGACTGTTCCACGAACAAAAGTGGTCTGGTTTCCGTCTCCTGGCCGAATTAAAGGAACCCAAGGACTTCGAGGACGTCTACACAGAGCTCAGCCCGGCAGACTTTGACATTTTGAGGCACATACAGTCGCGGCAGGCCCGGGCTGACGGACAAAGTATGCGCGTGTTCAAAGACAACTTGGATGAGATGTTGCAAGACAAAGTTCCCTTGATTAGGTGGTCTAAGTTCCGGCCTGCTTCGTTGCAAGGCGCAGACTTCGGCTTCATCCTTGGCGTACTTGCTGCTGCTGCATCATATGGCGGCATCCACTTGTTAGCCTGGAATGGCCCATTTCCGACCACCACGGAACGCTGGACGTGGAGAGTTTCTTGTATCATCATCTCAAGTCCCATTTGCGTGGTTCCTCTGGGCGGCCTCATCATCTACGGTCTCAACCTCAAGAGATCCGACCACGCCAGAGCCTCTCACGCTCGATCGAGGGCTTTCTCCAAAGAGGGTATGATGTTCCTGGTCGAAGCACTCCCGTACATTCTGGGTGTGCTTTATGTTCTTTGCTACATGGCCGCAAGGGTATATTTGATAGTCGAGTGTTTTGTCAATCTTGCCAAACTGCCACCGGAAGTGTACACGCGACCAGTATGGAGCCAATATATCCCACACTTTGGCGTCGGCTAGAGGAAGGTCTCAAAGTATCGCCAGAATGGGGGAAAGAGGAAAGGGGCTACGTTCTCATGGATCGACGGCTCCTTATTATTAATCTCATGACCTCAGCAACTGCAGACACTGTACGCTACTGTCAGTGGTATAGCTGTGACCAAAGCCTATGCAATGCTTGCTACTTACCCTCCTGAACTTCGTTACCTCTCTGCAGCCATAGTTCCTGTCCTGCAACTCTTTCCATGGAGTCGTCTCCTCCCAACAAAGTTTGTGATGGCCTTGTATGCAAACGCGTCCATGGATAAAGGCTAAACCGAACAGTAAACGGCAGTTGCACATTGCAGTGCAGCTGGCTAATGTCAATTTGATGAGATTGTGCTGCTACAGCAAAGCTGTCTTCACGTATGCAATGGTAATCTTCTTAATCTAGTGGAGGATAGATTGAAGATCCTGTAGTGTTCAATAATGTGTAAGGACGTGATGTGTAAGCCTGTCAACATTACTTTGTTACCCTGGGTAGCTAAGAAGTGTGGTGTGCACTGACAACAGATGTCGCAGTCTTCAGCATCGCGTGTAACAGCTTCTCAACGTATCTACTGGTGGATGACACCCTCCTGGCTAAGTTCCTCATCAAGGCCAGCGTAGTATCTGATCCAGTTGAAGATGCTCTTATGCCACAACAAGCTGTTGTCCCTCTTCGTAACCCAGTGTCCCTCATCAGGGAAATGCAGGAAGCGACTCGGCACGCCCAGACTCTGCAAGATATTGAAAGTCTGCAGACCCTCAGAGATCAAAACACGGTAGTCGAGATCGTTGTGGATAATGAACTCAGGGGTGCTAAAGTTTGCTGAGTAGATGATGGGATCCCACTTCTCGTAGTTGGCGCGGTCGCTCCAGATGGTACCGTTGTTGTCACGCTGGATGAACCAGAGCTCATCGGTGGAGTAGCTGGCGACCTGGTTGACCTTGCCGTCATGGCATACGAGCGCCTTGAACTCGCGGCCGAGGTCGTGGCCTTGGATCCAGTTGGTCATGTAGCAACCGAATGATGCACCGCCGGCAATGGCACGGTCAGTATCAATGTAGCTAATGTTGGCTTTGATGTGGTTGAACACGGTGACGAGGTCGTTGTAAGGTGAGCCACCCCAGTTGGCCTGGATCTTGTCCGTGAAGGCTTGGCTGTAGGATGGCGAGCCGGTGAATTGCGTAGCAACGACTACGAAGCCCTGGTCGGCCCAGAGACGGAGGTTCCAGCGAACGCTCCAGTTGTCGCCCTGAGTGGACTGAGGCCCGCCGTGGATAATAAACATGAGAGGGTATTTCTCTTCAGGGTTGAAGTCAGTGGGGTAGAAGACGAAAGACTGAACCTGGTCACCATCCTCATTCTCCACCCAGAAGTTGGATGTCGAGTTCGGCAGAAGGCCAGTAAGCTCCGGGTCGACTTCGTTGGCTGTGAATATGACCTCCTTATCTTGGCCGGGATACTGTTTGTAAAAGATACGGCTTGTCCAAGACGCAGCGGCTGATACGAAGGCCGAGCCGTCCGGGTGAATGTCGAAGTCTGACAAAACGCTGTCCGGTCCGGTGAAGTTCACAGGCTTGAAGTCAGCCGGAGCGTCGTGGGGTACAAGCCAGAGACGGTTCGCAGCGTGCAGCTCTGAGACAACCCATAGATCGGCATCATCAGGACTCCATTTCAGACCAGATGGAGAGGAGTCCCATTCTTCCGCGACTGAGTGAACCTGGGAATTTAGGCCGTCGATGTCCGCGACATAGAGCTTAACGCGGTCAGACTCGTAGTCAATACCGTCTTGCTGGCCGTATGCCAACTTCTTGCTGTCATGGCTCCAAGTGGGGAAAGTAGATGCTCCTTGGGCGGTCTCAGGGG
The DNA here is from genome assembly GCA_021642125.1 of Nothophoma quercina. Lineage (NCBI taxonomy): Eukaryota > Fungi > Ascomycota > Dothideomycetes > Pleosporales > Didymellaceae > Nothophoma > Nothophoma quercina. The sequence goes on along the minus strand of JAKIXB010000013.1, from coordinate 600,503 downwards.
CGGTCGTACCGGGTCCATTGATAGGAACAGCGACTTCGGAGCCATCGTGTGGTACGACGTAGATGTAGCTGGCTGTGTAGTTGGCCTTAGGTAGGTCAGGGGACTTGCTGCGGAAGGCCACCTTACTGCCATCGGGTGAGATCTCGTAATCACCAGGATCGCTCGATGACCCTTGCACAGGACTTTCAGGGTGGGTGATCGTGGAATTGATGCCCTTTAGCAAATTGGTAATCTTGCCGTCAAAGGAGTAGCTGCCGTTGCTCTTGGAGAGGCTACCACCGAACACAGCGTAGCGCTGCTCGGTGATGTAGTAGTTCCAGTGGCGGACAAAGTTGGCGTCGTACAGCTGTCCTGCCGATTTGGGAGTCGAGGCAAGCTCTGGGTTGTAGGCTGATCCGTTGCCCCAGTAAGCCAAAGTGTTGGCAACAAAGTTTAGAGATCCATCTGCAGTCTTTGCAGCCTTGAGACCGGAGAACGGTGCGTTCAAAGATGCCACTAGAGAA